>CM022772.1:20122005-20169505 GCA_012411365.1 Ameiurus melas
ATAAAAATGTGCAGCAGTGTAGTAATTAAATATAAATACAATTAAGCTCAAAAAACTTGTTAGCACTCATTAGAAACTGAAAGGACGATGAAGAAGTGTGAATGGAGGTTTAATGGTTCTTCTGTGAGAACCATTAAACCTCCATGTAGAACTACACAGTTGTACAGTTTTCCCCTGCAGGGTTTATAGATACCTTTCAATTCTGTATCATTAAATAGCTTTCTAAAAAAAAAAACCCAAACAAACCAAAAAAAAGCAAGTCTATGGGGGGTATTTACTTTTTCAGTAGTGCACAATGAGTTGTCTATCTAAGCTTGATCGTAAATATCATCACTCGTACTTGACAAAAGCAGGCATCAAAAGAACAAAACACACAGGTTCAGATAAAATCATTCTTTTTTTTTATTATTAAACATTCCGTCATATTTAATTGAAAACATTCTCAAAAAATTCCTCCCGACCCCAGAACCCCCCCCCCCCAAATATAGCAGAGAAGTGATGTTTTCATAGCGACACATCCTCGTGTTCCTTCATTTCACCTTCCATCGTTCGTACATTCTTATAGATACACTTAAATATATAAATACAGTTCATCTGGAGGCCCAGCGACTGGGAGTCTCTGAAATGCTTTCATACGGAGCATGAGTGGACAAACATGTTCATAAATGAACACTGTCTAATTCCTTCAACAGTTAAGTCAAACCGAATCTTCAGAAAAAAACTGTGAGTGTGTGTGTATCAATAAAAAGGGCAGATGCATCAGAAGTTCTTAAAACATGGCCAATGTGTTATGGTCTGGATTTAAAGTGTGTACTGTAGTATTTTGAAGAAGTACAGTGTCATGGTCTACAAGGCGGGGTTTCAATATTGTTTTTAAAAACCCACACCCATTTAAGTTAAAAGTGCTCGACAGCCCGTGACCCTGAACGAGGAGTAAGCGGTAGAAGATGGATGGATGGATGGTGCGACACAGCTCCATCACACCTCTTGAGGTATCCTGTCTTGTTAAGCAGTTGGTGTTCAGTGAACTAGTTGCCTTGGTAAGTAGTGACTGAATTCGGTAGATCATCGGATTCGAGGTGGAAAAAAAGGATTTTTTATTTTTTTTATATCTCCAGATACTTTTATACAGTATTTGGAAAAATTCTGGTACAGTGTCAGTTTTATTTTCCAGGTGCGTCACATAGGAAAGGAAATTGTCGTGATGTGACTTAAATTTAGGGGTTAAAAAAAATAAATAAAGTCTGTTGTTCAGCATGTTAACCAATCCTAGTTGTTTCTACCCCCAGGTTTGCTCTGATTGGCTGCAGAGAAAATGTGACGGGAAATCTAAAACGATCCATATAGTGAGGAAAACCACTGATGCACTGTTTACAGTTAGTGTCCAACTGATATACTCTACACCAGCGGTCACCGACCCTCTTCCCGGAGATCTCCCTTCCCGCAGGTTTCATCTCCAACCAAAATCTAACACACGCTGTTCTGTTTAAACGGATCAAGAACTTCTTAAGGCAGTGAGTAGATGGTCAGGTGGACACCATTATGAGTGGAAGGTAGATCTCCGTGAGCAGCGCTGGTGACCACTGCTCAATCGGGTACAGAATACCCATAATGCACTTTGCCATTGATTAAGGTGAGAAAGTGAACGCAGCTACAACAAATAAGACGCGGACTTCAACGATCGCCCGTCTCCATGTCTGGTCTTGTGAAGGTGCACAAGATCTGGATCTTTTCACCACAGGGTTTATCTTTCGAGCTCATTTATCACTACGGCCTTCGCGGGCTCAAAGAAATCTCGGGGAGAAATCGAAACGCTGCATTCCGTTTGGGACAGAACCGCATCCAGACCTCCTTCACTTCACATCCTTCGCCTGGCTACGAGAGGGGGGTCGATCGGGTAAGACGTGTTTGCAGACCTAAAGAATTAAACGTCGGACACCAACACCAAGACATGTCCCGGCTGATCGACTTCGTTCGCACACGATATTTGAAATCCATGACAGAACGGTCGTGACTGTTAAAAACGTAATACAGGACGCGTGTCTGCAGCCTGCTTTCGGAGTCCGGGGATTAAAGAAAACGATTAAAGTTTCGGAAACGTGCAGCTTGGTGCATGAGGAAATGTTAAATCATACTTTAAAACTCTGTCTGTTCAGTCTCTCATCCACACACACACACACACACACACACACACTCCCTCTCCACTGTGCGTCTGCCCGGGCGTATGGTGGTAGGGAACACCACTCTTCCTCTGTGCGCGGTGCGTTCGGGCGAGCTCAGGACTCAGCAGCATCCTCCGCTGGACGCCTTGACCGGCTGGCTGTTGAATTTGACGTTCGATTTCTCGGCCCCGCCCGTGCTGGCGCCTGGTCCCATCTTCTTCTTGATCTCCGCCGCCATGGTCATGAAGGCCTGCTCCACGTTGGTGGCGTTCTTCGCGCTCGCCTCCAGGAACGGGATTCCCAGAGAGTCCGCAAACTCCTGAGACGCAGACAGAAAAGCAATTTGAATACCGCGTCAGACCTTCTAGAGCTCCTGCTTGGGTCAGAAGGTGTCGATTAGTGTTCTAGAAGAGCAGCTCTGACAGAAGCGCAGCTGCAAATCACAGGTTTATATTAAGAGCTTGTGATTTGTGTACGCATGTCTGAAACAGCAGGCCATGAAGTGGTGTAATACGCCAAAAAAAGAAATAATTATCAAAGATATCATTTCATATAAACCTTCTGGGGATTTAAGAGCAGCTTTCTGACAAGCTGGATTCTCTCTGGAAGTTTCCAGGTGACAGAATGTTCTCATACTCTCAAACACCAATTAATTATCCAAAACCTTTAGAAAAGAAGTATTTGATGGACTAAAATTAGAACCTGAGATTGTAAATATTAGGGAAATGTTTGTACTGTTCTCCTCCTCTATTAGTCACTGGTGTGGGTGTACAGATTCGGATTATTGCCTTGGCCGTCGTGTACTCCACTACTTTCTTGGTGGTCAGGTCACACTTGTTGCCCACAAGCAGTTTGTTGACGTTCTCGCTGGCAAAGCGGTCGATCTCCTGCAGCCACTGCTTCACATTTTTGAAGGACTCCTGTAGAAATAAAGGTCAACAAAGAAGGATCTCTTACTCGGTGCACAGTGTGATGACCTCACTTCCTATCACTAGTCACTAGACTACACAGCGTCTTCGACCAGATCCACAAATGGGTAAAAATTCAATGAGCAAAAAAACTGTTGCTTTTTTATTATTTTATTTTAATAACGTCCTTGGGTACTAATTGGGTGAAAGTCTCAATGCGGTGAAATAAAAATTTCCTGAGCTAAAATCAAAATATTGGACACAATATGTAAATGTTCTAAAATCACGGTGCTGGAACGCTCCAACTACCTGATCGGTGACGTCGTAGACGACGATGATGCCGTGGGCGCCTCTGTAGTAGCTGGAGGTGATGGTGCGGAACCTCTCCTGACCCGCCGTATCCCACTGAGCAACACACACACACACACACACACACGATTGAACACCATTATAAACTGGGTGCATTCACATTACACACTAACAATTCAAACATTATCGGATATGAGCACGTATCGGATTATTCAAATAATCACGCAAGCAGCACAAGATATACAGGATTAAAACACACCTGTATTGGAGTCTGTTAATTTTAACACTACACCTACACTAAGGCATTTATTTTCCCCGAATTAAATATTCGTCAGTAAATCTGTGTTTATCTGCAGGTTACAGATCAACTGTAGAAGAGCGAATGTTACGTATTTAGACTTAAATACGATGACTGACTCCATTATGTACAGCCGACCTCGTCACAACACCACCTTACTGTCTGACTTCTTTTTACAGTGCTATGATTTTCTAGCAACTCGGGCCCAGGCACTATTATACCCCACTGTATTATAACCCACTGTCTGGGCTACAGCTATAGCCTCACCGTATCCCACCGTCCCCTGCTTCCTTCCCCACTCAGGATGCGAGACTTACAATCTGTAGTTTGATGGTCTTGCCGTCCAGCTCTATCGTTCTGATTTTGAAGTCGACGCCGATCGTGCTGATGTAGCTCTCTGTATACGTGTCGTCCTGATCAAAGCGGTCAATCAGACGCAGAGAGGGGAAAACATGTCGGTTATTAGACTTCACGAATGTTCTACGCTACCTCTATGAGCAGTCAGAATGATTAAATTGGTATGATCACTCACTGCGAATCGCAGGAGAAGGCAGGACTTCCCGACCCCGGAATCTCCAATCAGCAGCAGTTTGAACAGGTAGTCGCTGGAGAAGACACAAGTAACATCGCATAAAGCAAGTGTGACAGAGAAGACCTTCAGCCTCAAGCCTCGTTACCGAGAAACGACCTAATCAGCTTTGAGACGTCTCCTGTGTGAGACATGAGACATGAAGCCCTTCGATATCATCATCCAAGCTGAACATACAGTTCAAAGTCAAGCCGAAGAGTTGGTTTATTATCTAACCAGGGTGTAAGACTGGACGGTTACCCGACCGCTGACGTTCTCAGAACAACAGATTAAAACGCATTTCTCTCTACTACCGACCCTTTCGTTTCATTTTATACACCATCGGATTCTTTACTCCAGTACGTCTCACGTGACCGCGACTACGCGAAACATTCGACAACCCAACAACAAGAGAAAATACAGATCGTGTAAGAGACTTCACAACAATGGTTGGGCGATCTGAGCTTTTTATTTCCTTATACACAAACACACATGCAGAAGGACGCGCGGAGAGACTGTTGTACAAAGATGGCATAAGAAGCTCTTCCTTTAATTTCCAGCACAGTTCATGAATACCATGCCATGAACATCTCAAACCATTACACCCCAACTTAGTGCTTAAAACGGGAAGATTCAGCCTCTTTTAGTTTTCCAAAAAGGCACTTTTTTTTTGTTGCTGCTGTTGCGAAGACCTTCACATAATTCCTATTACTGTGGGCATGCTTGGTCCTTATGAAAGGCTAAAAACTCCACACACACACCAGTAGAAATTACCCACATTATGAGAAAGCATGTGAAATCGGTGTGACTTGTATAAATCAGAGACATAATGGTGTGTGAAAGTTATTAAACACTAGAACTAACACTGGGATAGACTCCAGGTTCCCCGTGACCCTGAAGAAGGAGCAAGCGGTAGAAGATGGATGGATGGATAATCACATACACATTACAGCACGGTGAAATTCTTTTCTTCGCATACCCCAGAGCGCAGTGTCAGCCGTGATACAGCGCCCCCTGGAGCAGAGAGGGTTAAGGGCCTTGCTCAAGGGCCCAACAGTGGCAGCGCTGGGTCATAAACCCCCAACCTTCTGATCAGTAACCCAGAGCCTTAACCTCCTAACCACCACTGCCCCGCATCGAAACGGACATAAACCGACATCGGATGTTATAAGGGCTTGTAAACACTTGAACCCAAGAACCAGCACAGACAGCGATATTAATCGTTTAATTAAACACACACGATCTAGTCCCTTGTCTTCCTTCGCAGCCCGGTTACACAACCCGAACACCTCACCAGTGAGACATCCACCGTTACACACTGTCTGAGGGTGTCTTAAAGTCATTTTTTACTTCAATTCAATACTTTTATTTTGTCAGACAAATTCACACCCAAGTCAAATCAGCGCGCGGATATGGGGGGGAGATTGTGTTTGTAAACACGTGGCAACTTGTTCGACGTCACTTGTTGTGTCTTACTTCATTTTTTATAACAGCGATCATATGGTTTCCTGCTCCAACATCCTTGATACACGTCAGTTAATCATTAAGACTCTCACACACACACACACGGAAATAAACTAACGATAACTTGTGATCCTTTTTTCAAAATATCAGTCAGAAAAGTATAGAAGCCAGTATGAATATAAACCCACTGTGGACCCGGTGATCGAGCTCATTAACTACATGAACAGTACTTCTGGATCTAAACACTGAGGTTTGTGGGTGTGAAGTCTGACATCACGAGTCTTAAATAAAGCTGCTGCTTAAAGACACGAACTTAACCAACTGCTTACTATTCAGGGTTCATGGTTGACACCTGGCCCAGAGGATCTCCTTATGGTCGAGCTTCGTCTGTGTCTTCTTTCTTCTCTGTTGTGATTCGGATGGATTTGAAGGTTTCTGCTCGGTTCCTGTCCGGGTTTGGAGCTTGGAGATGAAACGCTGAAGCACTGAATCCGGGTGGATTGAGTAACAAAAAAAATGGCAACCAGGTTGTGAAACCCTCAGCAAAACGCCATCGTGAGTCGTTATTTTAAACATGCATGTCAAAATAAGAGTCTTTTCATCCGAAAGCAAATTGTTTTCCTTGATGTGTGTGTGTGTGTGTGTGTGTGTGTGGGGGGGGGGGGTGTAAAACAGCCCATTGAATCCCAACACTGAAATGAATTCCACACACCTCCTCAGTACAGGTTTACTTCATGAACATATCCAACTGTTCAAACATTAGGCTCTTGTTTAAATGCGTGCAAAAATATTTATTGGAATCAGTGAGTTTTTTTTTATTTTATTTTTATTTTTTATTGCTGAAACTTCCACAAACAGAACACGTTAGGGTCCAAGTAGGCCATCATGTTTTGGATTAATCCAATCCAATTCAAGTGACCGGTAGAATATACCCAGTATTATACTAAATATACGAATTAAATAATAATGCTGATAACTTTTGATAACAGAGAGTCGTAATGTCCACGACGATAACAAAAAGAAAGAAGAGAGACCCTACTAGGAGAACTATTGGCCTATAGAAATGGGAGTCCTTCTGGTCCGTTCCTAATGACTCAGGGGTTTTTTTTCTCTCTAGGAATAAAAATTGGGAAAACAGTTTAATCGATGTTTATTATTTCTATCAGGTATATAGAGATGGAAAGATGTATGAAATGCATTTTTAATACCTACAGCTTATGCTCTTGCTTACAGATTTGCACAACACACAAATTGCTTCTACCACTGTGGCTTCTGGTGTTTGGCCAATGCTCAAAACCAATCCCAATCCTGGACTGCTCCCTACTGGACATGTAGTGTATTACATAGGGTCTAGATCAGCCATAAAATTAATACCACCTGCCTAATAATGTGTAGGTCCCTCTTGTGCCCACAAACCAGTTCTGACCCATCAAGGCATGGACTCCACAAGATCTCTGAAGGTGTGATGTGATATCTGGCACCAGGCGGGCACTGGCGATAGCATCCAAACATCTCAGTTCACCACAACATTCTATGCCTGTGAGCCCTCTAGATCTGCTCGTTTACCTAAGAACAAAACGATTCACAAAGGGCTTGACTAAACAAATACGTTTTCAGCCTAGACTTAAACTCAGAGACTGTGTCTGAGTTCCGAACACTAATTGGAAGGCTGTTCCAAATACAAGACTACAAATAGCCTGTACCTTTTGATGGAAGTAGGTGTGGTGGATCATAAAAGAACAAACACAGAACACTGTGGCGCGTGACCGTTCAGTGCTTTATAGGTTAATAATAGTATTTTATAATCACTGCGAGATTTCACTGGGAGCCAATGCAGTGTGGAGAAGATCGGGGTGATGTGGTCGTATCTTCTGGTTCTAGTGAGAACTATAGCAGCTGCTTTCTGGACTAACTGGAGTTTGTTTATGGTCCTACTGGAACATCCAGACAGTAAGGCATTACAGTAATCTAATCTAGAGGTGACGAATGCATGAACCAGTATTTCTGCATCATGTAGTGACTATGTTTCTTATCTTAGAAATATTTCTGAGATGAAAGAAGGCGATCCTAGTAATATTATCTACATGAGCATCAAATGATAATCACTCCAAGGTCTTTAACTGCTGTACATGATGAAACAGAAGTCCATCCAGAGTTACTGTGAGATCAGAAAGATTACTTCTAGCTACACGTGGGCCTAGTACAAGTTCTTCTGTCTTGTCAGAATTAAGTAAAAGGATGTTAATAATCATCCAACGTCTAATGTCCTTTACACATTCCTCAACTTTACTAAGCTGCTGTCTGTTCTCTGGCTTTGCTGAAACCTACAGCTGTGTATCATCAGCATAACAGTGGAAGCTAATTCCATGTTTAGGAATAATTTGACCCAGAGGTAGCATATATAAAGTAAAAAGCAGTGGGCCTAAAACAGAACCCTGCTGAATACCACACTTTACCTTAGTATGCATAGAGAAGTCATCATTTACATCTACAAACTGATAGCGAATAGAGATTGGAGCCAGGAGAATACCTTTCCCTTAATGCCAACAACATTTTTAGTCTATCAAGGGAATAATATGATCTATAGTATCAAAAGCTGCACTAAGATCAAGCAGGAGGCACAACCCTGATGAGAGGCCAGTAGTAGGTCATTTAACACTTCAACCAGTGCTCGGGTTAGTTCATGGAAGAGGTGGGTCTCTGGCCATTTTTTGAAGATAGTGACAGATTCTGCTGTCCAGATAATAATAATAAAATATTAAAATTAATAATACCTTCGATTTATATAGCGCTTTACATAGTAGGGGGGGATCTACTCAACCACCACTAGTATGTATCCACCTGAATGATGCGACGGCAGCCATAGTGCTCCAGAACACCCACCACACACCAGCCATTGGTGGAGAGGAGATTGATGTAGTCAATTAAGGGGTAGAGATTATTAGGGGGCCATGATGGATAATTGCCAATGGGGAATTTCACCAGGGTTACACCCCTACTCTTTCATGATTTTTAATGACCACAGAGTCAGGACCTGTCTGAAAGACAGTGCTGTTTTTACAGTATATTGTCCCCATCACTATACTGGGGAATTAGGCCCCACACAGACCACAGGGTGAGCCTCCCCACTGGCCTCCCTAATACCATTTCCAGCAGCAACCAGGAGGTCTCCCATCTAGGTACTGGCCAGGCTCAACCTTGTTTAGCTTCAGTGGGAAACCAGGCAAGAGCTGCAAGGTGATATGGCTCTGGACCTCATGCCATACTGAGTAGGCACTACCAGGTGTCTGTCCTTACCTGATCACAGGTTGCATGAGAGAACATAAACCTCAAGGAAAGTGTTGAGGTATGGTGGTGCTGTTTCAGACAAGGTCTTGTATGTGAGCATTAAGGTCTTGATACGGGCGGCTACAGGAAATCAGTGGAGGGAGGTAAAGAGGGGTGTGACATGGGTTCTTTTGGGCTGGTTGAAAACAAGGCATGCTGCTGCATTCTGAATCATCTGAAGGGGTTTGATGGAGATGGCTGGGATGCCTGGGAGTAGTGAGGTGCAGTAGTCCAGTTTTGAGATAACAAGAGCCTGGACTAGTATCTCTGTAGCCTGATCAGTGAGATAGGGTCTGATTTTCTCAATGTTTTACAGAATGAACCTACAGGACCATGCAGTTGTTGAGATGTGGTCTGTAAAGGTCAAGTGGTCATCGAAAGTCACCCCAAAGGTTCTGGCCGTCCTGGTTGGCTTGAGTGTAGTTTATCCGAGCTGTACAGTGAGGTTGTGGTTGATTGAGGGACAATCTGGGATGACGATTTTTTGCCAAATTGAGCTTAAGGTGGCGTTCCCTCATCCAGTTTGAGGTGTCAGACAGGCAGATTGTTATATTATAATCTACAGGGTTAGTTATAATACTGTCTGGTTTTAAATGAATAGTCCGAATTTTTTTTGCCTGAAACTTTCTATTTTGCTATTGAGAAATTTCATGAATTTTACAGAAGCTCCCTGTCATGGGTTCACCGGTTGTTCTTCCTTGGACCACTTTTGGTAGGTACGAACCACTGCATACCAGGAACATCCTAAAAGACCTGCCGTTTTCCTGCTTCCAACACGTCAATTTAAGAACTGATTGTTCACTTGCGCCTGATATATCCCCACCCCTCGACAGGTGCCACTGTAACAAGGTAATCAATGTTATTCCACCTGTTAGTGGTTTTAATGTTGTGGATGATATGTCTGCCTGTATAGGGAGCAGGGAAATGGAAATGTCTTAGTGAATGTACAATTTAAAATCAGATCATCAGTTATATTATGAGTGAATCATAATGTTTTACAACAGATTACCGGGGGAAGAAATGGAATCATGGAGTCATAACATGTGCACCTTCATGCTATTTCCACTAGAGGACGCCAGCAGAGCATTTAGTGTGGGTGTGTGTGTTTGAGAGAGAGAGAGAGAGAGAGAGAGAGAGAGAGAGAGAGAGAGAGAGAGAGAGAGAGAGAAAACATTTTGTAGCTGTCGGTAAAGATCAAATATAAATACATGGAAATTTATTTATTTTTTACCTTTCAGAACCATTCATTCATTCATTCATTTTACTTTGTTGTTTGATCATCCATTACAACAACGATATCAACAGCAACAAAAAAAAGAAAGAAAAGAAACATATTTTAACTGGAAAATGAAAAAGGGATGTATGTAACACAACCTCAGCCATAGCAATAAACAGGCGAACAGGTAACATTAAACACACTGACGGGTGAAGTGAATAACACTGACTATCTCGTCACAGTGGCACCTGTCGGGGGGTGGGATGTATTTATTAGGCAACAAGCAAACAGTCAGTGCTCAACGTTGACGTGTTGGAAGCAGGAAAAATGGGCAAGCGTAAGGATCTGAGTGACTTTGACAAGGGAAAAATTGTGATGGCTGGACGACTGGGTCAGAGCACCTCCAAAACGGCAGGTCTTGTCCGGTGTTCCCGGTATGCAGTGGTTAGTACCTACAAAAATGTGGTCCACGGAAGGACAACTGGTGAACCAGTGACAGGGTCATGGGAGCACAAAACTCATTGATGTGTGTGGGTAGCGAAGGCTCGGCCATCTGGTCCCATCACACAGAAGAACTACTGTAGCACCAATTCTGAAAATGTCGATGCGGACTCTGATAGAAAGGTGTCAGAACATACAGTTACGTCGCTGCAGAGTGCCCATGCTGACCCCTGTCCACCACCTACAACGGGCACGTGGATGTGGATAGCTGGGTGCATGTGCATCGCTTACCTGGGGAAGAGATGGCACCAGGATGCACTATGGGAACAACGCGAGTCGGGGGAGGCAGTGTTGTGGTTGTTACTTTCACACACACACATCACCTACCTGAACATTGCTGCAGACCAAGTACCCTTCATAGCAACGGTATTCACTAATGGCAGTGTCCTCTTTCAGCAGGATAAGGTGTCCTGCCACGCTGTAAAAATTGGAACGGTTTGAGGACCATGACATAGTTCATGCCAAAATATGTTGGCTCGGCCTCCAAAATCCCCAGATCTCAATCCGATCGAGGTTCTGTTGGACGTTCTGCACAAACAAGTCTGATCCATAGAGGCCCCACCTCCCAACTTACAGGACTTAAAGGATCTGCTGCTAATGTTTTGGTTCCAGATCCCACAGCACACCTTCAGAGGTGTTTTTCCCGTAAATGAATTCAACAAGTGGAACTTTCATATATTCTAGTTTCATAACGCATAAAGGGAAATATTTCAAGTCTTTTTTTTGTTTTTTTTTTGTTTATTGTTTTTAATCTCGAGGATTACGGCTTACAGCTCACAACATCAAACATCCAGTATCTCAAAATATTCAAATAAATAATTTATAATACAGAAATGAACTTTTCCACGGTTTTCAAAATAAGAAACCCACACTGCATGAATGAAAGTGCATTTAATAAAGGACCATAAAAAAATCACTGAAGTTATATACACAATAAAGAAACATAAAAAGACATGACAATATACTGTATGTGTGTATATATATATATATATATAACAGTAGAACAACACCACATGTTATAATAATTGTCCTCTTTTTTTTTAAACCATCATTTTATTTGAGTTTTTAGTGTTTCGCTCTATCATAATTGTTTGAGGCATTACCGAAGCTTTAGGATATTAGTTATTTGCTGTATTGTGGTAGTATTTCACATAAATCACCTTCACTGACCCCTTTTGCAGGTTACAGTGGAGGTGGAGTATATAAACACACACATCCACACATCCAGGCATCACACACACACACACACACACTCACACACACACATACACATTGGCAAATGGGCAATTGACCAAAAAACGCAGCGGAAACTCAAATGGGCAAAGGGAGAACACACAAAACTATGCACAGACTGTAACCTGAGCTCAGAATTGAACCTTGAACGCTGGAGCTGTGCCATCTATGGAAAAATCTTTCTTAATCGCCGTTCGTTTTTGTCTAATTTCTCATGTGCATGAACGGGTTGATTTTTTGGGTCTGCTTGTTTTCTGATAATGGATTTAAGCAGTCATTTAACCATTCGTCCAAACTCAACACGTTACTAGTGGTCAAGTGATATTTTACCCAATCGTTTTGTCTACTGTTATGGTTGGGATAGGTCTAGGGTTAGGATTGATGTAGGGTTAGGGTTAAGGTCGGCCTATAGATAGGCTGGGGTTAGACTAAATTTGGCCTAGGGTGAAGGTCATGTGACGTAACGAGGTTTGTTGGAATAGAGACACTCATTTTGAAGGACACGGGACACAATTCATTCTGAGGTCGTGTGAGGGGATAATCATGTGTGTATTAAGTCTTCTTCATGCTCAGAATAGTCATTCTGTCACCACTAACCTGCGATCATTCTGGAGCTCGTACGTCTTTCTCTCTCTCTAGCGCTCTGTCCATATCTTTCTTCTCTATTTGTTTCTATCTCTCCGTTTCACAAAGGGGCTGAAAACTTGCATTAAGTCTTAATGGAAGTATTAATCAATCTGTCCAGTTCACCAACTTATGCCCGTGCATAAGTCCCATGACTGCTAATAAGGGCTGTGTCACATGCAGTGGCTGAGCCGGGTCACTGTTAAACTCTGCTACGTATGGCCGTGCATGGGGTGGGGTGGGGGTGGGGGTGTGGTGTGGTGTGGTGTGGTGTGTGTGTGTGGGGGGGGCGGGGGGGGGAGATTGAGAGAATAGGAGAAAATGTGAGAAAATTATCGTGCAAGTGGAAATGCTGGGAACCACTGGGGCAGATACAAAATCATCCTGTGGGTGGAGTATGGAAAGGGGCGGAGTTAACATTTCAAGACAGGGAGTGGGCATGTTTGATTGACAGGTGGGGGGACAAACTTTTGGAGGGCCTCTATAAAAGTCGAGTCAGGGCTCAGCAGCAGTATGTGAAAATTTGAAGAAAGCTTTATCCTCTCATCTGATCTCAACACTGTCCTGGTAAGTTTTGTGTACAAGTGTGCAAAGTGTGTGTGTGTGTGTGTGTGTGTGTGTGTGTGTGTGTGTGTGTGTGTGTGTGTGTGTGTGAGATTATCTCTCTTCAGGTGGCTCAGGTTCTTCTCAGATAGGACTGTGATGGGTTTTTACAGAGTAACTTGCAAAAGCACATTTGCAGTTTCACTTTAATTTAACCAATAATTCATCTGAGAGAATAATTCAACCTTTGTGTTATGATTCTGAGAGATGTGCATGTGTGTGTGTGTGAGAGAGAGAGAGAGTCATATTCCACTCTGTATCCTCATGGATATTTACTCAAGGTCATAAAAATGTATTTAAAATGTTGCTTATTATGTTTCATATTAAACAAAAGAGCTTTATATATGAAATATACTGACTTTTAATGATGCTTTTAAAATGACACGAAAACAAAACAGATAAATAAAAAGAACTGTGGGATAAATTATTGTTGTTTTTTTTATTCAATCAAACAAAAGCCCAGCTGGTTTAATAGATGTGTATACAGGTAGTTTGTCCTTACATGACCTCCAGCTTCTGACTGTGTTGTGTTGTATTGTGTGTGTGTGTGCAGAAAATGTCTGACTTTGACACTGTTCTGAAGAGCTGGGGCAGCGTGGAAGCCAACTATTCTGCCATTGGAGGAGAAGTTCTGGGCCGGTCAGTACCGAACCGCTGTAGCACAAAAGATCAATCAATAATGACATGATGATATTTATACTCACTTGAAGTTCTTACTAAAGATAGAACTATGCTATGCTTTTATCACTGGACACTTTATGTGAGATGTAAGACGGGGTGGGTCACGATTAAGCTCTCAGCAGTAAAGAAAGAACTACAAACTACAACGGGAACTCGCAAGCGTCAGGGTGCGGGCAGAAGATGACTGTGAGATTGGTAACGAGAGCGAGAATACGTGGTTCTCAGGAAAACAGGATCCAGTTGGTAGCATGAACATCTTGACCTCGGGCTGAGGGGTAAACGGGTAAAAGTAGGTTTTAGTGTTCTAAAGAATGACTTGATCCGTGACGAAAGGAGTTTTAGTGATCAATAAATTCATCTCCAACACAACAAACTTCTAAGCAAGCTATAACTTTAGGCACTTCTACACACTATAACGTTCGGCAAACCGTTGGACTTGAGATTGTCGTACTGAACGTAATTAACCGATCAAACAAGCTTCAGAGACTGATCAACCTTCTTAACCGGCCTTTTAATATAAGCCTGTGTTATGACGCAGCATGAATGGCAAATGTAAACAAATAATAAACTTCAACAGAAGTTACAAAAAATGAAAGAATATCATTTTTGTGTTAAGTTCTGAAGCGACATAGCCGTCATGCATGTAGTGACTACGTTCCTGAACATTTAAAGTGAGTTCTCAGACCCTTTAGTTCTTTAAAAGGTTCCAAAACATCGGTGCGGCTTGCACGTTGCGGTGCTTTTGAGAACGAGGGTCTGAAACCTACCCCCGGATTAGACTGGATTTGGCTATTCTGAGAAAGGATGGATGTAGCCAGGGCTTTACCGACCTCTTCTCTCCCCTGTGGAGTTTCCCCGTCTCTGAGTACACAGAGGTAACAGGATGCTGATGTAGGCCGAGCTCACAGCATGGACAATAGTCTCTTTCATTTCATCTCTCCATCTCTCGCTGGTCTCGAAAGGAAACCAGGACTTTCAGCAGGCTTAGATTGCCGTCTTGATAGCTTTTACCTTTGTTTTCTAATGGTCCTCGCTCACTCCATCTTGCTCCACCTTTCTCTGTGATCGAGGACGCGCGGTCGATTTACAGTCTTTTACTCGGTTATTGAATAACTGCTCCCTTTTTGCAGTCTGTTCGTGGAGCACCCTGAAACCCAGAAACACTTCCCCAAGTTTGCTGGGATCGCCGCTGCCGACGCGGCTGGAAATCCGGCAGTCAAGGCACACGGAGAAACCGTCCTGAAAAAACTGGGCGAGCTCGTCAAGGCAAAAGGAAACCATGCCGACGTCCTCAAACCACTGGCTACATCCCATGCCAACATACACAAGATCAGCATTACCAACTTCAAGGTACATTTACAGCATCGGGTAGACGCCCTTATCCAGAGCGACTTACGTTTATCTCATTCATACATCTAAGCCGTTGAGGGTTAAGGGCCTTGCTCAGGCAGTGGTAGTTTGGTGGCGCTGGGGTTCTCCTACTTCTACAGACTACTGATTATCGATCCCTCTTTCCCGCTCTCTCTCTCTTTCTATCAGCTGATCAGCGAGGTCATCGTTAAGGTGATGGCGGAGAAGGGGCTGCTGAACAGCGCCGGGCAGGACGCCATGAGAAGGGTGTTGGCTGCCGTCGTCAACGACATAGACGTCTACTACAAGGAGCTCGGCTTCGCCGGCTAGACGACCTTCGAACCCTCGAGTCCCTAACGTGGCTGGGGCCAAGTAAATGGGTGTTTATTTAGCCAGTGGGAGTAGAGTGTAATCAAGTCATTTCTAATAATTACTTTTTCTGTAAGCATTGGTGTAAACTGCATAGTAGCGAGCAGCAGGTGTGGAGCGCAAGGCAAAATCAACACCCCACCTCAAAAAAAGAGCCCGACAAAAGAGAGGACGCTGAAACGAGCGGAAAATGAGAAAACAAGGTGAAAGAAATTACTGAATTAATTACTGAGTCCAGAAGTCTGAGCCTCTGATTTGATCAGTTATGGGAAAGTAATCGTGTTGTTAATTTTTACTTTACAAGTAATAAACAAATTAATAATAAAAAAATAAACACAACGTTCATTACTAACAGAAGTCCAACGGGGTTTTCTTATTGACCGAGCCATTCGGCGTGTACGTGTGCCATCGGTTGTGTGACTTTTACATTCCCCCGTATATACGGAAAGGTGTGTAAATGAGCTATCCGGAACGATTTTCCGAAACGGATCGGGTCTCCGTTCCGCAACACTGGGGTTTGCTTATTAATACGGATTAACATTTAATACGGTTTATTAAAGCGGTTCTTTGTAACGCACTCGTCCTCGCGCACCCGAATGCATTTCACAGCCTCATAAGAACAGCACAACTGCCGAGTGTTCTCGTGTTCGTGTCTGGTTAGGGTCTCGGCCCAGGCAAACCCCAACGTAAAAACAAACCCGAGAAATGGGTACTGAAATAGAAAAAAAAAACAACAACAAAAATAACGCTGTTGGAAAGAAGAGCGACACTCTGAACAGTTCCGTTACTCCGTTACACAGAGAAATGGTTTTAAATGACCACATCCGACAGATTTCATTTCACTCAAATGAATTAAAGTTAATGACGCACCTCGACTGAGATACTGAGTCCGGTGTGGTCGCGACTCATCAGATTATTTAGCAATAATGAACAGCGAAGTCCCTTCACTTAAATGTAATGAAAAAGAACTGGACAAGAAGTAATCAGACATGTGTGTGTGTGTGTGTGTGTGTGTGAGAGAGAGAGTGTGAGACATGCTCATGAATGTGCAGTCCTGCTTGTTCTACATCTATCTCTCTTCAGCATCATTAACATACTTTAATGTGTGATTAAGCAATGATCATTAATAAAAATCTCTCGCTCACAAAGTCCACGCTGCCTTGTGTCCTTCCTGTCTCGGTCACGTGCGGGTCGAGTGAACCAACACCAGCGAACTGGGACAAACGTGAAGCCAAACGTGACGCGAATTCGTTCAACAGTTACACACGACGCGCGAAGGAATGAAACCCACCGTTCGGCCTAGATTGATTTGCGCGTGCTGTTAAGAGTCGGCTGTGCACGAGCTGTTGCTATAGAAACAATAACGTATTAGAACCAGAGCGTTAATATAAAGCTGCGACTCTAAAAATTGAAAACTAAACCAACACCTTCTCACCAATTAGCCCAGTGGTGTAAAGAACGTCATGTCCTGGTGTTTATTACTATAATAATAATAATAATAATAATAATTATATATATATATTACCATCCCTCCCAGTACTTTACCTCCACAACCACAACAGTTCTGAACCAATAAGAATAAAGGATGTGGGAAGAGGCTTCTTTCTTTATCTTTTTTTTGGGAGATGAACTGAAACAGCAGTCTCCACAAAACGGTTGCTCAGAGAAATGGTTTGGAATTTTAACTCTTGGATCTGATAGATTAGATTAGATTAGATTAGATTAGATTAGATTAGATATAAAAATTTGCAACCACTATTGCTTCACTGTGACTCAAAATCCAAACCACAGTTTACACGGTGTGTGTTATTTTAAACTAACACACACACACACACACACACACACACACACACACACACACAGAGACAGAGACAAACACACAGAGACACAGAGACACACCCAAGCATTTCCTTTGCGTCAGGCGTCTTCACACTGCTTATCGTGGTTGTGGACGTGACAGAAGCCACGAAGCCCTCACTGATTTCTTGGCACCGAAAGATAAAAAGAGAGAGACCGTAAGAGAGATATGAATATATGGTGGTATGTGTGTAAACACTATGTGAGTGCAGTCATGTCTGTAATGGCTGAAACGGTCTAGTGTTACACTTAAGTGCGTGAGTGTTGCATGTGCCATCGCCTTTCCTTTCCGTCATTCCAACACCCTACTGATCTGTGACGATCGTTGGCGCTTGAGCGAGTGACCTGAAGCGTTGTTTATAGCGAACGTTGTTTTGATTCCGAACTGGACCGCGTGTTATCTCGTCACGTCTGTTTGTTTTTTCATGCTCAGAAAAGTACTGTGCGAGTACATCTGTCGTCCTGGAGCCGGCTGTCTCGGGCGCGAGCTGCGTGTTAACGCCGTTCCTTTACCTGGGAACGTGTCGACCGAGTGAACGGTTGATGTGAGTGCAGGTGCAGGTAATGGTGGGTATTAGGGACGTCATACGTTTCTGATCCCAGCGAACCGCCACGTGAGTTTGGATCAGACGTGCATTCTGATCTGGCTCGTTCATCATTTCTTATACACGCCGCGAACGTGCGTTTGACGTTAGCTGACCTGACACGGAGATACTCATAAACATCAGTATTACATCAGAATTACGGAGCCCGTCGACGTTAATGAGAACGCGCTTATTAGGAAGACGTGTCACGATGGAGAAAGCAAAAGAGATGCGTGCTGCAGAGCACGTACGCTCTATTTGGTAAAACTTGCTGGAACCTGCAGGCATGGTGTGCAGGATGTGTTTAAGAACACAATTAAACCATTTAATCATTAGTACACTAGGATCAAAATACAGATTGTAAAGGATTATCTATAGTCCCGGCAAGTCCAGACAAAGAATGGAAAATAAAACCATGGGGAAAACACAAAAAACAGGCACAAGAGACGAGGCTGTTCGAACGCCGCATAAAGCGGGGCTTTACACTTGGTGAACTAAATTTCCTGCACCGGAAACCTCGCCCCATCTTCACACAAGTCCTAAAAGGAGATAAAGAGAACCCAGTTAAATAAACGAGACAAAGATATGACACTTTCATTTATTTATTGGGGAAAAGGATCCAATATTACATATCTGTGAGTGGTAAAGTATGTGCACCTTTGCTTTCAGTATGTGGTGTGAGCCCCTTGTGCAGGAATAACTACAGATAAACGTTTGAGGTAACTGGTGATCAGTCCTGCACATCATCTTGGGAGAGTTTTATCCCGTTCCTCAGTACAGAACAGCTTCAGCTCTGGGATGTTGGTGGGTTTCCTCACATGAACCGCTCGCTTCAGGTTCTTCCACAACATCTCGACTGGATTAAGATCAGAACTTTGACTTGTCCAGTCCAAAACATTAACTTGAACCGTTCTTTGTTAGAACGACTCGTGTGTTTTGGATCGTTGTCTCGCTGCATGACCCACTTTCTCTTCAGATTCAGTTCACGGACAGATGTCCTGATATTTTCCTTCAGTATTCGCTGGTATAAGTGAGAATTCATTGTTCCATCAACGATGGCAATGCAGTGTTTTCCTTTCTCCAAACCTAAAGCATCTCATTCAAACCAAAAATTCAATTTGGTCTCCTCCGTCCAGAAAACTTTTTTCCCCATAGCCTTCTGGTCCACATGCTCTTTAGTTCTTTCTGGAGAGCAGTGGCTTTCTCCTTGTAACAGTGTTCTCCTGACGGTGGACTCATGAACATTAGGCGATGTGAGAGAGGCCTTCAGTTGATTCGAAGTTACCCTGGGTTCCTCAAGGATTATTGCACGTCTTGCTCTTTGAGAGATCTTTGTTAGTCGAAGACTCCTGCGGAGGGTAACAATGGTCTTCAACTTCCTCCATTTGTACACAGTCTGTCTGATTGTGGATTGGTGGAGTCCAAACTCTTTAAAGATGGTTTTGTGACCTTTCCATGAACAACTCCTCAGAAATCTCCTTTGTTCGTGCCATGAGACACTTCCACAAACATGTGTTGTGAAGATCAGACTTGGCTAGCGTCCTGTTCTTTAAATAAAACAGAGCGCTCACTCTCTTGCTTCTCATCCCATTGATCGAAAACACCTGACTCTAATTTCCCTTTCAAATCAAACTGCTAAACTTAGAGCTTCACATACTTTTACCTCTCACAGACATGTAACATTGGATCATTTTCCTCAATAAATAAATGAACACGTTTAATATCTTTCTCTGGTTTGTGTAGTTGCGTTCTCGTTATCTACTTTTAGGACTTACGTGAAAGTCTGATGATGTTTTCGGTCACATTTACGCAGAAATATAGAAAAAAAATGTAGACTAAACGTGCATAAACACACACACACACAGTATTTCAACAACTCGTGGTTAATCTGGGCCACACTACAAGTTTTATATGATGCTGAACAAGAGACGCAGACATCAAGGCAGATTTGACTGATTTATCCCCCGCACTACAAGATTTCCTGAACGATGGTCCTGACATCCTGCAGAATTTCTTGCGAACGTGATATCTGATCAAAACAAACATGGCAGACTACAGATCTTGCTGCTGAGAAACAGAAGTTAACAGACAGTGTAAAGCAGTTGTCACTGACCCTGTTCCTGGAGATCTACATTTAGCTCCAAACATAATCCTAATGACCCACCTGACCATCTAATCATTGCCTTGAGAGGTTTTCAATCAACTAAATGAGGCGTTAGATTTTGGTTGGAGATGAAACCTGTAGGACGGTAGATCTCCAGGAAGAGGGTTGGTGATTGCTGGTGTACAGGGTATGGTAGGACAATGGGGACAGAATCAATACAAATGTGCCACTTCCTCAACAGGGAACTGAAGAACAAAGAGGTGCAGGCCCAGACCATGGGATGGTATCTATAGAGGAGCACCAGTGTTCAAGGTGAAGCTAAAGGCAGGGTCCGGAAGGGGTCTAGACCAGAGATACTGGTGATGCATTTGGTCAGAGCCTGCGGTGATGTTACTATTTTTGCAACATGAAAAGGGGCATTGGTATGGCTGTTAATTCTGGAGTTGCATTAGTGGGGGTTACAAGGTCGACAGAATACCATGTCATTGACCAAACAACTGAATAATATCGGCCAAGTGGCAGTGCCTTTCCTAAATTAGACTTGAGCCAATACACTGTGCAGACCAACTGTCAGTAATTCTGCACCCCGTGGCGTACACCGGTGCAGCACCTAGACATGTTCTCAGTGCAGAATCTTCACTATCACACAGTTGTTTTAGGCCTCTATCACACGGCCGAGTCCCCACTTAATGTGAGTCTCACTGTCTCCAGTGCCTCTCTGGGAGGTCATTGTCCTCAATAAAAAGGAGCATCTGGTTTCTGAGAATTCCAGCCCATCTACAGTGTCCTGTGTGTGTGTGTGTGTGTGTGTGTGTGTGTGTCTTTAGGGAAACCGTCTGATTGTGTAAAGGAGAAAATGAGATAGTGTCTTCTGAATGTTTCCTTTGGGGCTTAGATGTGTGTGAGGAAGAGGCGGGCAGGAAAGTGGAGATGACAATACATACACACACACACACGGATTTCCCTAGAGGCACTACGAATCGTGCAAACACTCACACAGTAGAAAAACCTCAGCTGTTTATAAAATGGCGGTGTATCATTTGCAACCAGAAGCATTGTAGCGTTAACCCGCAAAATCAGATATGATTTCATTCAGAATTCTGTCCGTGACATAAATAAAGAGCAGCGCAGCTCCTTCTCTTGTTCCTTTAAAACCATTAGAGCCCTTAGACGGTTCCCATTAGGAAAATGAACCACCAAGTAACACAGTAACTCTAGTTTAGCATTTGTCCCATTAAGGCTTGGTTGTACTTCTATACTGAAGTGCTTTTGCATTGAGAAACACAAAAAAGGGGGGGTGAGGGGTGGTGTGGGGGGGGTTTTGTGCAGCTTTAGGGTGAAACGCATTTTTGTGATTAGATTTCATTTCCCTGTGAAAGGTAATGTACGGGATTTCGTTTGCATTTCTCAGCACTTTAATTAGTTACGTTGAATAAAACGCGATACTTTGAAGTTCCCTGTAGAATTTTAATAACGAATTCAAAAAACACCAGCGATTGTGCTCCCGTTCAACGTGAAGACGGATCCCACCGCCTGCTGCGCCCTTGTGAAAGGATGGCAGGAGCAACGATGTTGCTTACTCCAACTTTATGACACGTTCAGACAAGAACATCAGTGTAAAATATAATTAGCCTCCTTGGGGAAATATTTATCACCTTTTCTGAGGAGCAGTGGTAAATTATTAAAACTCTCGTCACGGCAACATTCCCACGTTAGACTTCAGGCGAGTTCACCAAGCCGCTGCTGTTCTCTGATCTTATACAATTTATTTGAAAGAACTTATCTCTTTGGCAATTTAACGTATCAAGTAATTAACCAGTGATTCGTTAGTGACGAGTTTTTTTTTTCCTTTTAGAGACAGACAGGGTGATTACTAAAGTAATCTGGTTGCAGATTTAAAAAGTAACCAGTAAAGACAGGTGAAGTTCGTCACGACAAACTCTGACGTTGGCTTGAGAAAGTAAGACATCAGCCAAACAGCGTCCCAATACTTTTGGAGCCAGGTGTCATCCCAATACTTCTGGAGCGCGATGAAGTTCCAATACGTTTGGAGCCAGACAACGTTTCAATACTTTAAAGCTTCGGGCCTGTGAGAGTTCCGACAATTGGAGCCAGACTCTCAGCGTAAAGTATTTTCCATCTTCCGCAACGGGAATTCCGATCAGTTTGGAGAAATAGCGACCTGACCAGTGTGCTCGGCCAGAAGGACTGCTTCTCGGAGGTCGCTTGAAAGATCAAGGAGTTATAACAGCCAGAAATGTTTAGTGCAAGTCAGTGGGAATTTTGGCCACTTTGAGCTTCCGTACCGGGAATTCCGGGCAATTAGAAAAGGCATAGCACTCCTCTCCTCAATAAGTCGATCGATTCGACGGCTCATTCATGGAACTATGACAAACAAAATAATAAGTATGCAAGAGAAAAATAGTGATGCTTTGCAAGCACCACTAATAATAATAATAATAATAATAATAATAAGCTTATAAAGCAGAACAGTACCGTGGCTTTCTCAAGACAATATAATTAGCAATGAATGACTTTTCTTGGAGTAACTGGTTATGAGTAAGCAGAGCACCCAGAGGTGCTTTGACTGGCTTGCGTGCACACGTTCAAACATCTAACAACGCGTTAGCATCTACAGTGCTGCGAGTCGGCCAGGTTCCCAGCGAACGCTAACTGGTTGGGGCAGGGAGGTGTGTTCAGTTGTGTACTGGGTAAAGTTCTGAGCATTCTTCTGCAGGTTTCAGACCATTATTACCAGAATGCAATTCATTATTGTGACGGCAAACATGCCTGTGATGCTCATGAACGGTCTCAGGAAGCTATAATGAACCGCAGAGGGTCAGGCCCTTGTCCATGTGCCACTTTGTTGTTCTATTTTTAAAAAAAGATGCAGGTTCAGGCTATATTTAAATAACCGTTTAAAAAAAACAAAAACCCCGCAGGCAAAGTCACACCGCCCGTGGTGAGGAGTCCTGCACGAATAGGAAGCGGAGGGAGAAAGCAGTACGTGCACGCAGAAACGTAGCTACTGCTACTCTTGCTCGACCAATCTCTCAGCACCTGGTGACACACACACACAATTCAGTAACTGAAGGTGCCCCTGTTTGGTGGCACAGGACAAAAGGTTGGCCTAGAGAGGGAGAGAGAGAGAGAGAGAGAGAGAGCAGTTGGACGGGAGGGGTGGGTGGGTGGGTTAGAAGAGAGGCAGATTACAGCTACTTATTTCAATACCGCCAGAACCCACGAGATTATTATGGTAAATAAGGTGAGAAATGTGAATTAGTGCAGCTGAAACTGTTTTTTTTTTCTTACTGTCACAGGGTCAGCTTTGTTTGCGTGTGTATTTATGCAAGGCAGGATATCTGGACATGTGCTTGTTCCAGCACACATGGTCAGAGATAAGGAGGTCACTGTAGGGGTCAGACCTTGTCACAGAGAGAGAGAGAGAGAGAGAGAGAGAGAGAGAGAGAGAGAGAGAGAGCAAGAGAGAGAGAGAGAAAAGAATACGAGAGATTGAGAATATAAAAGCGCTTTTTTCTTTCTCAGGTATACTGGATAAAGTTTCCCCGGAGGGAATTCAGAGTACAGATATCTGGTGCACAGGTTAGTTGGCGACGGGTGCATTTGCAAAGACAGAAAGACAGAAAGAGAGAGGGGGGGGGGGAAAGAAAGAGTGATCCCTCCATTTCAAGGTTATTGAAGTACACAGTGACCAAGATCACCAGAGAGGGAGGCGGAGCTTAGAGAACACTTACCATATGCAGGTTTATATCGCAAACATAAAAGGGGGTTTACAGTAAATGCGCTAAATTTGCAAATAAAAGAATAAAAGTGAATTGAAAATGCAAATTTACATTTGTTTTTAGCTGCATCGCAAGTCTATCGTGAAGTGTCCCAGGACGATTAAAAAACAATACAACTAACCCTAACCCGAAGTGTCTTTGAGTATCTTGAAAAGTGCTCTATAAATAAAGTGCATTATTATTATTAATATTATTATTAAAAATTCTTAATCTGACATTTAAACAGGCTTATGCATTTTAATTAGAAAACAGCAACAGGTTCTGATGAACAATAAAAGTGGAACCAGGAAATAAAAGAGTGAAAGAGTGTGGAAACAAAAGAGTGAAATGTGTCCATTATGCACGAAGAATTAAAGAAAGAGACAAAAAAAAAAAACAAAGAGAAAAGCAAGCATAAGAGAAAGAAAGAAAGAAAAAAAAAACAACATGGGGGGAGAAAGGAGAAAGTAAGAGAGAATGAAAAAAAGTGAGAGTGAAAGAGAGAGTGAGAGAGAGTGAAAGAGAGAGAGAGTGAGAGTGGAAGAGAGACTGAGAGAGAGTGAAAGAGAGAGAGAGTGAGAGAGAGAGAAATGAAGAAGAAAAGAAGACAGCTCAGCGTTCGCTACTCGTATCCACACAGCAGAGACGGGAAACATCATCACATCGGCGCAATAAACATCAGTTCACTTCGATTTTTATTTGTACAGGGCTTTTAACAATGCTCATTGTCACTGGATGAAATGGAAACCTTTGAAGTGCTTTGAAGCCTCCATCAAATAAATAAATCCGGATACTGCGATTTATTGATCGAGACTTCAAAGCATGTCTGCTTCGTCGTTTTATTTTTAGAGTAAAATTTCAGGCTGTTTTTTTTTTTTTTTAATAACGTGGCACTACTTTTCTGCTGCCACTACGCTGAGCGTTACGTTAGTAGTGAAGATTACATTTATTTATTTCTTTCAGCGTCATGTCAGCATCGATGGCTATATGATGGCTACGACGATAAGAGTTTTGATGATAAACATCAGAATGTCTTATAACTCCTATCAGGTTAGAACACGTCTGCATTTTTGTGTGGAAAACTACTCGAATTAACCAAATCACAAACGTGTTCTGCACGCTCCTTCAGAGCGATATTTATCGCCTTCGCACTTTCACGTCGAGGAACGTTACTTTGAAATTGTACCACAGATTGTAGAAGCAGTTTTTCGCAGATTGGTGAACCTCTGCCCATCTTTACTTCTGAAAGAGTCCGCCTCTCTCAGATGCTGTTTTTATACCCAATCATCTTACTGACCCGTTCCCAATTAACCTCCGGCTGCTTCTTTTTACTAACACTTACTTCTCCAGCCTTTTGTTCTACCCCCCAACTTTTTTGAGATCAAATTCAAAACGACCTTATTCCCCCCACCCCCTTAAAACGGTCCATTTCCTCGGTTTAAACATTTGATAGAAAACGTATGTTCTATTCTGAAGAAAACGGGTTTATGACATTCGCAAATCACCGTGTTCTGGTTTTATTTACATTCCACACAGCGTCCCAACTTTTGTGGAAGTGGGGTTGTACATCTTCGCCACGTCGTCTATCTAAAACACGGGGAGAGCTGAGCGCAGAACACCGCTGCCCTGATGCACAATCAACGAAGACCGAAAGTAAGACACAAAGAGTTCAGGGTTTAATAACAAACACTCCCCAACAGGAATTTATTTGTACACAGCGCCACCTGTCTCTAAAGTGAAGTGAAATGTGTTACCATTTTTTTTTAACCTTCAGACAATGTCTACCTTTGCCCTTGTGATAGCCGACAGTCAATAATAATAATAATAATAATAATAATACTCGAATAACAAGAGGAGAATGATATAAAGTAATTCCCAAAACACTGAGCAACATGTAAGATCTTCCATGATGTAGTTTAATCCCACTACAGCTCAGGACATTACAGAATTTATCTTTATACAGTCTCTCCAGATTTTATCCAAATATTGTCGATAAGATCCACCATGAAAATACTGACTTATGCAGAAGTTACAGTAAAATACATAAAACAGTTTGGCAGTTTATCAGGTAAACAGGTGGGTTAGCAACAGGTTAATATATATTTTTTTTTTATATATATATATATATATATATATATATATATATATATATATTATATATAGAGAGAGAGAGAGAGAGAGAGAGAGAGAGAGAGAGAGAGAGAGAGAAATATCTCCATTTCAAGGTTATTGAAGTACACAGTGACCAAGACCACCAGAGAAGGAGGCGGAGCTTAGAGGACACATTTAGCAACACTTACTATATGCAGGTTTATACTGCAAACATAGAAGGGGGTTTACAGTAAATGCGCCAAATTTAAGAATAAACCATAATAAAATGTCATTAAAATTGTAAATGCCTCACTGTCCGTCTTTTCCTGGTAGAATTGTGTGCGCGTTTATTGTTGCTAAAATTTCTTGATTTTGCTTTCTTCAAAATTTAGTTCTGTGCACTCTTTCGCAGTGATGTTTGGTGATAAACGAGACTTTTCAACTGTAATCGTGCTCGAAGCACATGAATTGGAGAGGGCTTGGGCTGAACGCACGTCCTGATGGTGTCACATGATGCGTCTCGGCCCAAATCTGCAATAATTTCGAGAAAAACAAATTGCAAGCTACTCTGAATAGTCCAGAGTTTGCTTTAAAAATCGCAACGTCCTGGAGGGACTGCTTATAAATCTTCTGTCAGGTTAGCGCATGCTAGCTCGTTGGCCATGAATCTTCACAGAACATCGCTGCCCTGATGCACAAACAATGAAGACTGAAAGTGAGACAGAAAGAGCTCAGGGTTTAATAATGAACACTCCAGAAACAGAGACACTGACTGTGAGAGAATAAGGAACTGATGAAGTCATATAGCTACTACAAAATATAGACGTCTACATCCCGTACAAACTGTATACAAGGGGACGAGGACATGGAGAGCTGCAGAACATGTTGGTTTAGGCTCTACACTTTTTGTCTAGGCAAAAAAAAAAAAAAAAAAAAAACCCCACCAAGCTTCAAAGGTATTTATTTGTACACAGCACCACCTGCTGTCTCTAAGGTGCAGTAGCAGGACGTGAAACGAAGTGTTGATGGGAACATTTTAAATCGTCAGACTTAAATACTGACTCATTTAGAAGTTACAGTAAAACACAGTTTCCAGAAATTACTCGCGCACCTGTCTTTTCTTCATTACGCCTTTCGTCCCATTAATAACGGCACCGTTATTACGGTTATTACTCCACAGGGTCTTGAGATGGTTCCAGTCAGCTCTGTTCCATTGTTCCGTGACTGGGTGAGCAATTCAGCTTAGTTTGTTTGTTTCAGTTTCAGTTGTGTGACCGTGCTCCATCAGATTCCTCGCACACGCCACACACAAATTAGACCTTATGGAACTTGGGCGTGTCAGTGTTGTGTACTGTTTAGAAACCAAGCACAAGAAGCAACCTCAGGGTCCGGAACAACAAACTGACCGTCGGTTTTCACACCGAGTTAAATTCCTCCAGGTGACTGTAGTCTAATTGTTACTCTGTACCAGGGGTCAGTTACTCCCCAAGGGGCCTCATTTCACTGCAATAATTCAGTTCGCCAGAAGAGCAACAGTCAGAACGCTCACACTAACAAAAGGTAAACCGATATAACCGTGCACCTCAGAGGATATTTTCAGATGACCAATCAAATTTATTTACTCAGACTCCTTTCAGATCACATTAAAAGTCTGCCTGTAAAGCCTCAAATGTAAATCTTGTCTGGGTTTTCCTCCAATTCGCCATTCTTACTATTGAGTCTGCAGGCATCGCGGCAGGGACATGTGAAAAGACACAGAGAAAGGTATAGAGATGAGAGGTCAGTCCTCATACAGCTCAGACGGCACGGTGCAGCGGGTCAGCGTGGACAGGTAGAGCGCTGTGGTCGCCAAGGGAGACTGACCGGCCGACACCTTCAGGATGGTGAGGAGCCTCGACGCTGCCATGCTAATACCGTCCTCCGTCTGTACACGTGAGAGAGAGAGAGAGAGAGAGAGAGAGAGAGAGATGTTATGTAGCCATCAGTGAGAGTGAGAGTACTGGTAGTCCCACTGGCCGATACACACACGAGGAACAGAAAAATATAAACCTCCGGGTTCTTTTTTCTCAAATAAAACAATAGACAACTTTTTTTTTAAACCCCGTATGGTTTGTAACACAATATTCTAGGGAAGCTTACTTTCCTAAACCCAGATGTCATGAAACCGTTATACATCATCGTGTTGGCGTTTAACGTCCCCAGTGAAAACGAGAACATTTACATACAGGGACCCAATATGTTTAGCTCATAAAGTGAAAATGTGTCCTGACGCATATAAATGCTCTTCACACCATTCCATTCCATTTGATTTCTACTCAGTGTGTTCAGTACTGCATGACTGCGTCGTACCTGGTGTTCAGCGCAGATTACAGGGCAGCGGTGAGACGCGGCTAGTTTCTTCACGCTGAGCAAACGCTCCTGAGCCAGAGCACCACACCGCGCTGAGTAAACACACACACACACATCGAAGGAAGACTATGATGATAAAGAATATCCTGTTTTACATGATAAATAAGTTTCTATAAAAAGACACCACATCTATGTAATCTCATGTGGTTGCTAAGGAATCTAGGGTGTTAAACAGTTGGTCATTTTACAGGGAGTGACTAAGGTGGTAGTTGGTGCAGAAATGCGGTTTTAACTGTCTTCTGTGTGTGTGCGCGCGCGCAATTTATTTATATATATATATATATATATACACACATACACACACACGAATAGAAAGAGACATCACGTACCATCAGTGACCATGAAGCAAACCTTCCCGAGGAAATAATCTGAACTCAGGTGACTGAGGGAATTCTCCACCACCTGAAGACTACAGACACATGAGAACAGAGACAAACGGAGGATTAGGCTGGCCCACGTTCAATATCCAAGTGTAAATGTAGTAGAATGACATGAGGGTAAGCGTGTGCCTGAGAGCCGAGCGAGATGGAGTTTACCTGCGCTCGAACAGGAGGTTCACTATAAACACCACCAGGTCCACACGTGGTCGAGTCTCACCGTTCTCGACAGGGAGAGGTAGGCTGCAAGCCAGCCGTCTGAAACGGGTCCGAATATAAAATCATGAAGTGGTACAAACTTTTATGAGGAGCAACCTGATGCTTTAAAACAATACAGTAAAAAAAAAAAAAAAAAAAAAAAGCTGATCTGTTCCTCCACTTTGTCTTTGGTCATTGGGTTAAAGCGTTAATGGACTAGGTGTTGCCAATGTAGTAACTTTGTTGCTATAGCGGGATACTTTTTAGACCCCTTTAGTCACTTCATTAAAAACAATGGGTCTAGCAACAAGTCGCGTGACTGAGTAGACGTTAGTGACCGGTCTGCATTTATACTAGTTGAGGGAGGAGGTTCACGCGACTCACCACCAGTGTGCAATACCGAGCTGCGCTTGTGTGAGCCGTGGTTCTCAACGACCATCCGCCGAGCGCCACGGTTCTCAAATGACCAATCCCTGATCAGAATGGTTCCCAACAACCAGTCACGAACCTCATTTTGTCTCATTTTCTGAATAATAAAAGCTAGTCGTTCCATCCACAACCATCTCCTTCACATCAGATTCCCAGCTACTAGCTACCGCTGCTTCACTTTGTCTGCGATATTGAGAGAAATGATGGAACACTGCAGAACCAGGAACAAAGACTTCCTTCTAGTAGCAGTTATCAATTCCTCAATAAAACTCTACTCTATTAAAAAAAATAAAAAGATCATCGTTCTTTATCTAACAAGGGGTCATGCAAATAATGACAAAATCAATTCATATGCAGATTAGCCCGTGATGTCACTCGGCGATTCTAAACGCATGTTGTGCTACAACCGTTGCCCCTGAAGTGACTAGGCAACACTGCCCTCTGGTGGAAGCCACAAGCAGATGCACAGAGACCTCTGATCAGCTTGTATGGCTGATGAAGGAGAACTTGTGGGTTTACTCACACGTTCACGTTCACGTCTTTTTCCCGCTTCACGATGGCGTCGGCGAGTTTGGACTGAAACGTCTCCTCGTTTTCAACCAACTGTTATAAGGCAAAAGCACAAACGTTACAGTTATATCGATGGAGGAAACGATGGGTTAACGTTTTATTTAAAATAAATAAAACAACCTGAAGCTATGTCCACTGGATTTAACCAATTGATAGTTAACCGTGTTAGCAAACAAAAATCCAACCCCACACATCGTAGCTGGCTACTTACTAAAACGGTTGCAGTGTTCGGTTCAGGTATTTTGCTGTAAGGTGCCAGTAACGCCATGTTTTTAGACAAGACTGTACTTCCTGCTGCCGCCACTTCTTTTCAAAGGCGCTGTCGTCACTTCCGTCGTCACTTCCACCAACGCTTTGCTGCCCACTTGTGGACGTGTGGCACATTATTCCTGCCACAAAACAACACACCGCCACCACACGAACACGGCGGGAGATCAATCGCTTCAACTGGAAGCGTTTAAGCCTTAAAACATCCAGCGGGTTTATAACCGGGTTCGGTTTCTTATCGACATGGCGGAAATCCTGTCGGTTGAATGCTACGTGTATTTGTAATAATGGTCAATGTTGATACTCCTGACTGCTTTGTCTCGTCGTTGCTCGGCCACTTTTTTTTTCTTTCCTTCACGCATTTCGCGATTAAAGATTTAACAGCTAGATGGCGTGCTAGCTTAGTTGTTTCCCCTCAGTCGTCAAGCACCCCCGGTTGCCTAGCAACAGCTCGAACGGCGGCCATTTTGGGTTCAGGCGGTCAAACCAGTGACATACTGAGACAACAAACTGGAAGAAAGAAAAAATAAATAAATATATATATGGAAACATTTTAGTCTGTAATTTCCCAAACGTCTTTATTCAACTTGTATAGCATTTGATGTGTCAGGTTTCTCCAGAAAACTTAACATCAAACTGGAAATAAAGAAAACAAAAAAACAGTTGTGCACACAGCAGACTATAGTAGAAACAGTTGGCTTTTGTGAGAGACAACCTGAAGGTACAAAGAAGCATGGAAAAAGAAAGTGGTATTGTTTGTTTCCAAAGAAAAGAACGAAGGCTACCTTCTCACAGCATCATGGTGGTGTAGTGAACTAACAAACCGACATTATTTAGTACACAAGGATGAGTGTTGGGAAGTAGCCAAAGTTTTATATTCACAGTTGCTGCTCAGGAGGTTTGGTCTAAACATTAATGTATAAACGCAAACTTTTCATTGCACCCCAAAAACAAACAAACAAACAACAAAAAAAAAACAGCTTTCAAACTAATCTAAATAAAGACACCATGAAACAGAGCACTGGTTAACAAGCACACTTTAAGAGCATGGTTAGCTTGGGCTTCAGGATCGTAGCATTAATAGCTTTCGATCTTCGTTATCGCTCATGATTCGGAGTCAGCCTTCGTCGAGGAAACGTTGTGCATTCCCACTCGAGAAGGAAACGCTTAGTCCTTTACCTTTAAAAAGGAAAATTCATGTGAACGTACACAGGGACCAAATTCATTACCGCTCCAAGACAAAATTTGGGCACATGACTAAAGAATATTTCGTGGTCTTAAACGTTGAGAAATTAACAAAAATCTTTAATTAAAGGAAAAGGCCATCATTTTTTTAAAAACCCTAATCTCAATTGGTTCCATATGTGCAGTTACCATAAACGATATGGACACATTTCCACGTACCGAGGGGGTAACATTATGATGGAAGTCTAATGGAACTCCCCATAGGGCAATCAATAACTGCCCCAACAACGTGGTGTTCTGTCGTGTCTACAGCAAAAAATGTTAAAACCTTTACTCGTGATCGTTCCATGTACAATACAGATGCGCTTCCTAGCGATTAGGTTGCTGGAATACTCCATTAAGATGGCTAGTAGTCGTCTGCGGAAAATGATGCCCATTTTGTTGGGATCCAGCTTAAAGCAGCTTGTTAACGAATAACTCCAAGTTCATAGTAGCTGTAAAAATATCCTAAGCATCAGTTATCATTTGTTTAATAACAGTAACAACAAACAAAAAAGTTTTTTTTGAAAGAAAATACACATCATTTGTGGTAGGTGAACATCTCAAGGAGTTTTAAACCTCACATTAACTCGCTGTAACATGGATGAAGTTGGTGCCCTCTTCCCCCCCACTCTACTTTGGTTGGCTGGCAGATTGCAGGTCGCTCCCTCCATATAGATCTGAATGCATAACATGAGTGAACAATCTCTGGTCCTGTACATCCTCCCACTCGCCTAATGAATCTGGTCAAAACAGGTAGGTTAGAGCACGAGAAACTTCTAATACACACATGCACACAGGCAAATCTGGGGGAATCTATTCGCAAATATTCTTCAGGGACCAGTCATTTTCACTCAAACTCAAAAAAAAAAAAAAACCCCAAAAAAACCCAGAAGCACAACTTTTATCTCGAGTCTTCTATTCTTCAATCTGCTGCCACCGAGTTATAACTCGGTGGATTGGGTCATATGTCATGCAGAGACCCAGCTCAATACAATCGCATTGGATAACAGGCCCAGTTGGATAAGTGACGTCTAGCTGCAGCCATGAAGTCCCTGGTCTCATCTTTGTCAAAGATGGTTGACTGGGTGTAAAATTGAATGGACATACTACACCAGTTAAACGGATTTCATAAGGAGTCCACAGTAATCCGTGACGATTACGGTTTTACGTCACATAACTATCCGTTAACAACAACTGGGCAGGTTAGTCAGCTAGTTAAAGGTGGCTAAGGCTGGAGAAACTGTTGTTGAGGTAGCCGACGTAAAACTCGACTGTTAGTGAAATTAAATGGATAACTTTTTCAACGGGACAACTATTAACACGTTATCTAAGGGTGGGGCTTCACACACTGCAGTTGACCACCTGCGATCGCACACTGAAATTTTTTTCATTGGACTGGACTTTGAGAACAAGACCTTGAGGGAAGTCGGTGGAAAATATTTTGTTTAACTATTTGCTGTTTAAGTGAAATTAGGGGGGATAGGAAAGGGAAAAAAAAAAAAAAAGTGAGAGAGAGCGAGACGCCGAATCGTTATGAAAGTACAGCCCAAAAAAGGACATGCAGCTGAGAATGAGATTTTCCTTTTAATGTTTAGTCGTCAAAAGAATATCAGATACATTGCATGTCTGTGTGTTGTAGTAAATAAAGCCTAATTGTGCTAAAATTCATTCAGATTTGTGATGAGACCCTGTGCATATCTGCCAAGCCCCATCCAGTTGCTGACAGATCGGATAACACTCAGAAATAAAGAACACGGACAGGAAGTCATCTGAAAGCATAGCAACCGACATCATTCTCTCTTTCTCTCTCTCTCAATCTGTTTATATCTCTCCCGACTCCCTCTCCTCTGAGCTGGAGCGGTTCTCTCTCTCCACGGAGACGGATCTCTCTCTGCCCCTCAGTCTGCCCATCTCCGGGGACGAGATGGACTTCTCTCTTTCCCCCGGCTCTCGCTCCGTGTCCCTCCGGCTGTCTTCCCGCCACCTGTCTTCTCCTCCGCACTCCCTCCATCGCTCCTGTGACGGGGAGCGCTCCCGCTCTCGGGTGTGCGATGACCTGATCGAAGAAATCCGAAAGAACGTTTCAGAACTGAAGTTCTGCAGTGAGATCATTCACACGATCCCTTTAATCATACTGCTTCCTTAACGAACTCAGCAACAATCGACTTGTATACTGTTTGAAGCTATCTAACTAGCTAGTTAGTCAATTTTAAATATTTTTAACCATTTAAACAAAAGATGTATGATATGTGATAACTGCACCTCTTCTTCTTCCTCCTGTGAGAGTGGGAGCGAGAGCGATGGTGGTCTTTATGTCTGTGCTTCCTCTCCCGTTCCCGGTCTCTCGAGTGGGAGGAGCGATGCCGCCGCGATCGATGAGACGACGAGCTTCCTCCATCCCTGACACGTGCACATAGATAGAGAGACAGAGAGAGGGAAAGAACCTTAAAAATGGCTTTGTTATGACCAACATAGTCCTACGTTTCAGCAGCGTACCATCTCCCACAACACAAAAAGCATAGCGTATCAGAAAAGCTTTAGCCTGATCATCTGCAGGCCGTGAGATCGAATTCCGACAATGCTAAATCCATGCGTGGCCAGGGGTCCAAGAGAGCATGCTCTTGGGGTGGGAGTGACTAGAGGTCGACCAATTGAGCAGGTTTTCCCCGGATGCATCCAGTGTGGAGTCCATTGAAAATGGTCCGCCATAATTATACAGCACGAGAGCGGCCTCTAGAGGCGAAATTAAAAACTGACTGATTTTTTGTGTTATTTGAAGTGTTTATTAAATCTACAATGACTTTTTATTTGGAGTGTTACTTTTGGGTTCAGTTTGAATACATGTCTTGTACTCACTTTCATATTAATAGTTAACATATATTTCAGTTATTAATTTATAATACAGAAATGTCGACCTTCTGAAAAGTATGTTAATTTATGCACTGAGATTAATGAGATTATTTTGCATGAATTGCTGGATGAATGTGGCGTGGCATGGAGGCAATCAGCCTGTGGCACTCTTCCTCCAGACTCTTGGACCTTGATTTCCAAATGAAATGCAATGTTTACTTCCATCTTCGGCGTGTGTACTGAACCAGACAGAGATTAAAGCTCCAGGGAACCTTTGCAGGTGTTTGAAGTTAATTCGCTGATTAGAGATCTTTTCAAGTCGACATTTCTGATTGAATTTTTACACGATATTCACATTTGTTTTTTTAGATGCACCTGTACACACTCTTTCCTGTCAATCACAGTGCCATTTGCCAATTATGGGCTTCTGTGAGCTCATGTATGTGGAAGAGCTCACAGAAGCCCAAGATCATATCTGGAGTAACCAGAACCACTGTGAGAAGTTTATTTCTTGAACTGTTCCTGTGTGCAATTATACTGCTCCAAACATCTACACACACTGTAGTCATTCACCTGTACCTGTCCCCACTGCGAGATCTGGACCTGAGAGAGAGAGAGAAAGAGAGAGAGAGTGTAAAGACTACGCTATAATTGTGTAAATCATATTAATATATAATTTATAATAATAGATATTAGTAAGGGTTTATGAGTAACTCACCTCCTGCGCTCTCTCTCCCGCTCCCGTTCTCTCTCCCGCTCTCTTTCTCTCTCACGTTCACGCTCCCTCTCTCTCTCCATCTCCCACTCCCTCTGTTTCTCCTCCTCTCGCTCCCTTTCCTCCCGCCGCTTCATACGCATCCGCTCCTGCTTCTCCACCACTGCTTTCTGGCAGACAGACAGAGAGTGAGACAGAGAGAGAGAGAGAGAGAGAGAGAGAGAGAGAGAGGGAGAGAGACAGACGTGTTATACTTAACTTTACAACCTGGGAAATATAAGTGGTGTTAAAGATGGTGTGTTAAAGAGTGTGTATTTATAAGCAACAGATATAGCTATGTGTTCTCCTGTGTGTTCCTGTCCTCACTCTCAGTTTCTCCAGCTTCTCCCGGATCTCGATGAAGCCCAAGTGCAGTTTCCCCCCAAAGTGGTCGGCAAGGCGGCGGTCGTTGTCGTGGAGGCCGAGGTAGGCGGAGCACACCTCACACACCCTCAGCTTCTGCTGCTGGAAACTGGAGGCTGGCATGGAGTTCCGGTATATGTCCTAAACACACACACACACCCTCTTTATGCTCCTTCGGGTACAGAACGTAAAGCATGATGTTAATGATCGTTACTCAGTGAAGTCCCTCTCTTTAAGGAGAGGACCGCCCCCTGACCCACACTGACCTCTGCCTCTCTTTTAAGGGCACGCGTTTTCTCCACCTTCTCCAGCACCTGCTGAGCCTCATCCACGTTCCCCTCTCCACCTAGCTGCTCCGCCCGCGCCAGCAACTTCCCGATTTCCTCGTTCAGTTCGTGCACACGCTCTGCCTGAAAGCACACACACACACACACGCACACAATGAGCACGGACATCATAATGTATAAATCGAGAAAAAGAAATACAGGGGAAATAGAGGGGATAAAAGAAGAAAGAGGAAGAAAAAGGAGGTGATGACCGACAAGAAGCAGACAGAGAAGCAGAAGAAGAAAAAGAAGGAGGAGGAGAACACAAATTGTCCAACAACAATAAGTAAATTACAAACTACTTCACACACAGTTGAAATCAAAGTTATTCAACCCTCTGAATAGAATCCCTCACAACAGCACAATTATGCAGAACAGGTGTTGTCTCAAGCACACCTGATAGAACTAATCAAAGGCTTCATTAGTCACACCAGGTGTGCTTGAGTTGGAACACATGAAATACCTGGATGGGGCAGAAAAAGGAAGCCATCAACGGCTCCATACCAGACTTCTGAGAAGGCAGGTTGTGAAAAACCCTTGAGTGACTGCAAAAGACCTGCAGCAAGACTTGATGTAACAGGCACTGAGGTTTCAGTGAGCACAGTAAGCAGCATACTAAACACAGGTGGTTTTCATGCCAGAACTCCAAGACGTTCACCACTACTGACCCAAAAACACAAGAAGAGTCGCTCAAAATCATATAAATAAGCCACAGAGGTTTTGGGATTCTGTTCTGTGGAGCAATGAAACAAGACTGGAACTTTTCTGCATGATGGATCAGTCTGGAGGAAGAAGAATGAAGAAACAACACTGTCCACAGTCAAGCATGGTGGTGGATCGGTGATGCTCTGCGGCTGCTGTGTGTCCTCTGGTACTGGAAACCTGCAGCGTGTGGAAGGTGAGATGGATTCACTGAAGTATCAGGAAATCCTAGGAGAAAACGTCATGCCGTCTGTGAGGAAGCTTGGGCATCTTTGGACCTTCCAACAGGACAATGATCCCAAGCATACCTCAAATTCCACCAAGGCTTGTTTGCAGAAGAAGCATCAGTCACCTCACTTGAACCCCATAGAAAATCTCTGGTGGGATTTGAAGAAGGCGGGTGCAGCACGCAAACCTAAGAATATTACTGAACTGGAGGCCATTGCTCATGAAGAATGGGAGAAGATTCCACAGGAACACTGCCAGAAGCTCTGCATCTCGAATGCAGCAGGTCATAACACCAAAAGGAGCTCTACTACGTACTAAAGATGCTCGCAATGATGGGGTTGGATCATTTTGAAACTGGAGAAGTCATTACAAGTTGCATTTTCAGTTGAATTTTGACAATAAACCTGATTTGCAATGAGGGCTGAATTATTTCGATTGCAACTGTACAATATAAATGATGTAAACGGCTAAACCTGATCTAACCACCCACGAGAAATATTTCCTGTTGAGGTTCACAACACAAAGCAGTGATTCCTGCAAAAGCTGGTACATCTGGATGGAGATGTTCTCGAACCAGAAACATGGTACAGACTGGGCTCCGGTGAATATCTTCTGAGCTACAGCGCTGAAGCTCCACCATCCACCAAGTTCTCCAGTTAGGGAACTTTAGTTAAAACCTGGTTATGTTCCAATTCAAAAAAAAAAAAAAAAAAAAAAAGGAAGATCTTAGCTGTAAGCGGGCGGAGCAGCGAACAGCACGGTGTAACGTGTGAATGCGCACATAGCTATGTTGTGCAGCTCTACTCTGAACTTCCTGCCAGCTGCAGGCCAGGTGTTGGAGCCGTCTGTTTCAGAGCCACCTAACTGACATCCTCTCAGAGTTTCAGAACAAACACCAGTCACTCTAGAAGAAAAGTACTTTCTCCCTTTCTAGGAGACTGTAGTGATGCACCAAAATTCAAATCTGTGGTTAAAACTTATTTAAGAAAACGCTGAGCCGGTTATGGTTTTATATATATATATATATATAAAAAGATTTAAAAAACAGTATTCCTTATTATTTCTTTGCACCGATCTGTTATTAGTTGTTTAATGAGCTGAGAACTCGCGCGTAGCCGCGTTTTACTTCGCATGGCGATTATTAAAACGTGTTTTTGGTGCAAAAAGACGGTTACCTTGGCAGCGACCTCTGCGCTGATCTCTTCCTGAGTCTCGGCCAGTCGTTTCTTGGCCAGTTCGGTCCTCCGGTCACAGTCCGCGATAAACGACTGCAAGTGTTCGGCAGCCTGGACACGCCCACCACACACACACAAACACAAGCATAATCAGACACATGATTCTTCTGGTGAAGATGTGACTTTTCTGAGAAACGTATCCAGAAGGACGTGTATTGGGTTACAGGTATTGTTTATGCCGTAGTAGTGAACTCGAACTTTAAACGCTACTGCGATGAAATAACGGAGCGCGGTGATGATGTAGCGTGTTTTTTTTTTGGGCTGCCAGAGATTCTGTTAACGCTCCGCAAGTTTATGCTCATCGTTCTGGCGCAAATCTGATCTGTGGGCGGGGCTTAACAGCCATTTACTCTCATTGGCTATAGTGAGATTTGGATGGACAGCTCGCTGAGCAGGACGTAGAGACGTCAGTGGCGTGAGATTCGGAGAACGTTCTGGATCCGGTTCTCTGTACGGTTATAGTGTTCCTACAATGAGTCAGTGTATTAGTTCGTAATTAATATTTTGAGGTCTGGCTAGTCTCACTCATTCGTCTCTACTTCCTGGTCAGCGAGCTGTCCATACCAATCTCACTACAGCCAATGAGAGTAAAGTGGGACGCGTCCATAAACCACGACCAGCTAAAAGGAAGCTTAGAAAACGGTTAATGAAGAACGCTGTTTAATTTGAAGACCATTTTTTTTATATTAATAGTAACAATTAGTGAAAAACGATTTCATATGCTAGGAGTTTTTCTGATCATCACTCTCAACAGCTACCATGTTCTGACACGTCAACAGACTCAACATCCACACTGCTGCTTTCTACAGAAGCCCTAAGAGGCCATGCATTATTATTATTATTATTATTATCATCATCATCATTATTTATTTTTTTATGTTTCTGTGTACTCGATTAGAACAACGTGTTGTTTTTATTGTTATTGTTCTGGAGGCAGCAAAAGCTTGGCGTAATCCAATCCAGCATCACGGCTCAACAAATCGTTTTTTTTACTTTGTGAGACTTTTTACTTTCGCTGGTTAAAGATTCCGACGACACGTCTGAAGTGACGTTGCTACGGTAACTCGCAAACCCAGCCAAAAGGGCGCCGTGGTCAACGTGTTTAAGCAGCACTACAACATGGCCGACTACATAGCGAAGAGCTCCGTCCAGAGCGTCTTTCTGACGTCACACACTCACGTCCAGCTCGAAGAAGTACTCCTGGTGTTTGGAGGCGATCTCGTAGTCCGCCCTCAGAGCCAGGTCGTGCACTTTTAAACACTCGCCCAGGTCCATACGCTGCACCGGACACGGACACATACACGGGGGATCAGAGAGAGGAGAGGAAGTAGGAAGATTTTATAAGTCAGGAAATTAAAGTCTGCACAGATATTTCTACCATGCATTCCTGGAGCACATAACGGTCATGAATTTTGAATCAACAACAACAATATAATGACAAACAAACATGATAAAAACATGTGACTCCTTTGGCCAATCTCAGATCCAGATAACGATATGAAAATAGTATCCACAAGTCACATCAGCATGCAGTATTGAGATTAGAGGTCGACCGATTGATCGGCGATTATTCGGCACTGATAAACGATCGATGAAACTGTCGGTTATAATCAAAAATCCACAGCGATAGTGTTTTGTGTCCATCACGGGAGCGGCTGAGAAGGGTGCGCTGTCTTATACAGCATGAGAGCAGCCTCTAGAGGCTAAATAAAAACTATCACTGATCAATTTTGCTGTGTTATTTGAAGTGTTTTTTGATTCGTTTTGGACATCTCTGTTTTTATTTGTTATTTGGAGTGTTACTTTTCCGTGCAGTTTGTGATGTACATCTTATTTACTTTCATATATATTATTTAAATTTTTTTGAATGTACAACACATTTACATGGTACGGTCAGTACTGTTAATTTTTGTAATAAAGTTCAGTAATAGTTCGCTTCGAGATACAAAAGATACAGAATATGATTTAAATTTGATTCACAGATTAAAATTCCAGTGAAAACAGTCGCAGGAATCGAACGCCAGGAAAAACGCTGCATCAGGAAAACTACCCTATTACGGAGGAAGCACCTTTTGGGAGGATTAATTCTTCTTCCTCGTCTAATTTCTGAACGTCAAGATCACAGGATGACAAATCCTTATCGCGTGGAGGAATTGTACCTGTGTATCGGGGACGATACGACCCGAGACGGCCGAACCGAGGTGCACACACTCACCGTCCCTGATAAGATGTCGTGAGGACAGGATTCCAGTAGATGACTTTTACACACTCTCTCGTCTGTGAACTTGATCCTCTGCCGCATCGTGTCTCCTACAACAACAAGAAAACACCATCAGCTGCTGCCGAATCCGTTCGAACCGCCTCATTCGTTCATAACTCCCTGCACTCTTTTATCTGGTTCGAGCAAATCGTGAAGTTTAGCGTCTTACTAGGTTACCGAAACGCTAGTGCTGCTCCAAAACGACGACGAAATCCGGGTTTAGCTATAGATATACGCATTCAAGAAATTTTACAGACTCCCTCGCTGCCTCTGATATGGAGCAACAGTTTCGACGACATCGTTCAGCGCTTCAGCTTCTCGTCGGATTTCTGGTCCAGTCAAATGCTCTAAATCGAAGTCAGAATATCGGCGAGCAATCATGTGGGCGAAGACGAGTGCGTAAAGGTGTCGATATTACATCATCAGCCAGCGTTCGAACCGTGCCAGCGTTGAGAGCAGTTACACCTGTTTAACGCCGGGAACAGGGAAGACAGAACACACACACACACACACACACACGGTCAATGAAAATTAAGTAAACTTACTCACACAGCCACGCGACATAACAACGTCAAAAAGCATCTACGCTCTCGCGTGTCTCGCCGCGGACATCTCTCATACGCGTCCCCCTGACCACCGCACCCAAACGACACCCAGATCTGCTGTTGTTTAGAACGAGCTCCACTCTCCCGGGAAGACCCTCCACTCGAGGGAGACCCGACGAGGCTCTGGTTCACGCCGAAGGTGTCCGGTGGGGTTGAGGTCAGGGCTCGGTGCAGCCGGCTCGAGTTCTTCCGCCTTCACGCACCGTGTCTTCATGGAGCTTGCCTTGCCGTGGTGGAACAGCTCTGGGCCTCTTGAACTCTTAGGGAAACTGCAGAGCTAAAGACGTTCCACACACCTGTGGGGTTCGAACTCGGCGGCAACAGTTTGGGGGGGAAGTACCGCACAACATGGGTGTGAGGGGGGCGCATACTTTCGGTCCAACAGTGGATGTGTAGATGTGAAGGAGTTGAATGTTCTGCTCTGACGCGCACGTTTTAAGTTATCAGGAAATAAATAACCCACCCATGTGGGGTAGCTGAGGTGAAACATCTGATGGAGGAACACGGCGCTTAGTGGAGAAGCTAAAGCTAAAGATGGTTGATGAGGAAACACACACACACACACACACTCACTCACTCACTCACCGTCCCTGCTTGTGCCCATCAGCTGGTCCAGCATGGCTCGCATCTGCGCCTGAGCCGACATCTTCACGGTAACGGGAGACTACAGTGATGAGAAGGTTCCTGTGCGGCTCCTCCGACACATGCAGGCCTTCAGCTCAGTGCGTGCCAGAGCGCGCGCGCGCTTCTGAGTGAGAGAGTGTGGGGCGAGTTGAACTTTTCTGACTGGAACAAAAAAAGGCCCCGGATGTTCGCAGCAGATCCCACCGAGTGTCGAGCCTCGTAATGTTTATTTAAGACCCGGGAATGTGTGTGTGTCCGAGCCGACACCGGGTGAATACTCCCGTCCTTTTATCCACCTCTCTCTCTCTCGCTCGCTCCTTTAGCTTTGCCTTGTTAGCACAGTCGAGCTAAGCTAAGCTAGGCTAAGCTAGCGCTAGTCGGCGAGGGGATGAGAAACTTCCGTTTATACTTATATACATAAATATATATATTTCCGCAGACTAATACACTCTGTTCTCCATGTTCTGGAGAATTATTTTTTCTTACTTATTATTATTTTTACTTTATCGTTGTATTTTTATTTTATTATTATATTATTATTTTTTTTTTTGTCCGTTTGTTTGCCAACTTCCTGCTCGGTCTGCGAACCGCGCGCGCTCGCCTCGCCGACGCGGCCTCCAGGAAGCGTGGCGTCATCGCGCCCCGGCGTCTGATTGGCTGAAACCCGGCTGACGTCACAGCCGAGGCTTCCGTCCAACGACAACGGTGCACGCGCCGAGCGTGTTGTCTTCAGCACTTGGGATCAGCCTTCTCATAACGAACACGCTGCGGTCAAAAGTATGCGGACACCCGGTCGTCACACCCACCACACGAGTGTTTAGAAGAGGCTTTGTAAGAGTCTTAACTGGAACTAAGAGCACGTTCGCATCACACCTCCAGGGGCTGGGGTTCGAGTCCCACCGTGGCCCTGTGTGTGTGTGTGTGTGTGTGTTGTGGAGTCTGTATGTTCTCCCCGTGCTGCGGGGGTTTCCTCAGGGTACTCCGGTTTCCTCCCCCAGTCCAAACACATGTATGGTAGTCTGATGGGCGTGTCTAAAATGTCCGTAGTGTATGAGTGTGTGTGATTGTGCTCTGTGATGGATTAGCACCCTGTCCAGAGTGTACCCCGGCTTGTGCCCGATGCCCCCTGGGATATGCTCCAGGTTCCCCGTGACCCTGAAAAAGAGTATTCGGTATAGAAGATGGATGGATGGAGAGCAGTGAACGGTAATAAATGAAGCAAAGGTCATATTTGGTGTGAGCCTTTGCTTAAAAAAAAAAAAAGAAGAAGTCTCCGGTAGAATGAGTGCAGTTTTATAAGGAAATGCGCTGTAAATGTTCTCGAGCATCTTGCAGAATCAGACACGGTTCCTCTGGAGACTTTTGCCGGTCTCACTCGCGTCTTATTTTTGCAGCAAAATCCAGCAGCCTTCGTTATGTTTTTTTTATTTCTGTCTGAAAAGTCTGTCTTACCCCTTGATACTCCGCTTTCTTCACTGACCTACACACATTTTTCTGTAGCATTTCATTTTGTGCTGGAAACCGAACGTTTGGAAATGTTTTCATACTGCCTCGATAATGTAGAAGTCATCAAATAAAAATCTATGACAAAGTACAAAAAAACAATAATGATAATAGGGTGGCTAAGACCTTCGCACAGGACTGTACATGCATGAAGAACTGAAGCAAATACTACACTACAATTTAAGTAGTCTCACTGCTGTACTGAAAAATACTTCAATGATATCGTGATACACTCTCGAGTGTGTGGTTCGACCAACTGCACGTTTCCTTAAAAAACCCAAACATTTAATAACAAAACAAAATAAATATATTCTCTAGAACGTATTCATAATTCTAGAATTATGAATACGTTCTGTTAATCATTCATTAATAATGGTTATAATTAACTTCTACAGATACAAATAAAGCATTGACCATGAGCCTCTAATATCATTCATATACGATTTTTATTTATTTATTTATTTTTTAATTAAACGTTCTTTTAAAATGCAGAATGTAATGTAGACCATGGCTCGATCACTAGTAAGTGTGAACTTTATGCCTGCATTTAAATAAAACCACGATGGATTAAATGCTTCAGAGCCAACACTGTTCTATTCTACAAGCCAGCGTTGATGAGTCGCTTCATACAGTGTGCAGAACATACATCAATAATAATAATAATAATAATAATAATAATAAATAGCTGACCAGCAAATAAATGACTCGAGAAATGCATTGCTTCTTTATTGTATTGATGTGAAAGAGACGTTCTGTAGTATATGTGAGCTGTATACAGTATAATATTCATATACATATGTATAAAAAAATCTGATGTGCGCACCCCCCCCCAGTCAATCTTTTCCCACATTATACAAAACAAAAGCTAGCTGTGAATATGGGTTATAATAAATGAGAATAAATATGGGTATGGGGAGGTCTTTTCCACCAAGCACGCTTCCCATTGGTCAAAAAAAAACAACAAAAAACAAAACAAAATAAAAAAAAGCACCTGATTGGCTTGGAGCATGTAGTAGATTGGAATCACTTCCTTACAATCTCTACTTTTCTCTAGTCATTTTTCTTCTTACTTTTTTTTTTTTTTAAAGTAGCCTCGAGCCTGACGATACAGCGAGTGACGAACATCGTGAAACATCGTGTAGTTGACTACCGGTACAGGGCTCACGTGGACGTCCGAGACGTGTCGTCCGGTGAACGAAGATGCGCCGTGTGTGAAGAAGGCCTTCCCATTACAGCTTTTAAACAAAGTTTCATCACCAACAACCACAAGTCGTAGCTATATACAGCATACAGGTTATACATACGCACCGAAGTGGCACTTTATCATCAGGTCTACTCATGATACAGTCAATAATTTGACCGGGAAGGTTTACCTAACGAAAAAAACAAACGTCAGATGCAGCTATAAAGGTAGGAGAACCCAAAAACTGGCAACCGAGTTTGTACTGTGTGTGTGTATATGTGTGTAATATATATATATATATATATATATATATATATATATATATATATATATATATATATATATATATATATATATATAAAAAACACATTAAAGTCAGTGAAACAATCGCGAACATGAAATATACAAACCGTGTCGTACCTTTTGAATGAATGAATGAAATCTAGTGAACACATGGACGGTCACAGATTTGCTACAGTTGTGTATATTTTTCTATACAAAGTTAGAAAAAAAACAAAAACTAATAGACATGTTTTCTAAAACACATTAAAGCCACAACATACTGTATAAATGATCACATTCTCTGATTTTAACACTGGGATGCTTTTAGGAAACTTAATCCAGATGTATGATGATGATGATGATGATGCGTATTATACAAGCTATACGACTGACTCACACGCGTAGAGGTTTTGATGAAGTCATTTCACCATGCTACATTTCCGTTCGAAGACCAGGCCAGCCATTAGTTCCCCCCGTCAATCCGCTCAAGCAGTGGTCACCAACCCTGTTCCTGGAGATCTACCTTCCTGAAGACTTGATCTCCAACGGTGCCCACCTGTCCATCAAATCACTGCCTTAAGAAGATCGACTAGAACAGGCGTGTTCGATTGTGGCTGGAGATGAAAGCCTGCGTTCACGCGATGTCGGAACTAACGAGAGGACATCCCCAGACGTTCTACGTCGGACTGGGAATTACGCGAGATTAGACGGTTATCCAACTCCGTGCTGGTTACACATTTTCACATTAATCTTGCATTTTTAAGTCGTTAATGGTGGTCAGTTATATACATCGTTACGAGACAGAGACTAAATCTAACTGACGAAGCCGCCGACGTTTCGAGTGTTTCCGCATTACGTCGCAGCGGCCAAGTGGTACAAGTCGGAATGTCGTCAATGACGGTAATAATGACGTTGGTAGAACGCAGCTAAACCTCCAGGAAGGTGGATGCTATGGAAGAGGGTTGGTGACCACTGCTTTGAGAAAAAAAAGAAAAGAAAAAAGACGACACCACCCATTTTTTAAATTGGCAGAACTGATAAATCTAGCTGTACAGAGCTTTAACTTAATTCATCAACCCATCGAAGGAAAAATGTATATTCTCATCTTGTTTTAACCATCACCCCTCCTTCACATTGTCCAGATATATACGACTTAACAACTAGCTAGCTAACTACACCGTGAGCCTGTCATATATAAATGGGGGGAAAAATGAACTTTACACAAGTACAGCAGTATTGCTTGATAATATTGACAATGTGGAGCAGTTCAGACCAACCAGAAACGTGCAAAATATTACTTTACCGCCATAAAAAAGTGTCCAAAACAAATCATAAAAATTGAAATTGTGACTGCGATTTTTGTTTGATGTTTTTTTTTGGGGTGCTGGGGGGTGTTGGGGTTACAAGGAATAAACGAAAATTCACAGCCTCTCCGAACTTCCAGTTTATTCCTTAAGACATCGATCTCCTTGTTGCGATGCAAACGAGTAATGGCTATGGTAACAGGACATGGTCAAACATTTCTGCTGGTGGCAGTGAAGAGAACTGGCTTTGCTCGCTACATTCAGTAACGCGGCGACACGATCAGGTTGGCTGAGCTCTTATGACCAAAAACGCCGATGCTACCGACGATCATGATGCACCCGCTAACGGTCAAGACATTCATTGCTAGCTGGGGTGCCTTAAGAATGAACAAAAGACAACGTTCCTAGCTAGCACGGCAACGTTTAAAAAGGCAAAATGAGCTTCAGCCATCCGATCCATTTCATCCGGTTCAGTTTGCTCGGTCTGAACGAAGGCTTCGCCAAAGACCTCGTGCTGATCACCTCGAGATATTTGCTACCTTTAGACCTACTTTGCTGCGTTTACTCACTATTGTAGTATTTAGTACTTTAAAAAAAAATGGTCTGATCCACTTTACACAATTTGTGATACATGGTTGAATATATCCCCCCCTTAACTAAACATACTAAATATAGTTACGGAGGAATATTAGCCCTAATGAGCCTTTTCTTAGTAATTTATCAACGCATCTGAGGAAAATGTCGAGGTTCCCAATTGATCGGTCTCGTTTTCACCATCACGCTGGCCTGGTAACGGCTATACGCTAGCGATCTACAACGTTAGCTTCGTTCACATCCTGTATAAAGAGTAAAGGCTCTGGCTGGATTGCGAGGTTGTGTGTATGCGTTTATGTGGAGACATCACGCAATCCGGCATTCACTGACGGCGGGGAAAGAAGAAGAAGAAAAAAAAAGCAACTGTAAGCAGTAGGACTAGAGGATTGTGGGTAATCTAGTGAGGTATAGTGTAACGTCTAGCTCCATAGCACCGTTTGCTCACTCCAGCTACGACTACCGCTAGCTCTTCACGCGCGGACATACGATTTAACCATCGCAGAGATCGGCTCACGTGTCCACGTGGAAAAACGTCAAGGCATTTCGTCGAGAACTAAAAAGAAAAGGCGACGTATTAGGGGGAAACTCAAGAGGTCTAATTTAGAGGTCAGCTGCGAACAATACATGCTCACAACATTCTGAATAAGAATTTAACTGCCGCAGTTCTGGGAAATTTCTGCTCCGAAATGCCGACTTGCTTGTCAATTTATTCAGGGGCAAAACTTGCGACGTTAAATATTTGGCTGCGCAGATGAGGAGGAAAGGTGTTTTAGCTCATCGTAGATTAGTAGGAGGTGTGTACAACATCCCTAGTGGAACCCCCCCCCCCCAAAAAAAAACTGTCACAGAGATTCTAATGGTTTCCACTACAAGCACCATTACAAACAATCAGCCAACCATTAAAATCATTACTAGTCCTTAATAACATGCTGCCAGTAGAAAGCAACAAATTAGCAGTAGAGATCTGCAGGGACCATTACATTCTCCATTAAAACTCAATACAATTCCCATTAAAACCATTACAAAGTCTATGAGGGGTTCTATTGCGTGTGGATGTTTTTCCTTCAGCAGGGAGGTCAGTGCATGTTGCGTTCACGCTTTGTTTCTTTCTTTCTTTATTTATTTCAAGATTATATATAAGAACTATATGAAAACAATAAATATTAACAACATGTTTGG
>CM022772.1:20174505-20649505 GCA_012411365.1 Ameiurus melas
GTTACTAATTTAATTAAAGTTACCACAGGAAGATATTACAGCAGCTAAAGTTAAAGGCCATGCCCAAGCCCTTAACTCGAAACTGCTCTGTTGTAAAAGTGAGATAAATTGAAGTCGCTCTGGATAAGGGCGTCTGCCAAATGCCATAAAATAAATAAAATGCAAAAATATTACAGCAGCTAAAGTTACCACAGGAGATTATTACTATAAATTAAATGTCAAATAAACTATATATAAATATGATACTGAAGACTTCAGTGGCTAAGAAGCAAGAATCAAACAGAATATAATTCACACATCTTACACACGTATATAAACAAGCCTAATTGGAGTCGTAGTGTTGCATCAGTTTTTAGCCAATGCCCTTATACCTTTCTCGGAGTTGCTCTCCTCCTTTCTCCATGCTCTCGTTCTCGGTGAACTCCATTAGCTCTCGTGAAGCTCGGCCCATGTTGACGGCGGTGGGCCGTGCTGAGGTCAGGTGACACAGAGACTCCCTGATGAAGGACACTGGGTCATCACCCCCGGCACCCGCCCGAAGCTCCACTGCCAGGCTCAGGCAGCCCACAATGGCGATGGCAGGAGCACCACGCACCTAAGGGGTCAAAAAGTCATGAGACAGAAGCGTCATTAGGGCACTTAATAGGGTGGTCTTTCACAACGGATACACGTCACATGAAATGAGGATGAGAATCTACAGCACCGGCAAGGGTCCTAGGCACACGTATAGAAAATCTCTACAGCAACGATGCTTTCAAAGTAATGAAATGGAAGATTTATAGACAGACATCAGAGAAATTACTGTAAATTGCAACAGACAGTTTATAAAAACAAATAAAAAAAAAAAAAAAATCACTATTTGACATGACCAGCCTTTTAGTTTAAACCTGCATTAAATTCTCTCAAGTACACTCAGGCAGGTTATAAGGAACTCAACTGCAAAGTCTGTCCTACATCTCGGACAACCGTCCATAGTTCTTCTGCAGAACCTTGGTTTTCACTTGCTACGGTTTCTGAAGTAAAACCAAACAGCTTTGATAATGTCCCCTTACTTTCCTTAATGACAGACAAAAAAAAACCCTGTAAAAAAATTGTTTAATCCCCTCCTCCCCATCTCCTGCGCTGAACTGTAATCCTGGAGGCTTGACCATCACGACAGCTTACTCCTGAAAATATTATGACTAAAGGTAAAAAATGTTTTTTTTGTTTTTTTTAATGTATGGAAGACACCACAATCAGTGAAAGACTGTTACCCTTACACCACATTCCTGGAAGCGTGATCACTCTGTAGGGGAAAAGTTATTACCATAATGACAGCACGTTTTTTTTTTTTTGTTATTAATGACAGCACTCTGCGGTAAAGGGTACTGCCACTGTGACATCACATTCCAGGAAAGATTATTGATGGTCATTATGACTCAATATGTGATGTTAAACTGCGGGAAAAGTTATTACTATTATGAAAGTCATTGTGCCACTGTGACCTCACTCTGGGGAAGTTATGACCGTCATGATATCACTCTCTTGAGGAAGTTATGACCGTCATGATATCACACCCCGGGTTAGTTCTGACAGTCATGATATCACTCTCTTCTATGGGGAAGTTAAAAAAAAAAAAATAAAAAAAAAAAAATTATAAAAAAAAAAAATAAAAAAATATAAAAAAAAAAAAAAAAAAAAAAAAAAAAAAAAATATTAAATTTTTTTTTTTTTTTTTTTTTTTGAGGAAGTTATGACCATCACGACCTCACACTCTGGGGAAGTTATGACCATCACGACCTCACACTCTGGGGAAGTTATGACCATCACGACCTCACACTCTTGAGGAAGTTATGACCGTCACGACCTCACACTCTGGGGAAGTTATGACCGTCACGACCTCACACTCTGGGGAAGTTATGACCGTCACGACCTCACACTCTGGGGAAGTTATGACCGTCACGACCTCACTCTCTTGAGGAAGTTATGACCATCACGACCTCACTCTGAGGAAGGATATTTACATTTGCATTTATGGCACTTGGCAGACACCTTTATCCAGAGCAACTTACGTTCATCTCATTTACATAACTTCCGCCAGAATATTACCATTACGGGATCACAAATGTGCCATTATGAGACCATTGTCCATGAAGACTCATCATCATCATCATCATCATCATCATCACGTCACATTAAATAGTTACCTATCTAATACTTTCAAATATTTATAGATGTCAAATACATTTCTTAAAAGGAGCCACATCAGAGGCACCTCTGGCTAAATGATTCAACTTAAAGAGAAATATGTTGAATAATAATAATAATAATAATAATTCATAGGCTACTTCAGCAGCACACATCTGCTCACAGGAGGACCTCGGCGTGGTTAAAAGCTAAAGTAAAATCCAAGCCATTTCAGCTCGTAGACCGTCTCGTGCAGGGGAAAGCGAAAGGAAGCTAAAAGAGCTAGCGGCAACATCAATAATTCATGTTGCAGCGAGGTTGGCTGGAACAGCAGGGCGCGAGCGCCTCTAATTAAAAACGATGACGCGCGCACAGGAATAATTGGGTCTGGACGGGAAACGGGGAGGCGGCGGGACGCTTCTAACAGTGACACATCATCGAGGAGGCTCAAAAAATAAAGCAGTAAATAAATAATAATAGAATAGAATCAAAGATTCGGGGTTTGAGCTTCCCGTAATGCAGACGGGTTCCGATCAGTCTGTAGAGCTCGCGCGCATCAACGGAGACGCTGGCGCGCGCACGCGCGAACAAAAGCGGTTGACACAAAGAAGCGTCTGCGTGCCTCGCGCGCCAGCGTTCTCCACGCGCCGTCTTGTGCGAAATATAAATAAATAAATGCAATCAATAAAATGCCCACCGGAAAGAAGGGACGGAAGGAAGAAGGGAAGGAAGGAAGGAAGAAGAAGGACGGACTTGCTGCTCTTTCGTACCTTCATGCTCTTGATGGCCTCGTATCCGTCCTGCACCGAGCGGATCTCCTCGTGCACGGTCTCCCGCGGCAGCAGCAGCTGGTTGAGGATCTGCAGAGACCCGGCCCGGTACCGGATCGCTTCTAGCGTCATGACCCCGCTTCAGACCTGCCCAAGTCGAGTGCAGGTTCCGGCGAACGTTCTGCACGGAGGATACAGGGGAGAGAGAGAGAGAGAGAGAGAGAGAGAGAGAGAGGCGGGGAGGGGCAAAACAACAACAACAAAAAAAAGAACCCCAAACACCGGGCCGCGGGCGCGATTTAAAGGGCTTCAGCAGCAGCGACAACAACGCGCACCGACTTGACAGAGGGACCTCTCTCGCGGAAGCACGTGCTCATTCCGGCAGGAAACGCGAGGCTCTTTTTTTTTTTTTGGTCACGCCCACCGTCTTCGGTTCTCATGCGCGCGCCAGTCTGCTTAGCACAGACCGACTGGCGCGCGCGCGTGAGACTGTACACGCTAACCCTTGGACCGACATAAATATAAATAAATAAATAAAAATAAACAAACATTAGTTCAACACACACACAATAAAATAAACACACCCAAAATAAACAAACACTAGTTCAACACACACACACACACAATAAACACACACAATAAAATAAACAAACTAGTTCAACACACACACACACACAAAAACACACACAATAAAATAAACAAAAACACACAATAAAATAAACACACACACCCAAAATAAACAAACTAGTTCAACACACACACACAAAACACACACACAATAAAATAAACAAAAACACACAATAAAATAAACACACACACCCAAAATAAACAAACTAGTTCAACACACACACACACACGTTTGTCATACTCTTTGTGAGGACCTTCCACTGACAGAATTCTTAATGAAGCTATACTAAACCTTACTCCAAGTCAGCACACCCAGACATAGTGTTTCATTCTTTAATGAGTCATCAGAAGACATTTGCCCCAAACACATCTGCAGTAAAGATCAATAAGACATCCAAGCAATCACCTCGGATACACACAGTGTTATAGGGTCGCTGCCAAAAATACACCACATACATGAATACATACATACATTTGTTCTGATTGCCATATTTGTAAGTGTTATGGTGGAAGGTGTGTGTAAAGTTAGAATATATATACATATATTATAATCCCAGAACCTTATGTTAAATAATCTATAGCTTAAACGCCTCAGGATGCTTAATACAGAGACGTCTGTGAAGCTTGTCTAGCTGGAATGGAGGCTGTGCACGTATGAGGCCTCCAGTGCTGTAGGTGGCGCTGTTCAGAATTTACTGGAAGAAAACTGCTGCTCCTTAAAAGTGATGATTTTTGGGACTGAACCTGGTCGGGCAAACCTAGTTTGGGGCGAGCGAGGCCCCCAACAGACGTCCGCAGTTAGCCGCGTAACACGAAGTATCGCTTGCGGGAAAAAAAGGGTCGTGGCCGCAAGAAAATTTTTTTTTTTAGGGAGTGCGAGAAAGAGAAGGAAAACACGTGGTTTGCGATTGTCCCACTGAAACCCAGACAGTGACCCACGAACACCTTCCTGATGGGATACCTGCATGATTAGGGCTTTCCACTGCGTGGGTTTACTTGTAGCGCCACTTTAATGGAACTGATTTTTGTATAAAAAATATAAAATAGGATACTGTCAAAGGTACAAAATACGTTCATTGAATATAATGACTTACCAAAACCGAAAGCTGCAATTCAAAAAGAACCCCTTGTTTTAAAAAACATGATTCGACTGACCCGAACTCGAATCTGGGACACCAACGACCAAGCTCATGAAGGTCTCGGTAACTAGCTGACGATTGGACCAGAAAACTAGGTAGAGTACATTAGCCCTCCCCACAAAATTTCGTCTGTTCCAAATGAGAGATCGCTTTCTAAAATCCTCTATTTATATCTGCTTGAACTATTACACCACGTAATATAAACATTACATTTACCTCACACCTCCAGGGTCGGGGGCGCCCTTCATCTCCGCAACCCGTGCCTCCCACCATACACACTTTACACCCAGTCCAAAGACATGATTATATAATATTATAATGTCATTAACTGCCAAAACCATTAATATTTTTATACCAATCAACTTCACTGATCACCAAAGATACATCAAACCACGTCACCATTACAGAACGTTCAGGATTTATCTAACAACAAAAGTATTAATGTTTCAAATGTCACCCGACCCAGGCGAGGTTAAACCCGTTACCCCCATGGATCCTCACCCTCCTCTTTTCCGTTCTACAATTTACAACCCTCTATACCTGCCCATTAAAAAACTTTTCATCCACCGACAGATTATTCTTCATATGCTCTCTATAAGGATTTACACCACACACACACACACACACACACACACACACCACACGAAAAAAAAAAAAAAAAAAAAAAAAAAAAAAAAAAAAAAAAAAAAAAAAAAAAAAAAAAACCCCCACACCCCAAAAAAAAAAGAAAATTATCATAACAGTCTATTAAAAATCAATTAAAAAAAACAAAAAAAAAATGAAAAATTTCAAATATATATCTATATTTATTAACATTACATATATATTTTAAAAAGTTTTTTTTAAGTTTCTGTAGTTTCTCAGCCTATACTTTTTATAATAAAAATAAACAACAAAAACAAACCAAACCCCCAACAGCTTAAAGCAGCCCACCTTTTTTTACAGCACGCTTTTTTTTTTTTTTTTTGTCCCCTGGCATTTTAAACACCCGAGGCCCCCGCGGTTGTTTTTTCTGTTTTGTTTGTGTGTTGGTTCGGGCTAAACTGTTCTGTGGTTATAAAAACGAGCCCAGAGTCACATGACTCCAAAACATTCGATGCAATAAGTAGTGCTTCATGTAAACGACGCTGGAGACGTCCGACCCCGGAGACGTCCGACCCCGATCATACAGACGTCCACAGAGGCCGTGCGTTACTGGTTTTTTGGGGGTTATTTTTTCTGTCCTGCGACGTTTTTTTTTTCCCCACGGACCGCGCGCACAGGGTCGGAGATGCTGAGCGGCGAGTTAATAAGCTGGTGCTGAATCCTTTCCTCCCTCTACCAACGTGTTTGTGGGCGTGGCCAGACGTTTTGATTAGTAAACAAATGAAAGTATAGCTCATCGATTGGACGTGCCGCGGAGCTACTTTGCATAATGTTGAATAATTAGTTAAACAGATGTTACGATGGGGTTACACATCTGGATATCCTCCAGATAAGAGAGACTAACTAAATAACACACAAACTCTTTGGCCTTCACTATAGACCGGTACCATTTTTTTTTTTTTTTTTTTACCTCAGTAAAGTAGTCCAGTGAATCTCAGGTGATTGTGGACTAAAATATCAGGAGTGTTTGTGTAAGAGGATAGAGAGAGGAGAAGAAAGAGTGACGCAGTGAGGAAGAGGAGGAAATGAAGTGCACGCAGAACGTGTGTGTTATTGACTGCCTCTGCGTGTGAGAACGGTTCTCCGACGCACGTGAACTTCCACCTCCTGCACATGGTCACGCAGTACGCTGCCTCCTAAGAGACTGCATCTGAGAGAGAGAGAGAGAGAGAGAGAGAGAGAGAGAGAGAGTAAAGTGACACTCTGAATGGATCACAATCAGCGTTCTTGTTTGTTTTTTGGGTTTTGGCTGTAATACCAGTATTGAATAACACGCTGACTGAGACAGTTCAAACACTCGGTACTGCTCTTTATCCGACCCAAACCGCTCTCGCTCTCCGACACGAATAAACAACGACCTGTCTTTCACAGCGGCAACATACAAGTTTAAAGGTCTAAAGGCCGAAAAGAAACCTTTCAGTTCCTGCTCGTTTGGGACGAGCGATACAGGGTATGGAGGCTGGTTTGGAATTTATTCAAAAGGAAACTCAAGTGAGCCGAGCTCGCTCTCTAGCTAGAACCTCCTTTACTGACTCCAGCTGAACTGGTTAACTAGTAAACCTACCTCAGTCTCCACCAGCTTCAGTCTTCCTAGTGCATCTTTAGCTGCTTCCTGAACACAGAGAGAACGTGATCAAGAAAACTAGAAAGGAACGGCAACATGTTTACGGCGATCTGTGTGTGTGTGTGTGTGTGTGTGTGTGTTTACTCACTCTGTTGCCTTCACTGGAAAACTTCTTCACTGAATCAGCAAGACCAACAGCGAACTTATTTAACACACTATCATACTCTAAAAGAGAGAGAGGAGAGAGATAATGTGTGTGAGAGAGAATTTGAGAGAGAAAATGTGAGAGAGTGTGAAAGAGAGGAGAGGGAGAGAATGTGTGAGAGAGAGAAAATGTGAAACAGGAGAGAGATATAATGTGTGAGAGTGAAAGAGAGGAGAGGGAGAGAATGTGGGAGAGAAAATGTGAAACGGAGAGGAGAGAGAGAGAGAGATAATGTGGGATAGAGAGAGAGAGAGAAAGAGAAAATGTGAAACGGAGAGGAGAGAGAGAGAGAGAGAGATATAATGTGGGATAGAGAGAGAGAGAAAGAGAAAATGTGAAACGGAGAGGAGAGAGAGAGAGAGAGAGAGAGAGATATAATGTGGGATAGAGAGAGAGAGAGAAAGAGAAAATGTGAAACGGAGAGGAGAGAGATATAATGTGGGAGAGAGAGAGAGAGAGAGAGAGAGAAAGAGAGGAGTGGGAAAAAGTTTTAATATAAGATGATAACCACAATATGCAGTCTCCTGCATCATCATCATCATCATCATCGTGGTCACGTATAAAAAAAGTGGCCACGTTATGTAACGGACTTCTTATCCAAAAGAAAAGCCACCTAAATATAATGACCATATTTATTCCGTTGCCATGACAACAGCTTTTTGTTGATGAGCTACAAATTTAGAAATGCATTGTATATAGGTCACGTTTAATGTTCGCAGTAAAGTATTATAAGAATAAGTGAATGAAGTGTGTGTGTGTGTGTGTGTGTGTGTGTGCGCGTGTGTGTGTGTGTGAGAGAGAGACCTGCGAACACCGCTGAGGATCCTCTCCCCAAGTAGGATTTTTGCCAGTGCAGTCGCTGACAGATCTCTCTATGCTGGTTCAGCAGGTCTGGCGGTGGATCCCGTCTATTTTTCTTACACTCGCCAATCTGTGGACGGAGAAACAAACAGTCTGACCTCACTTTAAACCAGATTTTGGTGCGGTTCCACAAATTTATCATTTGGAATAATATAATTTGCAATTTATACTATGATACAGCACACACACACACACACACACACACTGACCTTTCTCTCTAGTCTTTCCTTGTCGTAGTTGAGGAGGCTGAAGCTGTGGAGTTTGTATTGAGGAGGTGAAGGACTGAAAAGAAGAAAAGATCTCTGTACTCAGACATTTGTACAATACAATTTCATCTATTCAACTGTTAGATTTTTGGTTAGGTTGTCTATTATTAACAGGACACACACACACACACACACACACACACACATTACCCTGGTTGGATGCTCTTTCCTTGATCGTTGCGGGGTTTGGATTTTGGTGAAGGTGCCTATTGGGAAAGAATCAAATATGGAATGTAGCTGCAAGCTGAGGATGATGATGATAACGGGGGGTTTCGTGGGATTTTTATGGTAGTAATAGAATAGATGTAAGACATGGCTTTCTGAACGGTGCACTGAAAAATAACAAGATAAAAATGAAAATATGCCCAGTGGACAGACAGGAGGCGCTCTAGAGCCAAGTTAAAAAGAGACGAGTAAATGAATAGTAAATTAAATTGAGTAAATGTAAATGAGTAAATGTAATTTTTTACCAACACGTCTGTCAAATCTGTCTTTTTCTTTTTTTAAAAGTGAAATATTCCCAAAAACATGCCAAAACAATCAAATATGTAAAAGACCAAAAAACAAAAATAGAGAAGCAGGTAAATTTAAAAAAATTGACCGTGTCATCCTTGGTGCCAGGCCCCCTTAAAGTCATCCTTGGTGCCGGGCCCCCTTAAAGTCATCCTTGGTGCCTGGCCCCCCAAATATGCTCCATGATTTCACGCTTACTTTTTTCAGCCTTTATTTCTTCTGTCATGTCCTTCATCAGTTTATCCCTCTTTGTCTCACCGATTGTCTGTTCTTACCCGTTCTCTCGCTTTCTCTCTGTCAGGGGTGATGGCCGGTGGATCCACTACGATCCATTTCTCCGTGACGGGCTGAAGCTGGACCCCGCCCAGAGGCTCCCGAATCTTCACCCTCACCTCCAGCTTCCCTCCTGTCGCCTTCCTGCCATCCAGGATCTTACACACACACACACAGCACCTCACTTGTTAACCACATTGTTGTATGTCTTTGATGTATGGATATGATGAGGATTCTGATGAGCGAGTGATATTTTATGAGAGTGAAACATGAGTGAGTCTGTGTGTGTATAACTCACATCTATAATCTCTCTGATCTCACACTGATTCTCCAGTGCTTCAAGTTTCAGCTGAGCATTTCCCACCACCTTATCATTCTTGAAGAGGCCACTAAACACACACACACACACACACACAACACACACACACTAATTCACAGTCACATTTTCTTTGACGTTGATTTTTCATTTCTAGCTTTTCTCAGGTGACCTGTGGTCCAGGTATAAAGGAAGCATGGTGAGGGTTGGGAATGCATGGTGTGATTTTTCTCCACAAGCTCAGCTGCATTTCGAGTGCTATGTTTTTTTTTTTAAACTGCACGTTAAAACAAAGTTTGGTGAATGATGGAGAAGTACAAGAAGGCCTCACCCTTTGTGGACGACCTCGAACTTGATGCCTTTGGTCTGCACCACTCTCTTAAAGCCTCGGTGCGTTCGGTTGATCTGCAGCTTAAACTTTGCTCTGAACTCTGTCGGTCACAGAGGAAAGGGAAAAGAGAAAGAGAGAGAAAAGATTCTGACTGTGCGTGCACACAATCCCACGTGTGTGTGACTGACGTCGCTTCAGGTCTCTTGTGGGTGTGGCCTTTTTTAGGTGTTTATCTTTTTTTTCCTTCTTTTTTTTTTATCTTCCAGTAGAAATGATACTAGCTAAAATGGTCATCATGAATCATTTATAAACATCACCAGATCTCAATTTCATCATGTAAATTTCCCGAAAAACCTTTACATAAATACAGTCCCCTCCGAAAGTATTGGAACAACAAGGCCAATTCTTTGGTTTTCGCTATACACTGAAGACATTCGGGTTTGAGATCAAAAGATGAAGATGAGACGACAGTTTTCAATTTCAGCTTTCACGTCCTGGTATTTACATCTAGAGGCTTTAAACAACAAACTATTAAATAAATTCCAGTCTGGCGTTCTGATTCCTAACTGCTGATGGAAGGTTCGCATGTATATTTATGCTCTCGAAGTTTTCTTCGAACGGTGGATTGTGATACCTGTACATTGTGTGTGTGTGTGTGTGTGTGTGTGTGTGTGTGTATACCTGGGTTGTTGGTGCTTTTCACAGTGTTGGTTTTGTCTCTTTGAGCTTCTTCCTACACAACAAATAAACGACACAATTACCAACGATACTATTTTGACACAGAGAGAGAGAAGAGAGAGAGAGAGAGAGATATGTTTTTTTTTTTACCGAACTAGGGAAGAGAAACTCAAAGCGCACACTAGTGTCCAAATCATGGGCTGAAATTCCTGCAGGACAGAGAGAGAGAGAGAGAGAGAGAGAGAGAGAGAGAGAAATGAGAATGATGTAAGAACAAACAAGCAGGAACTCATCTTTTCATCACACACACACACTCACACACACACACACACACACACACACACACACACACCGAGTGGATAGGTTGATTCCTTTTATGATTGTCAGCTCCATCTCACTGGCAGTCAAATTGGGGAAAATCCTACAGAGAGACAGAGACACAATTCAGCCCACGTCATCTTCTCATACTGGCACTTTGTGTTGTGTGTGTGTGTGTGTGTGTGTGTGTGTGTTTACTTGACGGTGTTGATGGTGCGTTCCTCTGTGTGGTGACCTGGAACAGGATAGCCTTTAGCGTGAGCTTTCTTCAGCAGCTCAATATTACTCATACACTCCTCCGCCAGCTTCTCAAATCTGCACACACACACACACACACACACCAGTATTTCTCATTTCATGCTGCACTGTGGGTTATGAATGTTATATTAAAACATCCATCAGCTGAACACAACTGATCAGAGAACTGCGCCAGTGGGCGGGGTCTAATACGCTAATGCGCCCACTTCATTGTCAGCCCCTTTGACCGAGCGCTCCTCCACCTTCGAATCAGCCGTTTCTACACTATACGCTACATTTCGGCGATGGTTTAACGAGAGGTCAGCCGATCTCGAAATCACCAATCACGCTGCGTGAGGTCACGTCTCGGCTGATCGGTTACGTTCACGCTATTGCATCTCTTGCTTAACGATTCCAAGAACTCCTACCTTGTGGTCTCTGCCATGTTGCCCATTTGAGTGAACTGCTGCGAGTAGCTCAGACATTTCTGCACACACACAGAGAGAGAGAGAGAGAGAGAGCATTTTGTAAATGTAACTTTTTAAAAGTAAATAGAAATGTTCTCAGTATTTGCTGCTCGAGAACAGAACCAGCAGGAACTAATGGTGTATTTGGCTAAAAGTTGTAATTGGTCATTTCCATCCTCCAGCCGGTTTACGTGTGTAACAGCAGGATTACGAAGTGACGGGTTTATTAGAAAATGCAGCAGAGTGCATCAGACTGCACTGTTCGGTGTTGTAAGCCCAGTTTTTAACGTGTGATACGAGTGTAGTATGCGGGTAAAAGGTGTTGGCGAGCGTGTGCCGACCTCGTGCTGCTGCCTGAGGCGCTCCATGAGCTGAGCGTACTGCTGGGACAAGCGGGAAGGGAGAGAGGACGAGCGAGCCTGAGAGAGAGCGTATTCCTCCTCGCTCACTGGGGCACTGGGCACCTACACAGAGAGAGAGAGAGAGAGGGGGGGGGGTGTTTACAGTCAGGTAAACGTCAATGAGACAAATTAAAGAGTAAATAAAGACTCTGACCCCACCATGTGGTCATCTCATGTGCATACGGTTATAGCTGTACTAACGTGGTATCAGCACTACAGGCGTAATGGTAGTATTATGCCAACACTAGCGCACACACCTTGCTGATATCGACGGGCAGGCCTCCTTTGGCTGCAGTGATCATGTGGTCGAGTCCCTTGGCGTTGCGCAGGTGCTGCGCTGCTCCCTGAACATCCTTCATCTGCTTCGAGCGCAGGGCCGCTTTAATAAACTGCTGCCTGCGATGGAGCAGGAAGTCCAGCTGCTGCTGAGCTACACACACAACACACACACACACACACACAACATATCAGTGTGTGTGTGTATCAGTTTTTGTTTACATGTTAATTGTTATTTGCCCGTTTGACAGTGGCGTTATAGTCCTACTCCAACATTTATGGTCATTCTGCCAGAATGGTTCGAGAGTCCTACTCCAGCGTCTGTGGTAATTTAACACATTGATTAGTCTACGTAAGCCGTTTCAGTCATTTTGCCCGGTGGTTATTGTTTTCACGGTGCTACTCCAGAAATGACGCCACTTCGACAATTATCATGATTTCATCCATTTCTCCAGTCCTACTCCAGCAGTTATGAGCGTTTACCATTAGTGAGCACGTTTACAGTTCCTCTCCTCCAGCGTTTATGCTAATTCTGCCCATTTGCTAATGCTTTTAGAGTGCTACTAAAGAATTGACCGTCGTTGCGACTCCGGTAATTATGGAAACGTGCCCATTTGTTAGTGCATTTACAGCTCTTGTGCCGCTTCAGTAGTTACAACAGGTGGTCGTGGATATATCGAGCTAAATCCCGTACGTCAATAACGGTCACGCTGGTTATTTAAAGTGAGGGACACTACGTGACTAGGGGAAGGTTTGGAGGCAATTTAAGACGTTATAGAGAATTAAAAGTGATGAGGATTATACAGCAAAGTGAAGAATATACTGATCCTCGGTGATACACTCCCACCCACTCACCTTTAGACCCCACTTTGGGGGCGTCTGTGGAGGCGGTGGGGGTCACTGCAGGGGACGAGGAGTGTGAGGGAGCGGGGGCTCGGGCTTTCTGTGCAGCAGGACGCACCGCTGGCTATACGGCACAACGGAAACATACAAAAACAACCCCAAACCAGGATCAATACAGAGAACAATCAGAGCCACGGACTTTAAAATGGTGTATTAGAGCCAAGTTTCCTTAAATTTCATACACATTGCTAAAAGCTAAATACAAGCAAGTGATTAGCACTCTTCTAAGCCAATTAGCTAAAAGATTGTGCGAAAATCTTTGCATAAATAAATCAAGAACACCAGTCCTGTCCTGCCTGATGGACTACATTTTGTTTGAGGGAACCTTTAGCAAGATTCCTGAAATATTTCGCAATGCTCCTCTTCCTAGTGACTCTACACCTCCCTGATCACTGTAACCATTCAGAATGAATTTTAAAATCGCAGTCCTTCGCTCTAATTGTCCTTTTTTTTTGCGATGTTACCTTCGCCCCTTCCTCCTCTGGCCCGTCGTCGTCATCCCCTGCGTCTGCATCCTGATTGGCCAGTTTCACGGCCGTTTCCAGGACACCCAGGAAGCTTTGCTCTGCGCTTTCGGCGCCCTGGAGAGGAGGACAACCTGAGAGAGGGAAATAAAAACGCTACCATAAACACACCGGGACACGCACAGACACGCAGACATCGGTACGCTTCAGGTGTATGTGTGTTACCTGGCGGTACTGGTAGGTCTGCTAGATTGACAGGTCGTCCTGCTTTGTGCGCCTTAATGGCATCTTGATATTGCTAAACACACACACACACACACACACAACAAATATTATTTTGTGTATAATCTCAAACATCTAACGGCTGTCAGTCTCGGTGAAGGAGGCGTGGCCTCTGTGTGTGTCAGTCCCGGTGAAGGAGGCGTGGCCTCTTTACCTTAGCAAGGCGCTGGTGCATGCGAGCTTTCCGGTCGTCTCCTTTGCTCTTGGCACTCTCAGCTGCACTCTTGTATTTGTCCATGCGCTGCTGCAGTGCCTCGGCCAGGTTACGGGGAGCAGGAAGGGCTACACACACACACACACACGCACGTTATTTCTAGCCCAGTATTTGGTATCCATGTTGCACTGTAGCGTAAATTCCCCCACAAGCAGAACACTTACGAGCGTCAGGTGCTGGAGTATCAGTGGTTGGAGGAGCAGGGGCGGGTCTGGCAGATGCAGATTGAGGAGCTAGAGGAGAACGCTCAACTACAGCAGGGGCAAGAGCAGAGTGTATGTGTGTATGAGAGAGAGAGAGAGAGAGAGAGAGAGAGAGAGAGAGAGAGAGAGAGAGAGAGAGAGTGAGATCGAGCAAAACCCATGTATTGAATAGAACATGTACAGTGATTATTGACATTATCAAAGTATAAGTGACATGTGATGTTCAGGGCAGACCAGGAGGGGGCGGCAGTGAGCTGGCATCCACACGCTCTCCTCGGTCCATCGCTTCCACTATAGAGTCCAACTTCTATAAAAGGGAGAGTCAGATAATAGAAACAATGTATTTATTGTTGAACAGTAAGAATAGGTATGCGCCACATCCCCTATATATATATATATATATATATATATATATATATATATATATATATATATATATATATCTCCTCTACCCTAATCCTCGGCGTTGCATTTGCAGATATGTGTACGTAATTGTGGAGGTTAGCAATATTTATTTTTCTGTTCGTTGGACTGTACCGCTCCGCACTCGGAGACCCGTTCGGCCACGGCTCTATTGTTTACACTAGGGAGCAGGTGTTAGCACCGAACAACACCAGGATAGTTCCTACAGAAAGACCGGTGATCCCCGAAAAAATTAGGAGGAGGAGAAGGGGACGCGGAGCTGGACTTAAACGCCAGGAGAGAGAAAACCGGTCCGAACTGTTCATTCCGTCCGTTATTGTGGGGAATGTGAGATCTCTCTCCAATAAGATGGAAGAGCTAACGGCGCTAACCAGGCTGCAGAGGGAGTACCGGGAGAGTAGCATCATGTGCTTCACAGAGACGTTGGACGGTTGAACGATCTCGGTACGGATTCACCGGTTACACTGGATGGATTTCAACGTGTGACGAGCGGACAGGAAAGAATAGGAGAGCGGCAAGAGGAAGGGTGGGGGTATAGTGACGTTTGTGAATGAGAGATGGTGTAACCCTGGCCATATGAGGGTTAAAGAGCAGTGGTGCACTAAGGATATAGAGTTGCTAGCGGTTAGCATGCGGCCATATCACCTGACGAGGGAGTTCTCGCATGTCATCGCGATAAATGTATACATCCCCCCTCGGCTGATGCTACAGCGGCATGTGAGCTACTTCACACCGTTGTGTCACAACTGCAGACATCGCACCCACAGTCCCTCCTTCTCATCTCCGGGGACTTTAATCATGCTTCCCTGTCCTCAGTATGTTAAATGCCACACTAGGGGCAATAAAACATTGGATCTGCTGTACGCAATTACAAAGGATGCATACAGTTCTTCACCCCTTCCCCCGCTTGGCCGCTCAGATCACAACCTGGTCCTTCTTCTGTCGGTCTACGTACTTTTGATGAATAAACAACCTCCAATCACAAGGTGTGACTCTGTTTTCTACAGCCTGGGAAATGCTCTGTAGTTCGCACCGAGAGGACGTTGACATTCTCGCTCACTGTGTAACGGACTACATTCATTTCTGTGTGGAGAACACCGTGCCTAAGAAGAAGGTTCGGTGTTTTTCCAACAACAAACCCCGGGTAACTCCAGAGCTCAAAGCCCTGTTAAAGGAACAAATGAGACTGTTCAGACTGGGGGACAAAGATGACCTGAGGAGGGTTCAAAAACAGCTCAGAGGGGAGATAAGGAAAGGAAAAGACAGCTACAGAAAATAGTTGGAGGAGCACCTTCAACAGAACAACATGAGGGAGGACTGGAGGGGACTGAAAACAATTTCAGGTCAGAACAAATACAATGGGAGGGGTCTTGTATCAGGTGACCGTGACGGGGCAAATGAATTAAATCGGCTCCATCTCCTCCCTCTTCCGACCAGATCTCAGACCGGTCAGCGACTCAACCTTTCCCTCTTGGGCCACTAGGCACCCCCTCCTCCACCCCCAGGGCTCCAGGACTATCGGCATCATCCAACTCAGCATTACACAGCTCACACCTCTCCACTGCTCAGCATCCCTCACTCGAAAAGGTTTCACACCCCTCCCCCCATACCACTCATCAGGGATCGCCAATAACTCCCCCCTGCAGTCTCTCTCTGAACCTCAATCGGGTTTAGAAGTAGCTAAAGAAGATCAAGGCAAAAAGGGCCCAGGCCCGGATGGAATCAGCTCCAAACTGCTTAAAGACTGTGTAGATCAACTCAGTGAGGCCATCCTGCACTCTTTAATCTGAGCCTGAGACTCAGAGGTCCAGTACTGTGGAAGACTTCCTGTGTGGCTCCAGTACCCAAAATTGCAGATCCGAGTGAGCCAAACCACTTCAGACCAGTAGCCTTAACTTCGCACCTGATGAAGTCCATGGAGAGAATTGTACCGAGACAGCTGCGGACCCTAGTGAGTTCAAAGCTAGACCCCCCTACAGTTTGCTTACCGACAAGGCATGGGGGTTTAGGACGCCTTTATTTATCTGATGCACAGATCACTTCTACACCTGGAGAATACTGGGAGCATTGTGAGGAACATGTTTTTAGATTTTTCCAGTGATTTCAACACAATTCAGCCATCACTCCTTTTTGAGCAGGAGTTGATCGCCACCTGGCTGCATGGATCACCAACTGTCTCACGGACAGACCACAGTATGTGAGGCTCCAGGACCTTATGTCTGAAGTGCTGGTCAGCAGCACGGGAGCACCGCAGGGTACAGTGCTGGTGCCATTTCTCTTCACCCTGTACACACTGGACTTCAGGCAGAACACGAACAGCTGCCACATGCAGAAGTTCTCTGATGATACGGTCATTGTTGGACGAGTATCAGAGGAGAACGATCAGGAATTCTGGGAGGTCATCGTGCGCATCATGTGTATTCTTATAGGACAGTTCACACATTTTCACAGAAACACCATCTCAGTAGAACAAAGTGGGCATTTCTCAATTGTGTATTAACCTCACAAGTGTTTACTAATTCTAATTCCTTTAAAAATAATAATAAATAAATAAATAAAAACCCAACAGGACGCAATGGTTACCTTGGCGACAACAAGGTGTTGTCTGGCGAGGTCTGTGTTTCCGCTCTGTTTAGCCTGAATAGCCGCCAGTTTATATTCCCTCTGTCTGCTCAACACACTGGACTTCAGCTCTGCAGTTCACACACACACACACACACACACGTGATATAGCACAATATGTTGGGAAATTCAGTGTGTGTGTGTGTGTGTGTGTGTGTGTGTGTGTACCTGAATGCTGCGCGCTGGGCTGGATGGGAGTTAAGGGCGATATGGCTGGTGTATCTGGAGTCACAGCCGGCGTTTTCTGATTGGGCGGCTGCAGCAGCTGCGGTTTGGGCGGGGCTAAAGGCTTCGCCTCCTGCAGCGGTTTCTCATTGGTCCTTGGCCGGGAGGCATGATCTGGTGCAGGCTGTTCTTGTTCTCTGATTGGTTCTTGTTGTGCAGTGGTGGGTTTAGCCCCACTGGCGACGGGAGGCGGGATCTCATCCTCGTTAATGGGTTTTCCCCGTTTCACCGACGCCAGCATGGACTGCAGTGTCTGTAACAACAATTACACGTCACGTCAGTTGCCTTCTCTGGCTAGCAGATTTCTGGGCCTGAAAACTGTAAAGAGCAGCTCGAAATGAAAGTATTGAGATTCACAGCATGGCAATTTGACAAATAAGGTATCTGAAATATATATATATATGTATATATTTGCTATAACCCACAATTTAGACCTTACATTGGAATTAGATTGGCATTACAATATGAGCATTAGAGCCATCGGATCACCTTCAGTCCACGGTCGTATCTACGAGCCTTACTGGCCTCTCCTGAAGCTTTGGCGTTGGTGATGGCCAACTGATACATATTGATACGCTCCTGCAGGAGAAACTCCTGACCACCGGCACCACTCGGGGTGGATTTAGGACTTATGTTAGAACGCTGAGACAGGATTGGCGCAGGAGCTGGTTCCTCTTGATCGTCGTCCAAAACCTCATTCAGCTCAGCCTGATTTATAGAGACACATCACATCGTAGAGGAGCCAGGGTTAAACAAGTTCGTTTGTCCAATTCTGTCCTTCCTAAACTGGTGAAGATCTTTGTTGTCTGAATTTGGTGTGAGCTAATCTACTAAACCAACCAAAGTTGACCTAGAGATTGAAAAGTACACCTAGCAGACAAAAGCTCATCTAATAAACAAAAGCTGGCGTAGCGAGTGAAAACTACCCTAGCAAGCCCGACCTAGTAATGGCTTTAGACTCAGGGTTCCCATCTGAACCCCCAGCGTATTGCATGGTTCTGAGTTCTCTCGTTACCAGGAGATCGGCGTCGTCCTCCAAGTCTTCGTCGTCATCTCCGTTCTCCTCCTTCATGTCCACTGAGTGCACAGGCCGCGCTCAATGGGCGCCAGAGGACGGAGCTGACCCACCGGATACCACGGAGACAGACAGTTAAAAATTAGGATCATTACAAAGAAATAAATTAGATTGTATTCATCTGACAGTTATACTTCCCACTCCCCTTGCCCACCTTTCCTACCTTTTCTCCCCTTACCACCGCCACCTCCAATCAGAGCAAAAAGCTCCGCCTCTAACTCCTTCTCGTTTCCGCCCGAGTCGTCCAGGCCAGCGTCCGGAGACAGATCCAAGAGCAAGCCCATCTGAGAGAGACACGGAGACACGGAAGCAAGGTCACTCATGAAGCAATCCGTGAATCACAAACCCAGCAGCAGATATCTGATGTCGATGTGGAGATGAAAAACGGGAAGCGAGACGGTCTTGAGCTCCGGAGCGCGTTTACCTGTTTGGCTCGAGCGGCTCCTTGGCCTTTCTGTGGAGGATTCCTGCCACGACTCATGACGGCTGAAACGCAATGAAAAGGCAGTTCAGGTGTACCTGGTGTCATCAACAATAGCCCGGTCAGGCACCGTGAATAGCAATTAAACGTGGAGTTGATCAGAAAAGCATCCCAATTTTAACAGCAAATAAAGTCATTCAGCGAAGATATACGTTTAGTGTCTGACGTTTGCTTCACTTCTGACGTGAAACTGACACGTCCTGGAGGTCTGTCTGTCCCGCCAAAAACCCCCCTCCCAAACAAAAAAAAAAAAAAAAAAAAAACAAAAACAACCCCCCCCCCCCCAACCACAAAAACACTTTTTCTCCGGTGTATTGGTTAGGACTCCACCTCCCAATTAGGCCCCGCCTCCCGCACGTTGAAGGTGGAATATTTTTTATTTATTAAAAGTATGACATGTTTATTTTTTTTAACCATTTACGGTTACGTCTGAGCTGCCGCTGATGACAGAGGACACTTTCTGACCAATCGAATTACAAAACTAAAAGTTTTGAAAGACTTTAAAGTGTGTACAGACATGATTACGGAGCGAAATAAACTTCAGACACTCGGCTGCAGGACTGGACCTATGGGTAACAGTAGAACCTGTGCCAGTTAAATGCAGATTGTTCTCTGAATAAACACAAATCTGATTAAGAGACTTAAGACCTGCATGACGTCACAGTCGTAAATAACCCACACTTCCGGGTGTATGCAAACATACACACTGTGTTGACCTGTGCGTCTTAATGTCCTTCATTATCCGCTTCATTTCTCCGGAGATTTTATTATTTAGTATAAAACATCACACTTTTAATTACTTTAAAACGTTAGTTGCTGGCGGTTGTAGCATCGGAGTATCGACTATAAACAATTCGTACCGCAGATTTCAATCCACAAATAAAGAAGCCGTGCTAAAACAAAGTGGCCCCCTAGTGCACACTGAGTGCACTACATTACATCGCAGGAAGCCCTGTAACTAGTGCACTTAGTTAGGGACTAAGAAACCGTAATGAGACACGGCCTCGAGATGCTACCTGCTAGACTCTCGGATAAATGCGAACAGATCAGAACACGCAGGATGTCCGCCATCTCCTTAACGTTGTTACCTTCTACTTACGTGTCGTGGTGCTGTGTTGGATTCTAGACCAGTTTAGTGAAATATCGCCCCGTTCGGCGGACAGAAACCTCTTCTGAACACCAAAACTAACCTGAGCTGTTGTCACTCCTGCTACTACTTCCTGCTTTCCGTCCCGTCTCCAATAGCAACGACAACTTCACGCTTTACGGCAGTACCGTGTTAGCTTGTGAAGCTAATTATTTAAAAAAACAAAAAAACAAAGCGAGGGCAGGAAAAACAAAACACTGAATATGATTAAAAATGTATTTATGACGAGTCGTAATGTGTGTAGTATTGTATCAGTGTTGAACAGTAAAGTAATAATAATAATAATGACTGAGTAACAGTCTCAACGTCTTTCATTTAGCCTGTTTGATTCTCTTAGAGTCGATTCCCCACCCGATTCCTGAGTTGTTCTGAGTCGATTCCACAAAATCATGAGAGATGAGACTTGTTGAGGAAATCACTTCTCAAGACAGTCGGACCTTTTAACGCTTTATTTTATTTTTTTTTATTCCTTAAATATATACATTTAAATTTTACGCGGTTTGTGCACTAACGTCATCTGTATCCATGAAAAAAAAGTCTGGAATCAAGGAATCGAATCGACTCTCTTTTTTTTTTTTTAAAGAATCGATTCCCATAACTGTTTTTTCTCAAATGAAGCCATTTCAAACTTTACAGACTCTGACAGGAAAAAAAAAAAATTGTGTGTTAGTGGAAACTCGACGGTAATTTGTTGTTGTATGTGTCTTTTTGTTAAAATGACTTTAATAGCGGTAAAGTAAACGCTTAATCAGTGGTAAAAACAAATAAATCATTAAAGTACGTGGTTGCCTAGCTACTCAGCAAGGTGACGAGAAAGCGCGCGCGCACAGTCTCCCAGCCCTTTCCCGCGTAAAAAGAGCTTGGCACGTTTCACCAACTCTCTGAGGAAAACTGAGCGTTTAAAGACATCACGTGAAGGTGTAAGTGTACTACTGTAGTCTGTTTTTGTACATTTCCCCCCCATAAAGCTGTTTTATGACGAGGTAAGTAACCTAAAAACAGAAGTAGAAGAAGAACCTTCACATGAGTGTGTAAGCGTGTACACGCGTCATTTCTCGACGGTTTTCTTTTTCTTTGACAACGAGTGTCGTATTTTTCCGACGACTTTTTAGACAGGTGCGTGCATCGACTCCATAAACTCCACGGTCCCAACAGGATTTCGCAATCGCGGGAATTAACGCAAACTTGTAACGCGATGTTCGTTGGAGCATCACCGCAGATTTCCCGCGGATCCGTGCCGAGACGCGTCACGTGCCGTCATCGCGACACGCGTTCATCAGAGCCCTCTTCGATTGACGCGCGTCAAACATGAATATGGCTACAAGGTCTCGTTTTCCCGGCGAACATCACCGCGAAAGATCGCGCAAGGCAATTGTTGTGCGATTTTTTTTTTTTTTTCCGAATTCGGCAATTCGAGTAGTTTTCCACAACGAAAATCAGAGATCCGTGTAAGGATTGATAAACGTTAAAAACCGTACAAGAAAATCCATTTTACCTGCACCCACCCTGATCATAATATACCTAACGAATAGTAGGTGATCTCTTCATTCTATCAGAGTTCAAACCCCGCCCTCATCGAAGAGAAGCGATGGCAGGACGTCAGGAAAGTTCCGAAAGCGCCACATCTGGGGATACACAAGAACCGCAACATATAGGACGCAGCTTGGTAGGTCGTTTTGTGCAAGTTCGGGTTTTCAGAAACACAGTCGAGTTGGGTTTATACTCTGCGATTTCCAGGCGGATTTTGGTGGTGCAATCTAAAAAGACGTCTGTGATCGCACGGTGTGAAACTGGAATGAAACATATCCTTTGTTGTGCCAATAAGAATCATTCAACAATCTCAATCATTGATGATTTTTTAAATAAAAATCAGTTCATCTCAGTTTCCACAATTCTTTTAGATTGCAGACATGGTGAACTCCAGCTGTGGAACTGAACCACGTTTCAACATGGTTAAAGAGCCTGAATGTGAAACGGTACAATTGAAAGAGTCGGACAAAGAGGTATCCATCAGTGCAGCTGAGCATGAAGCTGTTTCAGCTCCAGTCGTGATCCTCTCGGACGTGACACAAGGCGATGCAGTAAGTGACGGATTACAATCTACAGAATTGTCGTTGGAGTCTGCCGATCTTCATGAAATTGACACAGCCCTAATTGACATCCTCCCTGAAGTGAAACAAGACAATGTAACCAAAATGGAGACTGAAGAACATGGTGCTGATATCAAAAATGAGCCCCAGGACCAGCCAGATTTGGAAGAGCCTGGGATTAAACGCCTTGGGGAATTGGACGAGGTGGAGAATGCGACCAAGACAACCTCTAGTCCTGAACCACAGACATCTCACAAAGACCAAAGCTCCCCAAACCCATCCCATGAACGTTCCCTGAACGTGAATGAAGATGGTGTGCTTTTTCAAGAACTAGAAGAGACTAAGATCGATCCAAAGGCCAGAGATGATAATCCTGAAATTTTATCAGGTACAATACTAGAGCATTTAGTAGAAAGGTGTTTTAATAGTGAGATGCAGTTGCTGGCTACTGAAGTGACTGAGACTTTGGAGCCTCGAGTAAAGAAAAGATTAAGAAGAAGAATGGGTATGTGTGGCCTAAGAGACAGGAAGAGGAGATTCCCCTTTGATGGACAGCACTGTAGGCTGGATCTTATAGGAAGAGAGAGGGAAGAAGGACCTCTTAAGGGAAATAAATGTGCACAGCACCTGCATGACCCAGTGTTGGAGAATGATGGTACCACACCAATGGAACATGAAGGAACTACCAGACCCGCATGTCAAGAAAATGGAGAGGTTTTTAAAAACAAGGAGAACAATAGTGCTGCAGTGATTGATGATAAAAGAACACCAGGAGTAGCAGAAAAAGACCAACAAAAAAACAACATGAATAAGTGCACTGCATTGATGAAAGATGGTGATACCACAGATGAATCCCCTACAGAAAATAGAGATGTTCTGGAAAAAGTCATATTGGGGGAAAATGATGGTACTGTAATCATGGATAACAGGGGAACTACTGAACAAGTGGTTTCAGAGCATCACCTTAACCTGTTAGAAGATATATCACCAGGGGTTGGACAAACACTGTTAAGACCTACCATTGGGAAAAACATGAGCCAAGATGAACTGTCAGTAGCTGCTGCTACCAATGACCATGAAATGGAACCAAACGTCCCTGGGATTGACATGACCAACGATAGACAAGATATCGAATTTAACATGAAACATGACATTCTGCCAGAGAAACAACTTCTTCATGCTGATAAAGTGGACGAGGACCCTGATGAGACCGCGACGGAAGATGAAGTTGATCAGGAAGTGATCTGCAGCTCAGTTTGTGCTACGGTCGAAAAGTCTGAAGATTGTTTCATAGTCACTAAACAGGTCCAAGAGGTTCCAACTGGTCTGGAAGAAAGTGAGATGGAGATTGAAGACTGGTGTCCATCCAATATGGCTCCCACTGAGAAACATGACCCGAACGGACCTGATCTGGGCGGGTCCACTGAAAAAGGATTGGACGCCAGATGTGTCGACAGCACGGGTATTGCTTCTATTGAAACACCTCATGTGAAAGGTCACTGTGTAAACGACAAGCCCATAACAGCTGTATCAGAGAGTACAGAGCCTGCTGGAAGAGATGCCATCGATGCTAAGGAGAACAGTGAACATCTAGCACCACCTACTGTCAAGGAGAACTGCATGCAGGTATAGTAAGTAGGGGGAATCCGTGACACAAAGCAAAACATAACGAGTCAAGACCCAGGTTTGTAAAACATCTCAATAGTGCATAAGGTAGTGGCAGTCAAATGAATTCCTTGCAGATGTTATATTTATATCTTGTGATATTAAAGCAGTTATGAAGATTACTTATATAGTTTTTTCCCCACATGGTTCCTGCTCTTAGTGTCTTTTAGACCAGAATGGTTGTGACACTTCTGTGACCCCTACTGTTGCTGAGCAGCAGGTCTGTAACCCCAACCTGACCCCTGCTCCTAGTGAGGCGTCTCAGGAGACTGGCTTATCAGTTCCATCGTTGCTTTACTCTATGACGGACTCGCAACTCCATAAAATTGCATTAAGGTGAGGGTAATGACTTGCATCATGGCAGACCCTAACAGACCTGAACACTAGCGGTGTAAATACCGACTCGTTTGAACTTTGCCCGGTGTTCTGAACAATAGAACAGTAAAGTGCACCAAGTGTTGATTGTATCCTTCATATTAAAAGACTGTTTTGAGATCTGTATCGTCTTAAAAGAAGAGTTATATACCTCCTAAGAACAGTACAGACCACTGTCTGCATACGAAGATAGGTCAATAAATAGCTGCTTTCATACATGTGTACTTTTGTTGTACCCTCTTGTTGTTTTTAATCTATTTCTTTTATTATCTCAGCATGGAGCTGGAGGACCCGCCTATCCCAGAAAGCTGTGATCACCAGGATGCCACAGAGCTTGTGCGTGGCCTCATCAGAGAACTCTCCTCTATAAAGTATGAATGAGAAATCACAGCTAGAGCATTAGCAGTGTTTCCATTCACGTGTTGATATGAACATTTCTCCACACCTTATCGTAGCCTGTATGTTTATTTTAGAAATCTTTTTATATCTTTTACTAATGCTCATACTTTCATGTTTTCTTTATCACACATACACGCCCAGCCGTACCGTGATGGCGGCACACCGTGAGATGGAGCTCTTGCGCCGTGGAAAACTTCCCAAGGCTCCGAATCGTCGCCGTTGTGGTCCTCGCCATACCGAGATGTAACCACATGAGCACTCCCCGATGACGGAGATGTGTTGCAGATAATAGTCTCGTCCTTCTATAAGATTTTTTATTTGTCAGTCGGGCCTTATAAGCGCTTGTTTATACAAATCTTTGTTGAGAGATATATAAAAAGAGGTAAGGTGTAAATGGTGTAATTTTGTGTTCGAGACTGGATCTGTCTGGGTTAGAGGAGTTCTACAGGTTTACTCATTTGTCCATAAAGTTTGATTTACTGTTGTTTTTTTTTTTAACCGAATGCATTACCAGAGCCTCAAAAGTTTCTTGACGTTCCTGTAACTGTTCTCGAGGCAGCTAGCCACGTCTCACATTCCGTCTGTTCACTTTTCAGAATCGGATTGAAACGATTACTTAAGTAGATTAATGTGTAGATCTGCTTTTTTGTGTCACTTTGAAGTGGGAGCTCCTTTTTAAACGTGCTCAGCACCATGTTGTTTTTTTGTTTACAAGTACTCGAGTTGGCTTAAAAATGTTCATTTTATTGTTGTAACTCCAAGACCAGTTAGTACTCGATCATCTACACTGGTGGTTGTGGTGTTTTTTTGCTTTTTCTAAACTGGACCATTTGTGAAGAGTGAACCGCTTCAAACCCGCTCACTTCTGCACCTTTATGTTGTTTACTGGTAAATGTTGAAAGTGGTCACTTTGTTTTCCTCCACGTCACTGGTCGGACCTACATATACACTCTTTAAAATAAAATCCAGTTTGAACCAAAAAGAACATTTTTCAGCCTGATGCCATAGGAGAACCCTTTTCATCTGCACAAAGAACCTTTTACTCTCAAGTTATCTCAAGAACCTTTTATTTACTGGTTCTCGAAAGAACCCACAGATAGTTCTTCACAGCAGTGCCACAAGGAACCATGTAATAAGTTCTTATTTATAAAAAAAAAAAAGGTTCTCAAGAGTGATCAGTGATGCGAGGAGAACCTTACGGGGTCCACTTTAATCTGTTAAGGGATGATACCTTGAACAATACACTGCTCTGAAGAACTATAATGAAACACAGAACTTCTTTAATCTTGAAAGATCCCTATAGGTCCACTCAGGAAATTTATATAATGAAAAATTGAAGGTTCTTTGTAGACCCTAAAGGTGCTGTAAAGAACTACTGAAGAACCTTTATTTTCAGTGAGGAGTGTAGGTCACAGAAAAAGTTAAGTGACGCCATAAAAGTCTTGTTTTTGTTCATCAAGAACATTTCAGTCCATGATTCTTTGCGTACTTTGTGTTTGTAAATAAACATCTACCCCCACAAACAAATCCTTCTAGGTAACGGTAAGATACATGATGTAAAAGGAAGGTGTCCCCCCCCTTTGTAGCACCAACAAAAATGGTTAATGATCCATCAGATGAACTTTTCTTTCTTAGTTTTACTGTTTTTAGTTTCTCCAAATAAAAAAAGTTTCCTGTATTGAGGAGAACTGGGGGGAAGGGGGACACGCTCAAGGAGGCCAAGATAGGGGTCCTTAAACTGGAAACTCAAAGTGTGTTAAAGAGCGAAGGTACTGAGGTGCTCTGCATTTAGAAGAAACACTAGCACACGCAAATAAACCAGACACAATGGAGCTCACAGTTTAAATATATTAGAAATCAGAACTTACAGAATTGCAGAAGATTCACACGCACCGACGAGGTCATTCCTGCCGAAACAGTCCAACGTTCACGTCTTATATAAAAACAAACGAATGCAGCACTGAGGCTTGCTACATGCATAACGTATATTAACTCAAAGCCAAAAATGGTCTAAAACTCTTTAAAAAGTCACACATCAGAAGTCCTTCACATGGACAGTAAAATGGAGCAGAATAACTGCAGCAGGTCGGAGATCCCCGGTCCCATCGTGAAGCCCTGGGTACACCTGCAACATGTTGCACCTGTGATGAGCCACAGGGGCCTGAGCACAAGCTTGTTCGAGAGAGCAGCTTCAAAACCCCAAACACACACACACACACACACACACCAGTGCAAATAAAACACACAAAAACAAGTGCACATAAAGTTAGTGAAGCAAAACTCTTGACGCCCACACCTGTCCAGGTGTTCCAGCTGTAAACCCAGGGCAGGTCATTCCAGAGTTTAAAACATCTGAACCCAACAGCTCGAAGCCATAATGAGGAGTACAAGAATACAGACATAAAAAAATATATATAAAAAAAGTTTTTCAGCATTATATTTTTAAAGGACTTACAACGTTCTACACACACACACACACACACACACACACACACACTCATAAAAGCACCGCCTGTACTTTCTCTTTTCTCTGAGAAGGCATCATAACTGGTACATCTTCAGTACCTTCTGAACATATAGTGAACCCTACATAGGAAAGTATCCCAGGTACAGTACCGCGCTGGTGTACCTGTGAAGCTTTTTAGTCTTCTTCAGGTGTTCGGTCATTTCCGGCCAGCCCGGGTGTACACGGAGGTGTACGTGCTGTCCACGAGCGGGCAGAAGCGCTTGGTGTGCGCGCGGTCGCCCGTCGCCCCGCACTGCGGACACACGTACCGGCGCAGGTACGGACACGCCACTTCTCCACCGCGGCTCCTCAGGCAGTGCGACGTGAACACTTTTTCAGACTCGCCGTTGTGTTTGCAGAAACTGCAGAACTTTTCCCCAGAGCGAGAACCTGGAAGAGATGCAGGTGGAGACTTCAGTCGCCCCTTCGGTCCTCCTCGGACCTCGGACATCTCAGGCTCGGGGAAAGTCTGGAGCATTCCAGCATTGCGGCCCCGGTGATGAGAAGTCTCGGGCGTAAACCCGACCTCCTGGACCTGGTGAGGTTCGGGTCCAGAGGTTTCCCGCATCGCACGCACCGTGTCCGCGAGACCCAAGTAATCTCGCCACGGCTGGAAGTGACGCTGGTCCTCGGACTCCATGGAGCCGTGAGCCGCCAGCATGTAGCGCAGCAGAGAAAACACCATCGCGAGTCATCCAGATAGAGAGATGGGGGGGAAAAACTTACAACAACCAAGAAACCCCCCCTTAAGTAGGCGAGTCTGGAGCGCACACGCGTGTGGCGCGTGAAAGGCGGGTGCTGCTGCGGGAACCAATCAGCGCGCACATGCCATTAATTTGGTTTGATTACTAAAATAATCATTTTTAAAAAAAGTCTGAATTCGAACTGAATTGTGAGGCATGAAGCTCTCAAATCAGCTGCTTTATAAAAATGAATGAGATTCCCAGCCCTGCTCCTGGAGCCCTGGAGAATCTTCTGCACCTGTTTCCTGCTCCAACACACCTGATTCTACTGACCTACTAATAACAGCTCTTTCTGAGGAGAAGTGAAGGTGTTAGGGCAGGAAACTGCTCAAATGTGCAATGATCCGATCACACACACATTTTTATTTATATCCACTCAGCAAACTAGTAGCTTAATAACAGGCCATAAATGATAGAGATGCAGAAAAAGACATCATCATTGGGGGGTCTTTCCTGTAGTTTGGCCTAACGGGGTGTGACCTCTGACCCCTAAAGAGGAGCGAGTGACACGGTTGGGTGGGGGTTGGGGGAGCAGCTCTGGAGCCATCATTCCTACCTCACACACACACCATTTGTTTGACTTGAAATGTAATAGTGGTTTTGTGCAGTATTTGTTTAGTAGAGTGTGTATGTGTGTGTGTGTGTGTGTGTGTGTGTGTGTAAGCGGAGTCAAATATTGAAACATTTTGGGCAAAACATCAGTCTCCTACATTTTGCTCCTGAGTTTGTAGGCTACAGATTTACATACGAGAAGACTCACTGATGTGAACTCTGACTTCAAATCGACTTCAAATCCTACAACTCGTGAACTTGAAGCTCACAAGATTAGAATTGATGCCCCATGCTGCTGATAAAGTGGACGAGGACCCTGGTGAGATCGCGACGGAAGATGATGTTGCTCAGGAAGTGATCTGCAGCTCAGTTTGTGCTACGGTCGAAAAGTCTGAAGATTGTTTCATAGTCACTAAACAGGTCCAAGAGGTTCCAACTGGTCTGGAAGAAAGTGAGATGGCGATTGAAGACTGGTGTCCATCCAATATGGCTCCCACTGAGAAACATCAATCAATGGACAGAGCCTGATAGATGCCACCAATGCAAAAATAGTAAAAAAAACATCTAGCACCACCTACTATCGCAGACACGTGCACAGGTATAGTAAGTAGGGGGAATCCGTGACACAAAGCAAAACATAACGAGTCAAGACCCAGGTTTGTAAAACATCTCAATAGTGCATAAGGTAGTGGCAGTCAAATGAATTCCTTGCAGATGTTATATTTATATCTTGTGATATTAAAGCAGTTATGAAGATTACTTATATAGTTCCCCACCCCCCCACGGTCCCTGCTCTTAGTGTCTTTTAGACCAGAATGGTTGTGACATTTCTGTGACCCCTACTGTTGCTGAGCAGCAGGTCTGTAACCCCAACCTGACCCCTGCTCCTAGTGAGGCGTCTCAGGAGACTGGCTTATCAGTTCCATCGTTGCTTTACTCTATGACGGACTCGCAACTCCATAAAATTGCATTAAGGTGAGGGTAATGACTTGCATCATGGCAGACCCTAACAGACCTGAACACTAGCGGTCTAAATACCGACTCGTTTGAACTTTGCCCGGTGTTCTGAACAATAGAGCTGTAAAGTGCACCAATTTAGAAAAAAATGGATCAGAGAAAAGTCGGAAGGCAATCAGGACTCGACGGATTACTTCTTTTTCCTCCCATTATGAGAGACTATTGAACAGATATTGAGATCTGCATCATTTTAAAGGAAGAGAGTTAAATACCTTCTAATAACAGTTTATTTACTGTGCAGTTCAGGCCATGGTCTGCATACAACACACACACACAACGTTTAAAGGACTTTATTTAGTCAAAGTGCAGCATCTCTCGCACACACACAGAATTAAAAGGGCCAGTTGTCCATGTTTTGTTTGTCATGGCTGAATTCACCTTGCTGTGTCTCCTTCACCCAAGTCTCAGATGGAGGACTGGCACTTTCCCTGTGTGAGAGAGAGAACGTAAGAATAGGAAAGGGAAAGAAAAGTGTAAGATAAGTTGTAAAAAGGTGTGTGTGTGTGTGTGTGTGTGTGTGTTAGACACACCTGCAGTAAAATGGCAGCTGAAGGATGCAGTAGAGATCCGGAGTGTTGGGGGTCATTCCTATATTCTGCCCTGACCAGGGTGTGACCTCTGACCCCTCAGAGGATGGAGTGACACAGGGGGAGAGAGACAGCAAATCAGGAGCCATCATTCCTACCAGACACACAATTTGTAACACGTGAACTGTAATGGTGGTTTTGTTCAGTATTTGTTTAGCAGCGCGTGTGTGTGTGTGTGTGTGCATACGCAGGTCACTGAGCGTTGTGCTTTCTCTCCTTTTGGAGTGTGAAGTCTTCACTGGAGATGTGCTGAGGAACTGCTGTTTTAACAGAGAGGCCTTCTGCTGCTCAAACTCGCATCTCTGCAACACACACACCCCATTAATGCTATTCCTAAAACTAACCCCAAGTTAAGAAACTATTTTTAACCAAAAGGAAATGTTTGGTGAGGACACCCACAGTTACACAGGCCCATGGATTCAAAGTCTACTTTTATACTTTTCATTTCTCCACACACACACAACCCCTCCTATCCAAGGATGAAAAATTGGTGTGATTAGTGGGGGACAAACCTCAGCAGCTACTAAAACTGAATGAAGTACTCCTACAATAGGATTCCCATCACTATCCCTCACCGTTAAATCTTTTACTGAGACCCAGTTCGCCTTCTTTCTGTCCTAAACAGTGTCCGATATGAGAATTAGTGCATCCCAAACAGTACCCTGCTGAAATCAGGATCCCAAAGGAACCCGTATGGTCGTCCATTTCCGGAGCGTCTATCCGTGGACACTTTTCAGCTAATATTCCCCACAGCTCCTTGCTTAAAGGAGGGAGGGAGGGGTTTTGTGATGGTTTGCTTTGCCGGACTCCAGGACAGGTTTTAGAGAGATGTAAATGAGATGTGGATAAGTCAATCAACGGAACGGTAAATTAAATTACAATGCTTATAAATGATAAGGAATAATGAATGCAATGAGAAGTGCGTTTACGGTGACGGTGTGCGTAACTAGGCAACAGCGTTCTCTTCCTTTACGTGACGTGTCAGTGGGTCCCGTCGGGGTACTTGCATAATCTTTTGCTAAACACTCAAAACTATGTACTTTTTCCTCACAAAAAGGAGTATGTACACTTAGTGTACATTATAAGTAGGTGAATTGAGACGCAGGGTTTCAGTTTCCTCCTCACCTCACGGCCCAATCGGATTGCGGCATCAGTGAAGGCCTGTCTCTCCTGCTGGAAGCTCCGCCTCTGTCTGTTAAACTCCACCCACTTGTCCTGTAGCCGCTCCCACTCTTCCAGATAGTAGGAGTCGATCAGTGGGTCTGGGAGAGGAGTAGCCACACTGTCCTGAGAGAGAGAGAGTTATAAAGTTAATGGAGATAACCGGGATAAGTCTGGAAGCAGTGATTTTATGCATTTGATGTATATGGAATGTATAAAATTTGCGATTCTGTGAACTTATATTCTCAAATCGTGTAACTTGAGGGACCACTGCAATTAGTGGAAGATTTAGTGAACACCACGTTTAGGATGTTTCATCTGCAAGCTTTGACTTATTTATAGAAAGGCATTTATAAATGTCAAATCAGCTGGGCCATGAATTTACTTCAGGCCTGAATAACATTTAACAGTAACAGTGTCACAACTCATGAACTTAAAGCTTTCTAAAAGTTGTGAATAATCACCAGAGGAGAATTTGTATCGAAATGTTTCAGAAACGAGGTGAACACGTGCCAAGGTGAACGTAGAGTCAGGACCTGCAGTAGCTGCTGCTGTACTCGGACCAGCTCTCTGCTCTGTTCCAGCTCTTCTTCAAGCTGAGCCAGGAGCTTCTCCTGGTCTGTACTCACTGCAGCTAGGCCTACACACACACACACACACACACACACACACACACACACACACACACACATATATCAAGAAAAGTTTGTTTCTGCTCCTTAATAATGGACAACCACACCCACACACCTTGTGACTGCAGCTCCCTCAGCCTCTGCTGTACATGCGTCCACTCCAGAAACACACCCCCAGTCACATGATCACCAAGTGACTGCTCTGATTGGACCAGCCTGCTGGTGTCTGCCTTCTCTTCCTCAGTGTCCACAATCTCCTTTAGAGTCTGACAGACAGAAAACAAGCAGTCATTTAATGTTGGGTTTATTTATTTATTTTTACCCCTGCATTCTCAGGTCATTAAGTATATTTCTTCACGTATATGTAAGCGCAACCATAAGTCGAAACCATCAGTCCATGAAAATATGCCTCAGAGATATTGACCAAGGTGTATAATGGAGGATCTTCACCAGTTAATAGAAACTGGTGAGCGAGTCTGGAGTCGGAATGGACGGTCCCAGTGACTACTATGCAAGTATGCACTTTTCAACTTGAAAACTTTGATAAACACTAACTTAAAAAAACCCATCCTTTAAGTAATCTGTAAAATTGACCAACAAGAAATATCTTGGAAAAAAACCCCAAAACAAAACAAAAAAACAACAACCCCACATTTAATCCAATCCTGGCAGGGAAAGTGTTCATTGGAAACCACCTGACAAGGTCTATTAGGAAGTGAACCCATCAATCCATGTAAACTGTAGCTTCCATCACCTGCTGCATGTTGGTTCTGAGCGCGTGCAGTAGCGTGGTGAGACTGTGACGCAGCTTCATGGCCTCCCTGAGCTCAGCTTCCCTCCTCTCCAGCATTAACCTCAGCGCCTCCTCGTTCCTTGAGAGAGAGAGAGAGAGAGAGAGAGAGACCAAACCAATAAATTGCAGAAAATGGACTCTGGATATCAAATAATCTCAAAATTTGTGAATAAAGGAACCAGAACCCAAAAGTTTGGTTGCACAATGTTACACCATTTAGTAAACCAAATGACTCAAAAGTCATGAAGTTCAGTTGACTTTAAATGAGAGGTCTGTGTGCCATGTCTGATTTTGGGATGTCTGTTCTCCTGTAGAAGACACCGGGTCATGTTGTAGAGGACACGGAGACATAAAGCGTACCTCCCATCAGGCCGTGCACTCCGGGGCATGGGCTCTCTCGGTCCTGATATCTTAGGGAGAACGTTTATTATCTTCATAGCTGTAGGAAGGGAAAACATACCCACAATTTTCTTAACCTGAGTCCTGTACACTTACATCTCAGATTGTTTCACCTTCATACGTTTTAGCGTGAAAACATCAATATTCAGAGAGCAAAAGCAACGCTCCGAGTGCCTTACACACTCCCCGTTCTCGGTGTCTGTCTGTAAACTGTGAGAGCTTCTCCCTCATTCTGTTCACGAGCTGCTCTCTGCGTTTTAATTCCACTGCCTGCTGGTTAAAACGAGACTGCAGCTTGGAGTTCTGCAAAGAGAGAGAGAGAGCGCAAATAAAATGCAGGTGTTACTGGGGGCGGAGTCACACCTGCTGCAGTAAAATTCATCTCTGACCTGGACATGCTCAGAAACCAATTTTAACTCTGATCACATTTCAGCAGGCAATTGTACACGCAAAGATTTTATTTACTGTATTCTATGGCAGTGGTTTTCAAAGTGTCCCCTTGGGGGACACCAGAGGGCGCACGGGGGCCCTCAACAATTTGGTGTGAAAAATAAATGTAGGTTTTCTCTCTCTCTCAGACAACCACACACACAAACAATTCCTAATGTAATGTAAAGATGTAATTATCAATAAAAAAAAAGGTGGATATATTCAGAATAATGGGTTTTAAAGACATCTTGTAAAAGGGGGGCCTCGGTCAAATGTTAATGCCATTTGGGGGGCCTTTCCCTGGAAAGGTTTGGGAACCCTTGTTCTATGGTGTGAGCACAATCATTTTAACCATTTTATTAAAACTACGAAAACATCTCTCCACCAGGAGGCGCTGAAGTGCTGCAAACGTTATAAAACAAAATGTCTCCTACATAAATATGATCTGCACAATGTACCTCTCGCTCTATTACCTTCTCCTTCTCAATTTGAAGTTCATCTTGCAGCCTAATGATGTACTGATCTTTATCCATAAGCTGCTCCTGTGAATGGTATTTGGTGGGATCACACAATCAGAACTTCATACCAGTTACTGAGGAGACCGACCATTAGAATAAATAAAGTTGTTTAATTAGTAGAAGGAATAAAACAATTTAGGGGAGAATGCTGTTCTAGAGGAGTTACCACCCCAAAGTTGATCATTTTGCTATAACAGCACCCCCATATGACAATAAAAAGTTTACAGTTACATTTCATTCTGCATGTGTTAGCCATGTTCCCTTCCCTCCTTATTGCACCTGAAGTGATCTGATCTGTTCGTTCGGCTCTTCTTTGAGAATCCTGTGGGTGGCGGTGCTGCACAGAGAACTGACCTGCAGCAACACTCGAGTACTCTGGACCTCTGTGTACATACATACATAAATAAAAGAAACCACATTTTGAAATTTAAGTCATTTATTAGTCCCTACACTGTAGAACCATGAGCACTATGCAGCAGGCTAATTTGAAAGCATTTAGTGACTAGATGTTTATTATTATTCATCCACCTTTAAATACTACTACTACTACTAATAATAATAATAATAACCAAAAAATTGCACTACATTTTGAAGCCATTTTAATTTGTCCAGTCTTTAAGTACAAGTTTAAATCTAGAATCTGAAGCGTGTTGATACCGGAGGTGTCATGAGTATTGCCATGTGACGTTAGCAGCCTTCCTTCTTGATTGCATGCCATCTTTTACATCAGACCTAAACTTGTAAGGAAATAAACAACACACACACCATTCTCAATATTAAAAACATTAAACCAGTTCCGATGCATAAACCTGCAACTTAAAGTTCATGGATGGATGGACGTATGGAAATTAGGGACCAGACTAAATCAGTCTACTCCTAAAGGGAAAACTCCGGCCAGAAATTAAAATGTCCACAATATCCTCTGATCAGCCAAAACATGTTCATTGTGTTAGCTTCTTTAGTTTTACACTCGAGCTACAAGAATAATGTAAATAACCAGGGCCACTGTATGGAACATCCAGTCAAAAACCCCTAGGTGCCTCTGAGACAGTGAAGCTGAAGCGAACCTCCATCTTCTCCTCCATCAGCTTTGTGGAGACATTCAGTGGATGTCACAGATCTAAAAACAGTCATAGCTCCACCTTGAAGCCAAAATCTCAATACAGACAAGAAGCTAGGGTTTTGTATGTATGTAAATGTGCACACATTCATTTACAAAGCCTCATTTGCATAAATGAAAGTTTCAGTTAAAAAAAAATACTCGTAAGAATATCAGCAACCAACAATAGATAACATACCTATTACAAATATTTATATTAAAAAAAAAAAAGCTTAACCATTTACCCATAAACAACAAACCCAGAGAAGGTCAATTCTGAATTATAATTATTTCTTACCTGATCTTGTGCCTGGAGAATGTGTAAAATCCTCTTCTCTTGACTTGTCTTCGTGGAAAGAGACTAGATTTAATATGATCCTCTCGTCAGGAGTGAGAGACTGACCCCGAGAGTGTGAGCTCATACCTGCCCCAGGTGGCTGTTATTACTGATAATCAATTCCACAATCAGTCAGATGCATACTGCAGGCTTCCTAACACTGCTGACAGCTTCGGCACATGGTCCAGGAGTGGAGCAAAAACTAACACACAAACAAACCAAGACTACAGGAAAACTAAACATAACCATGTCATCATATTCATGAAAAGTGAAAGAACCCAGTGAAAATGTCTACACATTTTAATTTATTTTAAAGTAATGTGTACCTGATTTTAACTGAACGTGAGAAATTAGAAAGTTTCCCCTCAGTATTGTGTACTTTATACAATTCTATGGACTCAAATCTCATTCACCGTCATAACCATTTGCATGTTCAGTAGCATTTCAATGGCCTCAGAGGTTCATGTCAGGATTAAGCACATCACGCTCACTTGTACACTCACTTTAGAACACATCGTAGTTCAGGGAAAAATAAGAACTTTATTAAGAATTGAAGAGCAAACGGGGTGAACAGATTTGTTGTATCCATACAAAATGATATGGATTTGATTGGATGTTTTAATCATAGTTAATAAATTACTTTTAGAAGGGGCATGGTGGTTTAATGGTTAGCATGTTTGCCTCGCAGGACCGGGGTTGTGGGTTTGAATCCTGTCTGGGGTCACAGGGGTTTCCTTCAGGTACTCGAGAGTGTATGTGTGTGATTGTGCCCTGTGATGGTTTGGTGTCCTCTACCCTGTGCCCCGAGTTCCCTTGGATAGGCTCCAAACGTAGGCTGATGGAAAGAAAACAAACCAGCGGTCGTGATCTGGGAGTGTCGTAGCGAGTAAATTGGAAAGTCTACATGAAAACGCAAGGAGTAAACAGTGTGGAGATCTTAGTATTTCTCATGCAGCCTCGGGTAAAGTCACACAACTTTGACCACGTGCGAATCAGAGTTAAAGTAGCTTTACTGAAAAAATGTACAATTACACTGTAAGGCACACAGATTCAACAGTCTCAATCCAACAAACAATCAAGAAGAGAGTACATCAGAATGAACAGAATTAATGAAGGTCATGACTGGATCAGTGTTTAGTTCTCATACTTTACTGAATGCGAGAATACAGACAAACAGTCCCCACCCCCCTCCACGAAAATTAGACAAAGTAACACCCCAAAAACTGAATCAAAAGCACACCGGAGTTCTCTGTAGTGTTAGAAAGCTTTCCACTTTAGTGATTAGTAATGAAGCGATTCGCAGCTCAGGATATCCACGAGCATCGGTGTGTGAAGCGGTTACTGCAAAAGACAAGAGCGTGTACGCGGTCTTAATTTGTACACGCGGTGCGGAATGTGTTCGGGTTCAGCGCGAACAGTACTCTCAGTCCAATGAAGAACAGAACCAGCAGTGGGAATATAATACCGATGTGAAATCGGGAAAGCGACACTGCGCAAAACACTTTTCCATCATATAAATCTATTGCTAATAAATTAGTAAAGGATCACCTTTGAAAATCTACACCCTAGTGTTAAAAACCTCTAGAAACCTCTCCCAACATTCATCTAATAATAAAAAAAACCCAACAAAAAACTTCATATAAAAGCGAGTAGGTGGAGATACAGATTCTGAAAAGTTTGATAAGGTAGAAAAGACAACAAGAAACGTCTGCATGCCGAGCTAGCAGGTTGTTGCTGCTTGTACAATGAGGGAAAAAAAAAAAAAAAGGTTCCTCACAGGTTCTCCAGATACGTAAGGGTTCCTAACGCTTTAAGGTTTTACTGGTAGCCCTTTGTAAATAGGAAAACACTCCACTGCAAGTTTTCACAAGCGATCATTTCCCCAGAGGGACTCTTTAACGGGTCTAGATTTAAACTTCTTTTTGTTTAGTGTATTTACGGTAGACATGTTACTCCAGGAATTACGGTGGATCGCCCCATCAGTTAGTGTTCTCAACTTAGCACTAACGGAGCGCTGGAAATTCTAACAACAGCCGAAAGTAGCATTATTTAGTAATGGTCCTAAAAGGACAATCAGAAACTTTATAAAGCACAATTAGGTTATCATGAAGGCTTTAAATTTCACACACCTGACCTAGTCGAGGACTGAAGATCAGGACAAACATTACAGCGCATCAGTAGAGTTATGAAATCATTTCCCTAGCAGTATAACCCCCCCAAAAAAAAATAAAATAAAAATAACGCAGTGATGAAGCGACAGATGTGTGGAATTAACTCGAACTTTTTTTTTTCCAAGTAGACAGAATATTTTGAAGGCTGTACATTAAACTCCAGAGCTACTAGTAGCCTTGGAATTACAGAACCTCCAGAGACTCCACAGGTGTGTGAAAGGATTCCCCGTCTTTAATATACTGAGAAGTGGCCACATGAACTCCCAAGATAAAAAAAAATAAAATAAAAAAATTAAAAACAACCAAAAACTGTAACAGCACGATCCTGCTTGGAGCGGTCCACTTCATGTCTCATCATTCTAAAGACTTTTAAATTTCATGTCCGAAAGCCACAAATTCCAACGTCTCTCTTTCTATTTTTTTCGTAATCAGTTCTCACTTGTATACAAGAAATAATCTATTTTTTTTTACATTTATTTTTAATAATCGAATCGTCTCTAAGGTTCTGAGAATGCAGGAAATGGACCGTTCAGGGAGGACTGGTTTAGTGTGAATACGAGTACTGCAGTTTAGGAAGAGCTACAGGTGGATCATGCACAGTGTAGGATCATGACGTCCAACAAGAAGAGAGTTCTCACAACACTGTAGCAAAGTGAAGAGTGAGGTGTGTGTGTGTGTGTGTGTGTGTGTGTGTGTGCGGCGTCTCCATGAAGTCTTCTCAGATGGCCATCACCTGTGCCAGAGAAATAAGAAGACAAAATTAGTGTGTATATGACACCAGACATAAAGCAAATGCTTGACATCATTGTAACTGATTAGATGATTTAATGCTGCTGAACGAACGAATGACCCCTTTATCATTCCTGATCTATTCGGCGTCCCTTATTATCTTCCCTTGACCAAAAATAAAATACATGCACACCCCGCACACACACAGGGCGGAGGCGAATCCGCAGCATCCACACATGAAAACATTAAGAGGTCGCTACAGGTACCTCAGAGCAGGCCACACGATTTGGGAGGGCGGAAGGGGTTATCGCCAGACGGGACGCCCATCAGCAGAGGGTCTTTATGAGCGTTCTGGAGACAGAAATTCTTCAGATCTGTGGCTGCCTGAGAGACCTGAACAAACAACAGGTTTAACATCAAGCAAAAAAAACCCTTGTGAAAACACACCATAAAGAACAAACAATCATAATCTTTATTTATTTACTCATGTAACATCAAGAAATATGATGCATCCGCTTAAAAAGAAAAAGGTTCTTCACGGGTTCTTCTTTTCAAGAACCACTTTCGTTGTAAAGGGTTCTTGAGTTGAGCTACATTATTCTCAGGAGATTATAGAAGTTCTTTTTGGTTAATTATACGTTCTTCTGAGCAGTGGAGTGGTTCTTCAAGGTATCATTCCTTAACAGGTTAAGGTGAACCCTATAAGGTTCTCCTGGCATCACTTTTTAGAGAACTTATGATAACATGGTTCCCTGTGGTACTGCTGCGAAGAACCCAGAAATGGTTCTTCAAAGCACTAGTATATAGATGGTTCTCTAAAGCAGTGGTCTTCAAAGTGGGGGCCGCCGGGGGGCGCCCAGGTCTCAACAATTTGGTGTGAAAAATAAATAAATACATGATTTTCTCTTTCTCACTCTCAGACACACACACACACACACACACACACACACACACACACACACACACACACACTCAATTCCTAATCTAATGTAATGTAAAGATGTAAGATGTAAGATGTAATTATTAATTTAAAAAAAGGGGGATGTATTCAGAAGTCTGTATTTTTAATGTGTTTTAAAGACATCTTGCCAAAGGGGGGCCTCGGTCAAATGTTAATGCAATTTGGAGGGCCTTGTCCTGGAAGAGTTTGGGAACTCCTGCTCTAAAGAACCTGATAGTAGAAGGTTCTTTGTGTGACGTAAAAGGGTTCTCCGATTGCATCAGGTTGAAAAACCCTTTTTGATTGTAATTGGAACCTTTACTTTAAAAAAAAAAAAAAAAGTGCATGTAAAAATACTAAAACATACATTTCACTACTGGAACTTTCCTTTTCCACAGGCTATGTTGTTTGTTGCTGTGGATATTTTGCATCAAAATTACTACAACACACCTTTCCTTAATTTTTCCCCAAAAACTAAATCCACATAATTTTACACCCTGGTTCATATCTTGCCGAATATACACTTAATCCACGTGTTCTGCATGAATACATGCCTAAATAATGAGTAATTATTGAACTGATTCACCTGAGTGAAATCAATGGCTCTCTCTGATATAACAATTAACACATTAATTATTGTGTTGTTGCATATATATATATATATATATATATATATATGAGACAAAAGCATGTGCGTGTGTACATTGAACAGTTTAAGCTTCATTTTCATATTATTTAAGTAAAATAGAATAACTTTAAGGCATGGTGTCTGCACTTAAAATACATCCATTCACCCATCCATCTTCTACCACTTTATGCTTCTTCAGGGTCTCGGGGAACCTGGAGTCTATCCCAGGGAGCATGGGGCACAAGGCGGGGTTACACCCTGGACAGGGTTCCAGTCCATCACAATCACACACACACTCACACACCCATTCATACACTACGGACACTTTAGACACGCCCATCAGATTACCATGCACGTGTTTGGACTGGGGGAGGAGACCGGAGTACCCGGAGGAAACCAATAATAATAAATAATCACAGAATATTAAAAAATACATGAAGTATAGAACATTTAGAACCGCTTGGCAGTTAAAGCTCTGGGTTACTGATCAGAAGGTCGGGGGTTTGAGCCCCAGCACTACCACACTGACACTGTTGGGCCCTTGAGCACGGCCCTTAACCCTCTCTGCTCCAGGGGGCGCTGTATCATGGCTGACCCTGCGCTCTGACCCCAGTTTCCTAACATGCTGGGGTGTGTGAAGAAAAGAATTTCACCGTGCTGTATTGTACATGTGATTAATAAAGACTCATTATTATTATTATTATTATTATTATTATTATTATTATTTACAGGCCTACAGAGAATAAACAAAGTGTAAGTAAAGTCAAAGCAGACTGTTAATGAACTGAAGTTATTATATAACTGTCAATTTCTTGAGTTTTTTAGTGCAGTGATTGTGTCGTTTTTTTAAAAACAACTTTTGACATATTTATCAGGACAAGTAAACAAAGAGGCCAGAAGTTAAGCTAACTAGCAACTGAGCTAACATCAACCGCCTCTTCAAGTTGATTTGAGACACTTGGATGTAAAATGTAACACAAATATATCGACATTTTTATTAAAACAACAACAACAACACAGTTTAGACAACACCTTCAGCCAGTCGGTTATTTTGGATCTGAATAGATCGAACGCCACTGTTAGCAACTAGTGTCATTCCTCCGGGTGCGTCCCAAACCCCTCCACTGCACACCCCTAGTGCCCTAGGTAGGGAGCAGAAGAAGCGCCGTCATAACGGCAGCTAGTGCGCATGCGCAGGCAGGGCAGAGTGGATTGGGATCCAACCCGAAACTTTCCCTCGGTTACAATGTTTCTTGAAGCACTTACTTGAATCCGGCGGACGCTGGCCTCCAGCCGCAGCTGCTTCACAACTTTGTGAGCGACGGCGAGGCTGGTGCTGGTGGCGTTATTGTTCGACATGACCGACCAACTGAAAGGTTCACGACGTAATAATAATACTTTTTAATAAAAAAAAGTTAAAACGCCCTGAAAGAGAAACCGGAAGCTCGATAGTGAACTCACTCACCCACCCGCCTTCTGACCAGGGTTGCCAGGCAGCCTGATCAAAATCCTACCTAGTTAAAGAGTGTTGCCAGGAAACCGATAACATCTGGCAACCCTGGGAAAACCTGTTTTCTACGAATGAGTGCAAAGGTTTTTGCCCTCTGTAACTCCTGGGTGAACCAACAGAAAATATATCCATCCGTCTTCTACCGTTTTCTCCTTATCAGGGTTGCGGGGAACCTGGAACCTATCCCAGGAAGCATCGGGCACAAGGCGGGGTACACCCTGGACAGGGTGTCAGTCCATCACAGCCAACAGAAAATATATCTCGATTTTAATTTCCTTTTTTTTTCCATTCCTATCCATGATCAGTGTTTATTCTTATCTACCCTGGATAATGGGGCTGCTGGTGGATTTCCAAATTAGTGCATCACACATCCGTTAATGAAATATATATGTAATGGATAATCCACGGCTAATTATGATTATCCACAGATTATCTGTTACATTGTATATTACCGGATTATCCACGGATTATCTATTACATCTGTTATTGCTAGATTATCCACGGGTTATCTATTACATTGTATATTGGATTATCCACAGATTATCTATTACATTGTATATTACCGGATTATCTACGGATTATCTATTACATCTGTTATTGTTGGATTATACACAGATTATCTATTACATTGTATATTGTTGGATTATCCACGGATTATCTGTTACATTGTATATTACTGGATTATCCACAGATTATCTATTACATTGTATATAACTGGTTTATCCAGATTATCCACAGTATTATTGGATAATCCAATGCATTGCATGATTTTATTGGACGAAGTGGAGGGAAAAAAAAACATTAAGAGGAAGAGTGCATTAAGATCATGTAACGCACATCTAGCCATGGATTATCCTGCTTATACCAAGTTAAAGCTGTCATTGATGTTTGCAGTGCAAAATCTGACTGAAAAAAAAAAACCCAATAGAAACCATCTATCCATATTCTTCTACTGTTTATTCCTTCTTCAGAGTCACGGGGAACCTGGAGTCTATCCCAGGGAGCATGGGGCACAAGGCGGGGTACACCCTGGACAGGGTGCCAGTCCATCGCAGGGCACAATCACATACACACTCACACACCCATTCATACACTACGGACACTTTAGACACACCCATCATGTCTTTGGACTGGGGGAGGAAACCAGAGTACCCGGAGGAAACCCCTGCAGCATGGGGAGAACAAGCAAACTCCACACACACGCACACACACACACACACACACACACACACACACACACAGCCCCAGCGGGAATTGAACCCCGGACCCTGGAGGTGTCAGGTGAACGTGCTAACCACTGTGCGCCCCCTATAGAAACAATCACAGAAATTCTAATGGTTTCCACTACACATACCATTACAAACCATTACTGGTCCTTAATGTTATCCACTAGACATAACACACCAACACACCAATAGAAATTGACAAATTACCAGTAAAATCTTTATGGCACAAACCAGCAAACCAGAGCCTATTTGGAATGAACTTGGAGCATGTGTGGGGCTGGTGATTTCACCGCAACGTAATTCAACGTAATTCCTACCTTGATTAATATTGTATAATCTTTATCTGCCATTCCTTTAGTGATCATTGTAGATGACTTTATAATATTTTTATTTTGTCATACATATACCTTTCATGAAAATATCTTTTTTTTTTTCTAGGAAAAAAATGGTCAACTCTACCATGGTTATGTGTCTAAAGTCTATATAATGAAATTAAATTGACTTGAGAGCATGAAAATGGTCATGCCACGACTTTATTGAACAGAGAGACAGAGTTGTCTCCGACAGATCACACAGTTGATTCATTCGAAGTCTTCATTTTAATCAATTAAAAAAAAAAGAAAAAAGAAATTAAAATACACACTGAAAAAATTCCCCATTACTTTTCTATTCTTTTCTTATCTTATTAGAGAAATAAAAAAAGGGTAAATAATTACACACATATAATTGATTCAGAAAAACAACTAGGATATTGTCATATTATACCAACTAATATTGTCATATCAATAAGAATCATCACTCTTTACATAACAACTTGAATATATAAATTGAACAAACGGAAACCCTTTATAGATTTATATTAATAAAACGCTCTCTCACTCTAACTGTGTAACTGTTTTATCCTTGTCAGGGTTCGGGTGAATCTGGAACCTGTCCCAGGAGCACCAAGTATGAGGCAGGAATACACCCTGGATGGGAAGCCAGTCCATCGCATGACATCATTCACACACTTATTCACAACTAGGGACAATCTGTCTTAGCCAGTCCACCAACTGGCATGTTTCAGGAAGTGCCTACTGACATAATAATAATAATAATAATAAACTTTATTTTATAAAGCGCCTTTAAAGTAGCTTCTCAAAGCGCTGTACATAAAAACACAAATCACAGAATAAATAAAAAGTTAAATAAAATGAAAGTGTAATAAAAACAAATATAAAACAATCAATGTTTCATGTTTAATGTTTTTCCCATAATAAGTGTTTGATCCTGATTGAAGTTGCCACGTTTCACCAGATCATGACGTTGATCTCGTCTAACATCACAATTTCATTCATTTTCATTTCATGCATTTTTTTTGCTGGGAGTTGTGGTGGCAGTAGACTCTCTCTTCCATTTACTTCATTCAGCCTAATGCTTTTATTCAAAGTGACGTACAATCCCAAGCCAACTGTGAGATCTAATATCTCCAGCAACTCCCGGCTCTGCCCCGGGGTCTCTGTTCGGTGGGACTTGTCTGATACAGTTCATTTACTTTTTTTGTCTGTCCTCTGGAAGCGTGCCAATTAGTCTGGAGCTGACTGTACATATCTGTAATTTGAACACAATTTCAGTCATTTAGTTCAATACGCGAACCTACCCCCCCCACCACCAAAAATAAATGACATGTCCGACAAGGTGCATCAGGTAAGAATGTTTTGGCCTTTGAATTTAGAGTATTTCAATGAAAGTTTTAATTAAAGTTAACATTCATAACTTTACGTATAAGTTGGGTCCTGCAAATCATTTTCCTCATCTGTAAGACCATATTTGGAAAATTAAACGACTTGCACCGGGAAAATGAGGGAGTTTAATATCAATTTGCTGTTACTTTTAAAGATACCAGGGACCCTATTTTGTTGTTCTCCATCACTACAATGATCAGTATTAGAATGAGCAGGACAGTTGACACCTTGAACCAGAAAGATGTACCATACGCATGTTCTAACTCTGCTTTAAGATTTTTGTTGTCTAATTGTTCATCTCTCAGATTAATTGCTATCTCATTCACCTTCCTCCTCTGCTCCATCTTCATCTCTTCTTCTACAAGTTTCCTATTTAATTCCTCTTCATATCTGATCTCTTTCTCTCTGATGTTACACTCTCTCTGTGCCTCTGCTTTCAGCTCATTTGCTAGCTGTTCAACCTGAATTTTCCCTTCTTCTCTGATCAGTTTCTCCATCACAGCTCTCTTCTTCTCTTCCACTATTCTGATCTCTTCTTGCAACATCATTCTTTTCTTCTCTTCCTCCATTTTAATCTCTTTCTCTAAAATCACTCTCTTCCTCTCTTCCTCTTCTCTGGTGCTTCTTTGGACCTTCTGATGAACCTCTTTTGTGTAAAAGTAACCTATGTTCTTGTGTAGTATTACATTTATCTTTTTAAATAACTCTGTGACTTGAGTGCGGTTACTTTTATCATAGTTGTTAAAAACATGATATTTTCCTTCGCAGGTATCTACAAGATTCTGGAGATCATAACTATTACTGATAAACTTCTCCACTGTTTTCCCTTCCAGCAGATCTCCACCAGTGAACAGAATCATGGTGAACTTCAGAGCTTCTTCTCCAAAGTTCTCCTGAATCCACTTCACACTATTGCTCTCCTCCACCGTGAACCTTCCCAGTCTGATCACCAGCAGGAACATATGAGGTTCAGGAGAATACATGGAGATACATTCATGTGCATTCTGGGCCGTTTGGTTGGATATTAACCATGTGTCCATGACACCAGGAGTGTCAATTATGGTGATGTTTCTTCCATCCAGGACTTTGTTCCTCTTCATACAGGTTGCGGTCACAGATGCAGGAGATGCCTCAACTCTGAAGGCCTCTTCACCCAGGATGGTGTTTCCTGATGCGCTCTTTCCTGCCCCAGTTTTCCCCACCAACATCAGTCTAAGCTCAATATGATTCATCTCATGTCCTAAAAAGTAGAGAATACAAAAGTTCTATAGATACTGTGTATATATCAGAATCTTATTATTTTATTATATTAAACATTATATTATTGACGTGACAACTTTAGAGTGAAAATTGGATTTTGATGTTTACCTTTGAAAGCTAAACGCAATCCAATACACAGTGGAACCAGAACCAGCACAGAGATTATCAAATTGAAATAATGAATGTTTTTCTACAAAAAAAGGTAAAACTGTGTTTAAGGCAATGATATTTTGACAAACAATTATGCCACACATTTACTGAGATAGTCAGCAGAAAACGTGTAATGATAAAGATTCCTGTTTATGAGGCAAGAGCCCTAATATGTTCTTAGCATATATAACACATGTACATAACTTTTTCATTTATTTGTAGTGAGTAGAAAATTACAGTAGGTGATGGGTAAGTGAACTGTTGGGGCAAATTTGCCAGAATTAATTAGACAACAGTTCCAGCTACACAATCTCATTACAAAAACACCCTGTTTTAAAAAAAAATACTGTAATTTTTACCTGCTCTGCCTCCTGTAACAAACTCTCAAGTTGCTTGTTCTTCTCCTCCATTTCGTTCTTCATTTTCTTCTCCTCTTCTAACAATCTCTCAAATTTCTTGTTCTTCTCCTCCATTTCATTCTTCCTTTTCTTCTCCACTTTCAACGATCTCTCAAGTTTCTGGTTGCTCTCCTCAATTTGGTTCTTCTTTTTCTTCTCAGCTTCTAACGAGGTCTCAAGTTTCCTGCTCTTCTCCTCCAATTCACTCTTCATTTTCTTCTCCTCTTCTAACGAGGTCTCAAGTTTCTTCTTCTCCTCCTCCATTTCCTTTAACTTGTCATGCATTTTTTTCCTCTTTTGTCTTTCGCTTTGTTTCTGTGCTTGTCTGTTGGAAATTGTTAACCATTTAGTTGTAATATATTGTAATGTGTAAAAAATAAAGTACGTCATAAAAATCATGCATACACACAGAGGTACATCAAGTGGTGAGTCATTAAAACGTTAGAAATTTTTTATTTAAACAGACATTCATCAGAAGCCTAAAATTTTACTATGGGCTCTTCAATACTCTAATGTGATAGTATTATTTGAATAGTATTATAGGTGTTGTAAGAGTCCTAATATGTTCTTAACGTACAGAACATATGTACATAACTTTTTCAATTATTTGTAGTGAGTGGAACATTACAGTAGGTGATGGATAAGTGAACTGTTGGAGCAGAGAGAGTTAATTGGAAAACAGTTCCAGCTACACAATCTCATTCATTAAAAAGCATCCTATTCATACTGTCCTGAAAACACCCAGTTCTTTGGTTTGTTTTATTTATGTCCTGGTAATCTGTACCTGTATCATTCCCATAACTACCTTGAATACCATTATTTCAGTACACCAACCACTTCTCTTAACTTAACTTCTCTTTGAGTGCAAAGTTAACAGACCTCCTGCTTTATGAGGCAGATAGAGCACAATTGAATGTTAAGTGTAGAAGAAAGGAGAGGTAGGAAAGAACAAACAAGGAAATAATTGTGATTATCTATACATGTGCATTGTTGACAGTTGTCACAAGTCGTGACGGAGCGGATGAAGGAAGGAGGTAAGCGCACATAAGAACGAGTGTAGTTTATTTACAAGAGGCAGGCAGACAAATCCAACACGTAATCCAAAAGCGTAGTCAGAAAACAAGCGAAGGTCAGGCGAATGGCAAACAGGCATAAACTTGGGGCAAGGCAGATATCAACAACGTAGCACGGAAAACAGGGTCGAGAAACAAACATAAGCATAAACATTAACGTGAGCTATGACAATGATCTGGGAGCGGATAACCCAGCGCGAACTATAACTAACATGGAACGGCATCCTATGTTTAATTAACCGCCCCGTGTGTAGTACGGCGCGTAGTATACAAGCCGGCATGAGTTAACTTAAATGGCTTGCAGCTGAAAGCAATACAGACACACGTGGGGATACAACCAATGACAGAAGCGGGGCGGGGACATGACGAACATAAACAAAACACACGTGCCCTCCCAGCCAATGACAGAAACAAAAACAAAGAGCACATGTTCAACTGTCACAACACGCATGCGCAACTGCGCGAGAGCATGCTGCTTCAAGGGGGAACCGTGACAGAGTCCCCCCCCCAAAGGCACTCCTCCCGGGGTGCCATGAAGCATCCCATATCATTGGCGGCCCCGGGCCCCTGGGCTGAATATCCCAAGTTGAGCCAGGAAACCGCATGGTGTTTCTGACGAAGTAGGGGCGCGGAGCGAAGTTCACCGCGAGGCTCAAGGGGGAAGCGAGGTTCTCCACGAGGCTCCAGGGGGGAGTGAGTTTCTCCGCGAGACTCCAGGGGGGAGCGAGGTTCTCCGCGAGACCAGGGGAAGGAGCAAAGTTCTCCGTGAGGCTCAAGGGAGGAACGATGCCCTCCGCTGAGCCCAGGGGTGGAGCGATGTCCTCCGTGGAGCAGGAAGGGGGAGCGACATAAGGAGTGACATCTTCCATGGAGCATGGAGGCAGAGCGACGTCCTCAGCAGAGCGACGTCCTCAGCAGAGCAGGGAGGCTGAGTGAACACCATAAACCGGGAGGGAGGGTGGGAGCTGGTCTCAGCCCCAACCCCGGACTCCTCCTCCTGTCGGCGTGACTCCTTTTTACTCTGAGCGATTACCATGGGAACGTGAGGCTTGGCTGTGACTGGGATGTCGTGAGCTTGAGACTGAGTCTGTACTTGGACGCTGTGAGCTTGAGACTGTGTCTGGACTTGGGCGTCGTGAGCTTGAGACTGTGTCTGGACTTGGGCGTCGTGAGCTTGAGACTGAGTCTGGACTTGGATGCTGTGAGCTTGAGACTGTGTCTGGACTTGGATGCTGTGAGCTTGAGACTGTGTCTGGACTTGGATGCTGTGAGCTTGAGACTGTGTCTGGACTTGGGCGTCGTGAGCTTGAGACTGTGTCTGGACTTGGGCGTCGTGAGCTTGAGACTGTGTCTGGACTTGGGCGTCGTGAGCTTGAGACTGAGTCTGGACTTGGATGCTGCGAGCTTGAGACTGTGTCTGGACTTGGATGCTGTGAGCTTGAGACTGTGTCTGGACTTGGATGCTGTGAGCTTGAGACTGTGTCTGGACTTGGGCGTCATGAGCTTGAGACTGAGTCTGGACTTGGACGCTGTGAGCTTGAGATGGTGTCTGGACTTGGTGAAGCTGGGTCTCTGCACATTTCCTTCTATCATTCTCCTCCTCCAGAAGCTGCTTTAGTTTGCTTCGTTCGTCCTCTAGTCGACAAAGCCGTATGCTCAGAACCCGTTTCCGGAGTGTCTCTTCTTGCAGCAAAACCTGTGTTTCCTGTAGTTGCAACTCCACGGATGAGCATTCTTTAGTAGCTTTGATGCATTTCTTCTCCATTTCAGACAGATTGCTGCTCAAAGTCCAACTGCATTCTGCTCATTTTTTCCACCATTTCCTTCTTTCTCGGATTGATTACGACGGGAACGTGAGGATTGACTGTGACTGGAGCTTGAACTTGGAACTTGGCTGTGAGCGGAATTTTTTGAATTGGGTCGGCAGACTTGGAGATGAATGGATTCTGCTTAGCAGGATGCGCGGTAACTTGGACTTGTGGCTTGGTCTGGACCGGGACATGGACCTGTGGCATGGCAGGGGCTGGAGACTTAGCTTGGTCTGGAAACTTGGAGATGAGCGGAACTCGCTTCCCTGGATGAGCGGTGAGAGTCTTGACCATCTCCTCTGGAGTGCTCATCTGCCCATAGTACCATGTGGAATGGGCGCTCCGCTACATTCACATCCTCCAGTAACTGATCATAGTTCTGTCCTGGTTCTCCAAACTCCTCCAAAAACACGTCCAAAAACTGCCAAATATTCACCAGCACCCGGGATTCCTTGGCTGCCACTCGCTGTGCTCATGTGCGAGCTGCGCCAACAAGGTGAGACATGATAAACAGAATGAATCGTCCTTCAGTCGGCTTCAGGTCACATAGGCTGGAAAAATAATGCTGACAGTCCATCAAAAACTCATCCGGGTAAAAGTAGCCATCATACGGCTCCGGCATGTCCACGGAATACCTCTGTGCGAAGCTCATCCAAGGCGGGAATCTTGGGCGTGCGGTTTTGGGTTCGGCGTCCTCGCCGTTCTCGTGCTACCTCCATGGGCGGCGGTTAATTTTGTCACAAGGTGTGACGAAACGGATGAAGGAAGGAGGTAAGCGCACATAAGAACGAGCGTAGTTTATTTACAAAGAGACAGGCAGACAAATCCAACACGTAATCCAAAAGCGTAGTCAGAAAACAAGCGAAGGTCAGGCGAACGGCAAACAGGCATAAACTTGGGGCAAGGCAGATATCAACAACGTAGCACGGAAAACAGGGTCGAGAAACAAACATAAGCATAAACATTAACGTGAGCTATGACAATGATCTGGGAGCGGATAACCCAGCGTGAACTATAACTAACATGGAACGGCATCCTATGTTTAATTAACCGGCTTGCAGCTGAAAGTAATACAGACACACGTGGGGATACAACCAATGACAGAAGCGGGGCGGGGACATGACGAACATAAACAAAACTCACGTGCCTTCCCAGCCAATAACAGAAACAAAAACAAAGAGCACATGATTAAATGTCACAACACGCATGCGCAACCGCGCGAGAGCATGCTGCTTCAAGGGGGAACCGTGACAACAGTAGCTTACTTGTCTTATTTCAGTGGGCTGCAAAGCTGAATTGAGCTGAACCAAGCCAAGCTGTGCCATGCAACAGAACCTTTTTTTTATTTACACCAATCATCTGGGAAAGCAGATTTAAATTAAAAGAACGTTTGCTTCTTGTGTCCTCATTTGCCACAAAGCCAAACAGAGCACGTCACTCTGGAGAGTCCTCCCACCGAGAGCCCACCGAGCTGATCAAGTCACTGGCCAACCTCCACTGGGGAGCGTTAACCCTAAATCCTTCACCCTTTTTCTGTGTCCCTTCCCTTCCCCTATTCCCCCTCTATGCACCAAACCCCTCTCTCATCCTTCAGTCTCTGCATAACCTGCACCATAAGCACAGGAGCAGACAGTGGTGGGGAAAACAAGACACAAGACCCTGCCTCTCTACTCTCCCCAGACATTCTTCTCAGGTCTTTGACCCAGCAAGAGTAACTGATGGGCATGTCCTTGGGTTGCACGATCCCAACTTTACTTATCTTTAAATACTTGTGCTACCATCAAGGACATTTAGAAACAGGCCATAATCCCATGTTGTGATATTTAGATCAGGATGAGGCCTAATTTAATTTGCCAGGTGATCATGGTGAGGTATCCAGGTGGTGATTTTTGCACCATGTGATCAGCCAGTGAACCCTTTGTCATACAGAACACTTTTTAAAAGAATCGGTATGGATCCCATTGGCTGTGACTTTCACGTGAACAAACTGTACAAAAATGAAATTCTGCATGTTGTAAGCACAAACAACATGTAGGATCACTTAGCAGTGGTTGCCCAGTTGCAAATGTAATTTTCCAAAGTGGTTTCACCTCTATCTGGTCACAGTTACCTACCAAATTGTCCCTATTGAATGCCCTAAAACAAGAATATGCTGGACGTAGGATTGATGAGGGAGTCCTACAGTGATTGAAGCAGCCCTGTAGTGATTATGCCCAAATTGGATTGGGCGATTTGGTTCTGCACTGATTTATCAAAACATATGATAATTGTTCAATGCTATGCTCAACTGGTTGGATGTGGTTCACTTTTAACCAATAATGGATTTGCAGGGTTACTGGCACATATCATTGAAACTAGTTTACTGTGAAAAACTGTTATTTTAACTAAGTTTGAATTACATCAAGTTGTCACCCTTCATGTTTGTTTGGCGTCCCAAAAACATTATAATGTCTCATGGAGAGAATTCTTGGCCCTCTTGGCACATATGCTACTGCATATCTCAGTGACACTGCAATCTCTCAGTGAAATCGAGTTTTATGGTCCATGTGTTTACCAAAACCAAAACAATAATCGAAAAGCAGTGACAAGCAGAAAGTCAGAATAAGATCATTAAAAACAGAAATCAGGCAAAAGTGTAAATCTATGACAGTAATTTAGAACAAGACAAGGACCATCCACAAAAATGGCAACTGCAAACAGAAATGAATGTTTTAGAACTTATATAATGATAATTGTGGTCAGAGTGCAGAGTCAGCTATGATACAGTGCCCCTGGAGCAGAGAGGGTTAAGGCCCTCAAGAGCCCAACAGTGGCAGCTTGGCTTGAACCCGCAACCTTCTGATCAGTAAGCCAGAACCTTAACCATTAAATCACCACTGCCCCTTACATTTACATTAATTTAGCAAATGCTTTTGTCTAAAGCGGCTTACAAATGAGGAAATACAAGCAAAGCGATACATCAAGCAGAGAACAATACAAGTAGTGCTACCATATAATACCATATATTTTTATTTGAGTTCTAGAGTAGGAACGTGCACAGAGTAGAGATGCAAGATTGCAGATTTATATTAGATTTTTTTTTTACTCAGTAAAGATATCAGCAAGGCCACAACATATGACAATCCATGAATGAGTCTGTAAAAAGTTCATAATACAAGGAAGTGTGTGATAGTTTAGTACTCAAGGGATGCAGCCTTTTGCTGGCATGGAGTGGTCCAAACATGATCTAATGTGATAATTACAAACCATGGATATAAAAGGTCTACCCCTTGTTAAAATTGCTCATTGTTTGATGTAAAAAAATAAATAACTAAATAAATAAAAATAAACAAAAATAAATCAAGTCAGATCTTTATCCAATTTCAATGTGATACAGCAACCAGCAAAATTCAAGTGAAAAACAAATGGGATAAAAACCATAATAACCTATAAAATCATAATCTACTTGTCTGAGTATGCACAGCTCTTACCTAATACATTCTTAAAGCACATTTTTCTTGTTTATATAATACTCTTTTTGGGTCTAGCAACTTCTTGATTTTGTCTTCACATCTTGATTTGGCTATTTTATTCCAAATATTCTTGCCAAAGCACTCCAGATTAGAGATTATGTGAAAGAAATAACTAGAGCCACCAGCACTGCCCCACATTAGATTATGTCTAATGCCTAGTAATCTGACTGAACATATCTATTACTCAAACTTCACAATAAATAGCACCATACACATGAATATGTACAGGCAAAAATAATGACATTTTATGTAAATAAATAAAGAAATAAAGATAATAACTAATCAGAATAACAGGAATATTTTGGGGTGTCCAGACATACAGCACAGTAGGTGTTACAGAATTCTTATCATTCTTACATTTCTACAAGTTTCGTAAAATTCTAAAATTCTTACCTTGAACTGTTGGAATCATCGTGTTCATCCTCATTAAAATTGGGCCATGGGCCTGAAGATTCATAATCTGTTGTCTGCATGTTTATATAACTTTGCTCTTTTCCTGATTGACTGTTGGGCCCCTGTCTATTTCATTTACAAAAAGAGAAAAGAAGAAAAAAATCATGTTCACATAATATATTTGAGAAAATGTTTCATACCATTATGAATTTATTCACAGTTTTACAGACCTCTTTGCAAGCCGTGGTGGGTTGGTCCTAGTTGTGTTTTGTGCAAAGAAGTTTGAATTAGTGTCAGAGTTAGTGTCTGAGACAGTGTCTGAGACATCCACAACTCTGGTAGGAAAATAATACAGAAAAGAATCTAAAATTAATTTAAATTTGAACAGAACTGGGCTGGCTTCTTTCACAGAGCAACAGTCTGAACAACCAGAGCAAAGTGAGAGGATCTTAACCCTCTGTATAATTTGATTATTTATAAATAACACCATTACAAATGTCCCCCTCTCTGCAGGTGGTGCCTGTCCTAGCGTGATGCTTGCTGAGATCATGGTTCTGTTGTGTACACTGTTCTACACTGTGTTGGACTCATGGTCATGTTCTTGCTGGAAATTCCAACTGAACTAAAAAGTCCTGTAATATTTACAAAAATGTAATTGACACTTATTCTCTTTATACTCACATGTGTGTGTGTGTGTGTGTATAAATTATATATATATTACGGGCGGTTGTGGCGCAGTTGGTAGAGTGGGTTGTCCACTAATCGTAGGGTTGGCGGTTCGATTCCCGGCCCGGGTGACTCCACATGCCGAAGGCTCCACATCCTTAGGCAAGACACTGAACCCCAAGTTGCTCCCGATGGCAAGCTAGTGCCTTGCATGGCAGCTCTGCTACCGTTGGTGTGTGAGTGTGTGTGAATGGGTGAATGAGACACAGTGTAAAGTGATTTGGATAAAAGCGCTATATAAGTGCACATTTACCGTTTACCATATATATATATTTATTTATTCACAACACTCCATAAAAGTCAAACAGAGAGATAAAACAACAAAATGCCAACTAAACAGTGGAAAACCGCCCCTAAGCTTATTGTGTACTAAGCCTTCCAATAATGCAGCAGCACAATAAATGACAATGTACAAATTAATATGTACAACAAAAAAATTATTCAATAAATGTAAATATATCAATATAACAAGCAAAAAACAAACAATTAATCAGAATAGTCTGCTTCTGGGTATTGAGATATACAAGAAATGTCACAGTATTCTTATTAATCTTACCTTTCCTAGGAGAAGTCTTACCTTAAACTGCTGGAATCCTTTTGTTCATCTCCCTGAAAATCGGGCCCTGAATTCAATGATTCATCTTCTGTTGTCCGCTTCTCTACATCACATTGTCCTTCTACTGATTGATTGTTGGTACTCTGTCTATTTTATTTGCAAAAAATTGAAATAAAAAAAATATTATGAAAAATGTTCACGTTAGAAGATATTTGAGAATACACTTAGTTGAATTGTAAAGAATTTATTCAGAGTGTTTCAGACTCCTTTGAATCCCTTGGTGGGTTTTTCCCAAGGACTGGAAGTAGGCCTGACTTTTCAAAAATATGACAATTTTTCAAGGCTATGCTCAACTGGTTGGATGTGGTTCACTTTTAATCAATGTTGGATTTGCAGGGTTACTGGCACATATCATTGAAACTAGTATACTGTGAAAAACTGTTATTTTAACTAAGTTTGAATTACATCAAGTTGTCAACCTTCATGTTTGTTTGGAACCCCAAAAACATTAGAATTCCTCATGGAAAATTCTTGTCCCTCTTGGAACAAATGCAACTAACAAAATTTGGGCAAAATACAGGCAAAAATAATGACTTTTTATGTAATAAATACATAAGATAACTAATCAGAATAACAAGATTATTTTGAGTATCCAGACATACAGCACAGTAGGTGTTACAGAAATCTTACCATTCTTACATTTGCAAACCTTACAATTCTTACCTTGAACTGTTGAAATCATTGCGTTCATCCTCATTAAAATTGGGCCGTGGGTATGAAGAGTCATAATCTGTTGTCTGCATGTTTATATAACTTTGCACTTTTCCTGATTGACTGTTGGGCCCCTGTCTATTTCATTTACAAAAAGACAAAAGAAGAAAAAAATCATGTTCACATAATATATTTGAGAAAATGTTTCATACCATTATGAATTTATTCACAGTTTTACAGACCTCTTTGCAAGTCGTGGTGGGTTGATCCTAGTTGTGTTATGTGCAAAGAAGTTTGAATTAGTGTCAGAGTCAGTGTCTGACACAGTGTCTGAGACATCCATGACACTGGTAGGAAAATAATACAGAAAAGAATCTAAAGTTATTTTAAATTTGAACAGAACTGGGCTGGCTTCTTTCACAGAGCAACTGTTATGCCACGGCCAGGAGAGGGCACTGTGGATTGACTTATGACGAGTCACGTGACATTGTATTTGTTTGCTCGCTTCCGGCTTGAGCATATAGCTTAAGTGACTTTAATTTGCCTAAGGTGTCCATGCTTTGAGTTGATCAGGTTCTCTATTTATATGCCTGGGTTACTGAGCACTTGGCTCAGTATTATATCGTTTCTATGGGTTGTATTATTGATGGCGTTTGTTTCCATGCCTTGACTTATGATCCTGTTCTATGCCATGATTCTCGTTTCTCGTTTTCCGGTGAAGACCGTGTTTACTTTGGTTTTGAGTTTTGTGTCTAATAAAGACTTTGATCAGCACCTGCATCTGCCTCCAGTCCCGATTTGTTACAGAATACTGAGCCTCCAAACGGAAGCAGCAGATCAAGAGGATAAACGCCGAGTTGAACCAAGTGTTCTGGGAGAGGAGTAGACTGATCGACGAAGCACTGGCACGATTGCTCACCAGTTAGCGCAACAAGAGCTGCTGCAGCGAGCAGGTCCATGTGCCACGCCATCATCTGCGTCGTTCCGGGAACTGAGCCAACAGCTCAGCGAAGAATGTGCTTGGCTCGATCGCCTGGTAACAGAACAGGAACTGCTGCAGCATGCTGTGCTACGCGCCATGTCGCCCAGTGATTGGCACCACGCTGCGTAGTCCAGAGGTGAAGGCTGGCCCAGAAATTTTTTTTGGGGGGGGACAACGATGACAGCAGAGCTCCAGCCTGAGGCCTACGGGGAGGTCTCAGCTGTGGAGCTCCCGCCTGAGGTTAACATGGCGACCTCAAAGCTGCAGCTTGAGACCTACGGGGAGGTCTCGGCGGTGGAGCTCCTGCCAGTGGAAGAAGCTGTCCTGCTGTCCAGCACAGCCGAGGAGGCCGTCCCGCTGCCCTGCCGAGGAGGCCGTCTTGCTGGGGACGCCGCCAAGCCCTCCAGTCCCACTGGGGACACCGCCCAGTCCTCCAGTCTCGCTGCCCCCGATGGCACTGGAGAGCTGGGCGGTGCCCTGCGTTCCAGTGCCGTCGGGGGCAGCATCCTGCGTTCCAGTTCCAGAGCCGCCAGTGGCGGCGCCCTGCATTTCAGAGTCACCGGGGGCGGCGCACTGTGTTCCAGAGTTGCCGGGGCGGCGTCCTGCATTCTCATGCCACCGGGGGCAGTGCCTCGACTTTTAAACCCGGTGGGGGTGCTGCTCCGCCCATCTGCTGTCCGACGGAGGCCTCCTCGCTTACCGTGGCAGCATGAGACAGCTCGCACAGGGGCCCTGGACCCACGTTGGAGGGGAATTCTTGGTGCTCTTGGAGGAGCACCTTTTGGAGGGGGGTTCTGTTACGCCACGGCCAGCAGAGGGCACTGTGGCTCGGTTTCTGACGAGTCAAATTTGCGCAGAGACTTCCATGTGGCTCATCCAGATAGACCGGGACCCGGAGGAGAAGGAGGCCTTGGAGGGATTCGGCTCCCAGAGTGAGCCCTTTGTCGGGCGGGGGGGGGGGGGGGGGGGGTGGGGGGGTATTGTGTTCTATTACGTCGCAGCAAACTCACGGCGGTAGATCTCAGGGTGCAGTACTGCCTGTAAACTGGGTGGACGAGAACTAGACTTCCCAGCCATGAGTGCACTCGAGTTCGCCAGAGTACTGAGTGCGAACACCTGTGCTTCACCATAAATTATAAAAGGCCTCGTTAACTTCAGCGTTTTGCGAACTAAATGTTCTGCAGTCGTAACTCAGTCGTTTCACCAAGCCGTTGTCAGCGTTCTGGATTTTCCCAGTTTTCGGATTTTCTGCATGTTTTGGATAACGATTTTCTGCCTTGCCCAGTTAGGATCATTCACCTGATCGCCTGACCTTTGTACCCTTCTGTGTTTCGTCTTTAACCTGATCCACGCACTCTAAACCTGTTCGTCAGTGCTTGTCTCACAACAAGGTACTGTAACAGTCAGGCACTGAAATACTAGTTTCACACCATGGGTGAGGGTTCATATTCTTGAGACTATAACAAATGATAAAGTGTTTAAAAGAAAGTTTATAAAAGTATAAAAGTTTATAGTCGTGAAATTATTAGATGCACCTCAGTGCACATATATATGCGTGTATTTTACTGTATGCGACTTTGTAAATACATTGTGCATTAGTAAATTAAATAATTAGGACTTCTGAACCATTTATGCTTGGTCAAACTACCATTTTTGACGTTAAGTAAAGAATTAAAGTAAAGACGTTCAAGTAAAGAATGACTTTATAACAATATGCTTTGTCTGAAGACAAATTATTATTCAAAAAGAACTGATTTTTCATAAAAATAATTGGCTTCAATAATCAAGCTGGATACGAGTGAATTTTTTGTAAAACATTCACAGGGACACCGCAAACATAAAGCATTTGTGAAAATCCTGTTATCAACATATGCATGTACGTATGAAGACAATCGCACTTTATGTTCCCTTTGGCTTATATACACATTTATACAAAAGAGGCCGAACTGCTATATTGCAAATAAAATACATAAATACCCCTTTTGAAGATGTAATAGTTCTTCAGAGAAGGTCTTTATCTCCTGTGAACAGAAAGATGGTAAAATTTGACTGTTTCTTTCTCATGTAAAGATGCTGTATATCTATTAAAGAGAAGCCTCTGCTTTACACATTTAAAAAAGCAATCTAAGCTATCCCATGATTCATCATGAATCAAATTTAGACGTAGTTTCATAATGATGTTACCAATATTATTATTATTATTATTTTTTAGTTTAAATCTAAACTTGACTAGACTTTTCCTTCAGTGTCGGTTGTGTGATTGGCTGGCATCCGTGCATTCCATCTCCTGCACTTTCTGCACATTGTACCGTACATGTGTCTACTCATAGAAACTCTGAACTGTTGTGGCTTGGTTTTGTTAATTTTTTTAAATGATAATCTTGTAGAAAGTTAAGTTGCTTTGGGTGTGTAGGAGGTTGTGTTTTCCGCTTTCAGTGTTTTATGCAAATTCAGACACACCTTCTCTCTCTCCATCTCTGACATGGTAGTCTAATATCTCTAAATGTTAGTTCAGGAAGAGGAACTACTTAACCACAGTTACTGTTCACACTTTTCTTTTTCCTTTTCTTTTTATTTTTTTTGCTGTAAAATTGTTTTACTAACTCCGAATCAGTCGTTTTTCATCTTAAAACGATTTACACTTAAATACTAAAAGAATGTATTTGTTTCTCATTTACATACCAAAATGAAAACCTGCAGTCTTACAGAAGTCTGAAAATGAAACTAGTTTTACTGCAGTGAAAGAGACATCCGATAATCTTCTAAACTTCCAAAAAAGACTTTAGATTAAAATACTTTTAAAATCCCTAAAATATAATATAACGGTAGGTGCTTACCTTTGATGAATCCACTTCTTGAAATCTCCTTCTTTTTTTTTTGCACTCCACTATTAAATTATAAAGTTTCCTTATAGTTAGCTATCTAATATCTAAAGTATCTGTTGCACTTGTGTTCATCCAGTGTCAAAATCTAATGCAATAAACACAAGCCAGATATCACAGACAACAAATCAAAGTATTTGTGCTGTGCTCTACTCTGACTGTTTCTCATTAAATGGACTTGGATGGCTGAGTGAAGAAGGGAGGGGTACTGGGCGTGACAGGGAAAGGCAGGGGAGGAAGAGTTGTTTTTGTGGGCGGGCCTTCAAAACACACCCGGTCTAGTTGAATCATTAGCCCCAGGTGTGAGTATGGAGGAAAACATAACAAAACCGGAGGCAGTGCGGATGGGAGGAATGTTGGAATGGTAGTTAGCTAATAGGCTTGAGCTATTCACAAATAAAAAGGCGAAGTTATTCCCTTCAACCCGGACTCTCGTTGCATAATTTTACACACGACAACCCACTGAACTTTAAGCGGTTTAATTAGCTCAAAAGACAAGTAAAATGGTCATGGTTAAAAATTAGACACATGCCTCATTTGAAGGGATGGAAAAGTCCTCGGGACTGAGCAGCGCATCATTCAGTACGTTTACATGGACAACAATAATCCAATATTAACCCGATTAAGACGATACTCTGATCAATAATTAGATTACCATGTAAACGTAGTCAACGTGTAGACGCAAACTGCTTGCATGAGCAAGTCCGAAGTCCACAGTTCTCCAATTGTCATAGCTCTCCAGAATAAACACACTCGAACTCTTACAGCACTAAAACAAACACCTCGAACTCATTTGTACACCTCTCTCATCTACATCTGTTGGAATGTGCTGTCATGAATAATTAAGAGTCAGCATCTTCTCATTGGATAAGAACACGCAGGCTCATGAATAATTATGAGACCCTGACAAGTCATCAAAGTACTATAGTACATTGCCACTTCACTGTCTGTGACCAAGATTTTACACCAGGAAGATGAAAATAGCAGAAAAAAGGTTGAAATTAACCAGCTTTCTCCTAAAATTAACAGATGCTAAGATTTTATGATGTGCAGTACGAACACCTCTATTAAAATCTCAGAAAATTTATATTAGTGATTCATGACTCTAACAGAGTGTGGTGCCCTAGGGTGCCCTAGGAGATCCTTTTCACTGTTGTTCCCAATTTCGACAGGGAATCCCGGCTTTTGTGTTAAGAGCACTGCTGGAGTTGAGCACGCATGGAGAATAAGAATCTGATGAGACGGGAACCAGAGGTCTAGTGTTCATGATCGCTGACACCTCCGCCATTAGAATGCAGAGTGACTCATGGGTCATGTGAGCATGTCACTTTTACAGAAGCATACTGTCTGGAACCCTGCAGGTTATGCCAATCATGCGTTCCCATGCTCCCCCCATGTGGGAGGCGAGTGGAGGATTAAATTCCCATGTATAGCCATTCTTGTGAAGATATTTCAGAAGGCTGGTTTGGTTTTCCTTTGTTGGCTGCATGTCCAATTCTTGGCTAGGTTGGCTAGCTTGTTCCTCGGTCTGATTGGCGTTGTTTCGCTGGTCCTCTCACATCGAAAAACCTTCGCAGGGAATTAATGCAACTGCCATGTGTTCATGGATTCTATAACTTCAATGTGTACTGCTCGTATACTCATACACGTGAAAAGTATAGCCCATCTTTTGTTTGCAGCTACACCACCTCTGGTGGGTCGAATGACCACTGTCCATGGACCAAAAACATCTAACCACACACGTTAAATGGAGGAGACGTACTGAGGCGCTGAGGAGGAAGATCTGCCATCTTCTGCACTTCCAGATTTCCACCGAGTCTGCAGCATGTCACGCAATGATGAAGGATAGAGTTTATAAAACTTGTTCCTCCGACAATCCACAAGCCAGCCGATCTGATTGCTCCTTCTGTAAACTGCTGGCATTGATGGTGTACTTTGGATTCAAGTAGAAGTAGTTGATTCAAGAGAAACATGCCTCAAGCATTCTCCGACCCTCAAGAGACCATCCTAGATGTAGGAGTCGAGATTCAGTAGTACACTCGAATGTAAAACTGGTTCATTCTTCTGCAGAGCAGCATACTCTTCTGGATAGAAGTTTTTCTGGACATGTAGAAGTATTACTCGCTGCTGCTGTCTGCTCTTCAAGTGTGCATATTTTGTCATATAGATGCCATCATTTGCACGTACGTATGGGATGTGCTGAAGGGACTTGACTTGGTGAATCAGAAAGGAAACAGCTCTTACCAAAGATTCCCAGGTAGAAAAGCGCTGAAACCGCCCTGAAAAGAGGTCTCCATCAATTCGAGTAGCAAAGCTGGTAGAGGAACGTAGGTCCTGGGAACCATTTAGTGTCATTAAGCTGTGACGCAGCCACCGATCTTGTTGCTAGATCAGGTGGGTTCTGTTCCGTAGACACGTAATTCTACTGATCTGGAATAGTCGACTAGTGTATCTGCTGAACACAGTTGTGCACATAAACGAAGAAGCGTCTGAACTCATTGTGGATGTATTCCAGGACTACTTTGCCGTCACATTGGTATTTCACTGAATTCGGCTTATATTCTAGCTCGTCAAGGATATGATCAGCTATCTCTACAGCCAGCACCGCTCTGCACAGCTCCAGGTGAGGAATAGAAGGCTCGGGACGAGGTGACAGCTTTGCCTTCCGAGCACGAATACTGGGAATATCTCCCAGTATAAACCCAGGCTTCTTTGTTTGGGCCAATTCTCATTTCCAAAGTTAAGATTTTGGAGGCCAGAGGCCAGGTCTTCTTGTGGGAAAGCTTGCATCACTTTGATACTGTTTGAGGCTATCTTGTGGAGCTTAAGATCTGATTTAGAAAGCGATTTTTGAGTGCTCCTGAGCAGGTGGATTGCTTCATCTTCTGTGGGAAAGGACATGAGCCTGTTGTCCACATATAAATGTCTGTTGACAAAGTGCGATGTGTCAGTACCATAATCTTGCTCACCTTGCTGTGCAGCTAACCGAAGACTGTATATATGACCACTGCCGGAGGAGGGCTATTCCCGAAAACATGTACCCTCATATGGTATTCTACCACTTCCTTGCTCAAGTCATTGTCTCTGAACCAGAAGAATCTCAAATAGTTTCCACGCTCTCCTTTCACTGGGAAACCATAGAACATTTTTTGGATGTTCGTCATAATCGCAACGAGATCTTTCCTGAACCATAGCATCACACCTAAAAGGGAATTGTTCAGGTCAGGGCCTGAGAGGAGCACATTATTCAGATAAATACCTTGGTGGTGTACGCTGGAATCAAATACCATCTCTATCTGTCCTGGTTTTTGCAGATGATACACTCCAAAGATGGGTTGGTACCAACATTCTTCATCCTCATAAATAGGTGGCGCTCTTTCCGCATGATGGTTCTGGAAGAGCTTCTCCATGAAAGCAGAAAACTGCTCCTTCATATCGGGGTTTCTACTCAATGTGTATCGTAAAGAACCAAGGCGAGACAAAGCTTGTTCCCGATTATTTGGGAGTAATGGTCTGGGTGACCTGAATGGCAAAGGAGCTGCCCAGTTTTATATCTCGTCTTGGTGAAACTCTGTTTGCATGATCTTCAAGAAGATCTCATCCTTGAAGAACATGACATGTTTGTTATCGTTTTCGGTTCTCTCAAATACCTTGAGCCCAAGTTCATCTTCGACTCGCATGCAATAAGCAACATGATTGAATGAAAAGGGAAAAACAACAGACTTATGCTCCCCACCATGGCACAATTTCTCTTTCACTTTGATGTGGCTCTGGCATGGAGTGAAAAGAGATGGGCAGCCATTCTTCAGGATGTTAGTCTTAAAGACACTAACCGTCGGCCTATGTGCTTTGTCAATGCAGACATCACCTACAAATCACCCAACCTAAATTCAACCGTTGTGCAAAGGGGGCATTGTGAGGCCCATTCATTTGTTTTCTCACTTTGTGTACATGGATCATGTCTCTTCCCAGCAATATTAAGATCTGAGCATCAGGATCTAGCGTCGGGATGATCTGTGCCACAGGTTTTAAGTGTGGATGAGCAAGGGCAACCTCTGGAGTAGGAATTTCAGATCTGCTGCTCATTATCTCATTACACTCTCTTAGTGGTGGGAGATCAAGATATGTCTTACCATCCAGCGTCTCTATTTGAAAGTCGACTGCTCTTCTTCCAGACATCTCTATGGAACTAGAACATGTTCTCAACAATATGTAGAGGGGTTACTCTGGAGTCCGAATAGACGAAAGAACTCCTTTGGGCAATAAGCGGTTGCTCTGGTCGTCGATAATGACATACACCTTGATGGCTCGTTCCCTCTGCCCTTTAGGAAATACACGCACCAAGCAAAGTTTTTCACAGGATCGCATTGGAGTACTGTCTCCACAAAGTTCTATACATCTTGAAGTTACCATTGGGTAACTTCTTACCCTGGGTATCTTACCTCTTCCATGTCTGGTTCTTGCATCAGAGGTGTAGAGAGGAGTGGAGTCATGTCAGGATGCATAACTGTGCAATGTCTTTCAGAATCACAGTCCGTGCATTTGAGGATCGTGAGACATTCTCTGTCTATATGATTCGGAGAGCAACACCTGACACATCTTTTATGTTCTCTCAGGAGGTTCTTATGTTCCATCAAAGACCTTTTCCTGAAGGCTCTGCATTTTGACAGAGGATGTAATTTGTTATGAATGGAGCAGTACTCAGTCAAGTCTCTCTTGATAGTCTCCTTATCATTCCCTAAATCTGACTCAACATTTGTAGATACATTTGTCTTTTGCACTGACACGGGAACTCTGACAGCAGCATGTTTGAACAGAGGTCTCTCATTTCTGATGACTGTAGAGAGCTTAAAACTAGGATCATTTGTGGCTTTAGCTTCATTACAAATGAAGTGTGTGAAGAATGAGGAAGGGGGAAAACTAACCTAGTTCTCATGCTTGAATCATGAGCCAGCGAACAGCTATTTCTCTTGTAGATTTGCTGGCAACTTCTCAACAATAGGATTAATACCACGAGGAGCATCGAGATAAGATAACTCCACTAAGTACCCACCTCTTAAGCTGCAAGTAGCTCCATGAGCAGGTCTGCGAGCTCTCTGAGTTTCGTGTGGTCTTTTGGAAATAGACGTGGAAAGTTATCCAGGTGCTTGAATAAAGCACCCTATCACTTCAGGAGTGGCCTAACATTCTTGAAGTCTCATCCAAGACTTTTGAAGAGCAGCTTGTGGATTAGTAACAAACACAGCTCGAATCCTTCTCACATGATCTGATGATTCCTTGCCCAGCCACTTGACTAATAGGTCTAACTCTTCACTGGCTACGAGCGATAAGTCTTGTATAGCATTAACAAATGAAGACTCCCATGCCCTGATGTTCTCTGGGTTATCATCAAACTTGTGGTAAGTCCTGTGGTGACTAGCTCTCTATGCCCTACAAATCTAGCAAAGTCTAACATAGGCACAGCTTGACTTTGAGAGAAACGCTGTGTATCTGAATGACCTGCCTACTTTTGCGAAGTGGGATCTTGACGTGTAGATGTTTTAGATGCAGTATTCGGTATGGAACGAGGCAGATTTTAGTGGATCTGGATATCTTGCACTCTGCAGACGTTCGCCATCGCAGATTCTGCTCTGCTCCTGTACTGTGTCGCCTTCGCATACATGCTGTGAGACTTATCTATCAAACGTGGAGTCGATTCCTTTAAACAGGTTGACAAAGAGCTTTTCAGACGCAAGGTAGAAAAGTCAGAGATCACCTGAGTCTGGTGTTTTACATGCGCTTCTGTTCTCACAGAAATCACCTGTGATGAAAGTGTGCTCTTTTCACTGCGATCGTCAACACGTTCTATTGCAGCTGCCGTCTCTAAAGCTTCGGCTTCTGCCAGAGCAGGGGCAGCTTCCTTTTTGATTTCCAACGCTTCCAGACTCGCTTCCACCATAGCTCTTTCCTGTTCTAGCCTGGCTTTCTCTTTCTTCATTTCAAGCTGTCTTTTTGCAAACATTTTCCTTTAATGATTCAACGTACAGTTTACATTGTCAGAAACACCGGCTACTGAACCGAGAACGAAGCCATTGCTTTCGTTAGAGTTTAGATGGAGGATTGACTCAGCTTTCACCATGCCATGTGCTCGCTGCTTCCTGTTACCTAACATGCAGTGCTTGTGAAAACACATCACAATAAGAGTCCTCATGTATAACTTTACAGAATAATGGCAGGTAAAACAGAACTTGCAGAGAATATTAAACAAATATGAAAATATAATATTTATAAATGCAAATGCCCATAATAAACTATACACAGCCTCTAACAGAGGCAGAACATTTACTGTAAATGCAAGATGTATTGTTTGGGTTCATAGTTATATAATCCCTTAGCTTCCTAGTCTCGCTAAATTTGCTGTAATTTCTGCTTGTCTTCAGGTTTTAACCCATGCTCTCTACTGGATTTTGATAATAGATTTTGCCTGGGATGATTATTTTGTTTTTGACCCCAGATTGGAATTGCATTTGGATGAAGGACTTTGGAGCAGTAAAATAAAAACATGCAACACTTACATACTCATCTCAATTTTTACACCCTTAAATCTATAAAAGAAAATGAAAGTGCAAGGTTATGAAAACAAACGATGTTCCTCCATGCGATTATTGTCGGTGAACACTCTCATGAAGATCCGCTCCATCAAAGTTCTCCTGAATCTCCACTTGATGGCATTTCGATCCTCCACAGTGAATCTCAAAGTCTGATCATTAGCAGGAATGAGGAAGTGGAGAGGACATACTGACGTTCTGATCATGAATCATGGAAAACGTTTAGCTTCTGTTCGTCTTTCGTCTTTTGTCTTCCTCACATGTGGAAATTGCCTCAGCTTTGAAAGCATTTCTACTCAGGGTGGAGTTTCCTGCTGCTCACAATCGGCCTCATCTTAGGACCCACATTCACAAGCACAAAACAGAACACCAATGTAAATGACTTTTTAATTTCATATTTTGAATATTTAGTAAAATGAATGATACTAATGACAAATTTGAGCACATTTAGTTGAATGAACTTCTTCAGATCCAGCAAAATATGTCATTAAAGATATGTATACAAATAAAATATAAAACAAACAGTATACCACCAATATTACAAATATACCACAATTAACATTAACAGTGATGAGCTTGGTTAATTTAATTGAATACCTCTGGTGGGAATTGAGGTCATACAGAACGGGGCACAAGACACCAGCAAAGCTCGTAGTGCAGACTGAAAGTGTGACTTAAAGCAGGTTCCTTTGGTCTTCTTTACCTGTCGAACATTAACCCATATTCAGTAACCCTTTGTTTACAAAAGATATAGTTTAAACCACACATTTACAGGCAAGCCTTGTCTCACATTGTTTTGCTCTGCTTCCATCCTGGATTTTTGGTCAGCCTCAGAGGCATCCGACTTCCTTCTGCCAACATCAAACTTTTTAATTAGAATTAAATTATAAATGAATTTATTCATTTTTCTGTATTTAGAGTGTTTGCTTCAACAACTCCCTATGGTAATGATGTGTTTAGATCAGTGGTAGTGTCATGTAAATACTGGAAAAGAACTAGAGACTATAATTCCCATCAGCCACTGTACCTCACATGACTGTCTGCACCTGATTTCTGTTTTTGGCTCATTAACACTTGTGTATATATAGTCTATCCTCGTTATACACCTCAAGGGTTGTCTCGAATTGATTGTCTTTCTATGTCATGTTATGCTTTCTTATCTTTTGTTATTGTTTCATGGTTATGTTCCTTAGTCCTTGTATCTCTGCCACAGATTCATAGTTCTTGTTTTATATTTTATTTGTTTATGATTAAACCTTTATCTGCACTTGCATCCGCCTCTATTATGTAACAGGCAGCCAGTACTACAGTTTATAAATTTGATATATTCTTGTGACAAAACTCACAACGCATATTTTTCAGGCGCCATTCAATTTCTCACTCTGTGATTCACACAATTAAAAAAATCCCTGGTGGCAGCAAAACCATGTCTAAATTGTAGAGCATAAGCTCAGCTTGTCAGTTGTCCACCTGGGGTAACCTTAAAGAGGTAGTGATGTTTTTAAAATGTTTATTTTATTATCTTCCTTGAGGTGTAATTATAATATATGGGGTTTTTTTGCACAAAAAACAAACAAAAAAATGTAGTAATTAATGAATGTTTTTCCACTCGCTCTCTGACCCTCTGACTGAATATTTTTTTGTGTGCTTTATGTTCAAAACATCAATGTAACTACCCGCTACTCTGATTGGCTAACCTCTTTGCCTATGAATTGATTATCAATGCGCCCTGACATAACCCATGTGGAACTGTTTTCAGTGACTGACCACCAGTGGGTGGGGACAACGGTGCAATGATGTAAAAGTATTTCTGTAGGGGCAGTCATATGCGAATGTGTTTGTCCTGTGACGTAGCATCCCAAGGAGCCGTTTTTGGAGCTTGGTTAAGTAAATACTTGCAAGAGGTTTTAATGGTATAATGACCTCTTACATGCCAAAAGATCAAGGAAAATTTGATTTCTCATGTCATGACCTCTTTAAAGCCTGTTTTACGCTTTGTGTTTTGCACGCTCTTTTAGGATTTTTACTTGTCAACTGTATGAAATCTCATGAAAATGTTGACAAAGTTCTATAACAGACTGTGCGGAGAACCTGTGTTCTCCATGTCTGATTACAAGATGAAGATCCTCGAACAATAAAAGAAAATTACTATGCTCTGCTTACGTCAGTGTGATCTCCTGGGTGGAACACCTTTATTGAGCATGCAAGTTTTTTTTCTAAGAATGTACAAAACCATATGGATATCTGTAATGACAAAATAAATACCTGGATATTGCTATTTGTCAGTAAAGGATAGTATATAGTATGTTTACCTAATAGAAAAAAGTAACATAATTTCTTCAAAAGTGTTAGGAGTGTCCATGGACTGATGGTCATCAGAAGAGGGCAGGGAATCTTGATCACTGTCACTTTACACACAAAGACAGAAGCTTGAAGCACTAAAGATGTCATATAACAAACCTGTATTCTCAAAACAGAATGTTGTGCAAGTTAGATGTTCAAGTTTCACAGCTGTAATGATGGAGTTAGACGAGTCCATAAGAGAAAGAAAAAAAAACTAATCAAACAAAACTAACAAATTAACTGTATATTTTAGGAAAAATGAAAGTCTAACCTTTTCATAAGATAAAAATCATTTGTAGAGTCATGTTCATGGTTCTGATCTTCGCTTTCCTTGGAGTAGAATGAAACGCTCAAACAGCTCTCCTCTCCAACTTATAAACAGAAGAAAGTCAGAAGTGAGAAGAGAAACCAGAGAAGTGATTCCTGTTTGGAGCAGGACAAACCAGAGGCATGTGTTGACCTGCAGAAAACACCACACCAGTGAACAATTTCACACCTTTTGTCTACTTATACTCACCTATTTTACACAATGTACAAGTAATGAAACTTTGTTTTGTACTACCTACAACAGTTTATGCCCAAGATATACTGTGTGTAACCATGCAAGTAGTAACTATACAAACATTGATATCTGAGTAAATTAGACATTTAAACAAACAAGTGCTTTCTCTTATACACTCACGTGTTCCCATGATCACTTCTTTGTGTGTGTGTGTGTGTGTGTGTGTGTGTTTCTTTGTACAGCAGATCTTATGATCTTCAAGGGTCTCAACCAAATTCAATCCCATATTTACTTCCCCTAGACACTTCCACTTAGGAGAGTCCAAGTTGCAGGGGAAAAAAGCATCAGCTTGTACAACGTTGTTTAATAATCCTGTCATTGTGCCCCATGAACTTTCTTCTTTATTTATTCTTTTACTTTGGATAAACATACAAATGAAGTAGAATCACATTGTAGGCATTATTTTAAATGTTATCAACTCAGGGTGTTTAAAAACAACATCTGTGCTCCCCTGCATAATGGACTCTTCTGAGTAGAAGTACCTAGGGGAAGTGAGTAAGAACTGCATCAGGAGAGTGCCTGGTTTCAATCCAGAAATGTGCGAGGAAGTGGCTGGAGAGCCTAGTAGCTAGTTTGGACTGACACTAAAGTGAAAAACACTTTATATCATATAGAGAAATATCCTAAAGTCTATCAAAAGCTTAAACATTTTATGATTAAATCATTCAGCCTCTTGTAAAAATTTTCCACAGGAAGTCTGAACACAGCTAACTCTGTGGATTCAAATTCTAAAACAAGTAATTAAATGAAGAACCAAATTCAAGCCACATACAACCTAAATACTGAACATATTTTTGGTTTCAGTTACCAAAATCCTGGTTTCCTGTAGTTCAAAGCCAGATTTTGTTCTGGATCAGATCAACCGAGACACACAAGAGTTATATTTATGCATAGTTTAAATGAACATTTGAGGAACCATTTTTGATAAGATTCAGAGATATTAATAGAAAGAGTAACACATACTATTTCATGCATTTTAAGGAATTTCATATCTGGCTATCATGAAGGTGATAAATTACCTGCTCCACATTAGAAGAAATTCCTGTTTGATTTTTATAAACAGGAGGTAAAGATATTTAATTACAGTACATGTCTTCTACAATGTAGACTTTACCTTAAATAAATGGCCCCATGAGTGTTATTTTATAAAGAATATCTCTTATATACTCACCAGAATATTTCACTGGTGCTGTTTCCATGATCAATTCTGATTTCTGTGATTGCACAACATGTCACAGACCTTATGGTCTTCAAGGGTCTCAACCCAATTAAATCCCATACTTACTTCCCCTAGACACTTCCACTTAGAAGAATCCAAGTGGCAGGGGGATCAAACTTCAGCTTGTGCAAGATTCTTTAATAATCCTGTCATTGTGCTCCATGAGCTCTCTTTATTTTTTATTCTTCTATTTTGGATAAACATACAAATGAAAAAAAAAATCTGTTGTAGTCATTTTTTCGAGCAATATAAAGCCAGGGTGTTTAAAAACAACAGCTGTGCTCCCCTGCATAATGGACTCTTCTGAGTTGAAGTGCCTAGGGGAAGTGAATAAGAACTGTATTGGGAGGGTGCCTGGTTTCAATCAGGAAATGTGCGAGGCAGCGACTCAAGAACCTAGAAACTGGTTTGGACTGGAACTAGACTGAAAACACTCACTTTCATGTAGAGAAATTAATCATAATAAAAAACTTAACATTTTTATGATTAAACCATTCCAGAAGCAAAAACTGGGCAAAACTAAAGTGGAAGTATTGCATTTAAAAGACTACATTTTACTTAGTGGTAGTAAAAATGATTTTCAGATAAGAGAAACAGTTCTGTGATTGTGTAATTGTTTGTCTAGGTAAATTTTTCCACAGGAAGTCTGAACACAACTCACTCCGTGGTCTCAATTTCTCATAGCAAATTCAACCTTCTACTTACTTCCCCTAGACACTTCCACTTGGTAAAATCCAAGTTGTAGGGGTCATCAAACTACAGCTTGCGTGTCACTGTTTAATAGTCCTGCCATTTTTAACCCACACATTTCTCGTTTCCTATTTAATAGCTTTGAAAGTCTTGAAAAAAAAAATCATGTTATTAGATTAAGTGAAATGAAGTTTTAATATTTAGATATAACAGTTCTGCTCCCCTGTATAATGGCCTCTTCCAAGTTGATGTGCTTAGGTGAAGTGAATGAGAACTAAATTGGGAGGGTGCCTAGTTTTTTATACGGAAGTGTGAGAAGCTGTGGTTGAAGCAGCATCAAACCCACAGAGCCTACACTCAGCTTCGGCTTATTTCAGTTTTAATTTGAATTGGCTTTTTAGAGTGAGTTCCTCACTGGATACAGACAATAGTTTTAATAACTGTTGTAAGACCACATCCCAAAGGTGTTCTTCAATACTTAGATCTAATGATTGTGGAGGCTAATGATGTTGGGATGTTGAGGAGGCTGCAGTTCCAGTTCATCCCAAAGGTATTCAGTGGGGTTGAGGTCCGGGATCTGTGAAGGTCACTCAAGTGCTTCCACTCCAAATTTAACACGCCATGTCTTCAAGGAGCTCGCTTTGTGCACAGGGGCATTGTCATGCGGGAACAGATTTGGACCCTTTTAGTTCTTAGGGAAACTGCAATGCTACAGTGTGCAGAGACATTCTATACAATTGTGTGCTCAACATATATGAGTGTGATGGTCAAGTGTCCACATGCTTTTATATATACACGATACTCAGCTGGAAAAAAAAATGGGGGACGAACCTTCAGCCAACTTCCGGCTACAAATATAAGTATAAAAATAGACTTATATTTGTAGCTTGTTGTTGTTGTAGCTCTCAAAAGATTACATACGTTAGCGATTTTTTAAACTTTATTTGATATTCTATATAGTTTGTTTGAGTCTAACGACTTTTAAGTGTTCAATGATTTAAAACAAACAAACAAACAAACAAACCCCACTAGCGTCTCAGCGTCCCAATGTGTAGCGGGCCAGGGTCCTTATGTACCAGTGCCCCAACTCGTCTACACCATATACTGGTTCCTACTGAACCAGGGACCTGGTTGAGACCACCTGTATCAAAGTTAGATTTTTAAATTGTATGACTTTTATTTTGAAAAGGCGGGATGTTTTGGCGGTAGTACGAAAAGTACAGTAAAACAATAACGTTCTCCGGTAGTGATTCGTTCTCTTACTTCTCGCAGCCACCTCACAGGTACAGGTACAGGTAAGGTGTGTGTTTTTCCCCAAACCACTTTCACTTTGGGGAATTTTCAGTGTTGTATGAATCAAACGTTTAAAAGCATTTAATTAGGCGTTGACCAGGAAATGGATACAGGAAGAGTTACTTCTCTCTCTCTCTCTCTCTCTCTCTCTCTCTCTCTCTCTCTCTCTCTCACACACACACACACACACACACACGCACACAGAGTTAGATGGATAGATAGATATATTGCGTAATGGCGGTGTTGGTGTTCCACGTGCTCGTTCTTTCTGAAGTAATCGCTGAAAAGAATGATGAACACACTTCGTGGATAGAAAGGTGGTTGTGTTGAAGGACGATTTGTCTTCACGTTACGCCCAACAGTGCTGAAAAGTTGCTCAAGTACATCTGTGAGCACTTTTATCTTCCAAAACGGACCCTCCAGTCCTGATCAGATCGCTTCTCGAGTAGATCAGCTGTTTTTCAGTATGTCATTAACCAGCACAAATCTCTCACCAATGTAGTTAATAACCACAGATCCATCACGAAATCAAATCTAAAAAAAAAAAAAAAAAAACTACAACACGTTATGGCCCCTAGGGGTCTCCAGACTCCAGTTTGAACGCCATGGCTGGAGAATATTGAGATGTTTCAGATTTTCAGTGGAATATTTACACAGAAGTATGCGATATTACCAGATGTCGTTAAATGCCAGAGCTTTACTATGAATTCAGTAATTTGCTAATGTTCCGAGTGTAGCATAATAACCTGTTTTATTACCACCTTGTGAAGAATACAGTGTTTGTTGTATGTTTGGTTTTCACTACAAAAGGTACAGAAAGGTAATTTAACTGAATTAGGAAATAACCAATACAGCGTCAGACTGAACCAGGAGGTCAAACCATGTGTAAGAATGTGTCATTCAAAAGAGCCTTTAATAAAATCCAAACAACTACTATTTTTTTTCAGCCTTCCACCATGACCAGATCAAAGCACATGCTTCTTAAAGCCTTGGATGAATTACTGGTTGAGGATTTGGGAAGATTTGTGTTTTTTCTTAGTAACCCACCAGAGGGATTCCAAAGTGTTCCAAAGGGAAAGCTGGACCAAAAATCAAAAGAAGACATGGTTGACGAAATGATCGAAATACATGGGGAACGGCGTGCTCTTCAAGCCACTGAAGCCATTTTGAAAGAAATGGGAAAAAATAATCTCGCTAGTAAATTAACAAAAGAAATGAAACGGGAAAAGCCTGATCCCAATGCTGTGCCTTTAAAGAAGCAGAAACTGGCCAATGCACCAAGCCAGACGTGTAAACCAGCCAAAGTAGAAAATGCATCAGACAAAGGTAAGGATGCAATTTGCACCAGTGGACATTTAGCAGATTGCCCTATTCCAGAGTGAAGTGCTTTGTAGTTGATATCAAAAACAGGTAGTCATGCTAGTACACTAGGTTTAGGGAGTATTAACACTATAAAGTTAGAACCCTGCTTTAGTGGTTAGTACAACATGAAGGAAAATACTGACAGTGGATTTTTAAAATAGAAGTGTCAGTTACTGTAAGTTCTTGGTGAAGAGTTAGAACTCTTAATCTGAAGTCAGTCAGTGACTCAGGTGTCTTGACATTCAGGGAAAGTTCATTCCACCAAGTTCTGCTACACAAATCTGAATATGACTTTTATGAAATAAGCAACAGTGTTACGTAAATAAACTATAAATATGTAACACATGATTTATTAACATTAAAACTCATTTAAACTTGATTTATAATGGGCATTATATTTCTAAAATCTCAAAATGGGTCAGCGTCAACATTTTGTGTAATTATAGTTGAAATAAAAACAAAAATTATGGAACATATACAGAGCCATGGAATGAATTAACCAATTCATGTTCTGATTTTTGTACATAATTGAATAAAAAAATAAAATCATGTCCTCTCCATAAGAAACTTTGCCAGGTTTATGTGGATGATAAACAGAACATAAAGCCAAAATGCTTGTTGTATATTTTTAATCATTTTGTTATACTGTATATAAATAATCAGACACAAATTTGTATTATGACAGTGACATTTTGTTGATCATTTTCTGTGAACAGGGCAAGATCGTCAGAGTGTCGTAACAAGACATAAAGACTGGCTAAAGGCTCAAAATCATTTGATAGTCGAAGAGACTGCTAAAGATAAGCACAGGATTCCACTTAATGACATTTACACAGATCTCATTATTACAAAAGGAGAGAGTGAAACTCGTAATAATGAGCATGAAGTTTTGATGACTGAGAATTCACAATTTTCTGACACATCCAGAATCAACTGCAGTGACCTCTTTGGTCAGAATGAAAAAGAAATCAAAACTGTTCTTACGAAGGGTGTTGCCGGCATTGGAAAAACGGTCTCTGTGCAGAAATTCATCCTTGACTGGGCCGAGAATAAATCTAATCAAGATGTGATATTTCTGTTTCTACTTCCATTTCGTCGGCTGAACCTGATTAAACATAAATGTTATAGTCTTCATCAACTTTTGGTTCACATGCATCCCAAACTTGAAGGCTGTCACCCAAGCATGTATGTCGACGAGAAAATGCTATTCATATTTGATGGCCTTGAGGAGAGTAGAATTCAAATGAATGTTAGACAAACATCAAGCATTAATTCTGTTGAAACCAAAGCCACAGTGGAAGCCTTAATTATAAACCTCATCAGTGGAGAGCTACTCCCTTCTGCTCATATATGGATAACTTCTCGACCAGCAGCAGCCAATCAGATACCCTCTCGTTACATTAACCTTGTGACAGAAATTCAGGGATTCAGTGACCCCCAAAAGGAGCAGTACTTTAGAAAGAGGGTGACTGATGAGGACAAAGCCAGCAGGATCATCTCGCACCTTAGGAGAGCAAGGAGTCTTCACATTATGTGCCACATTCCAGTCTTTTGTTGGATTTCAGTTACTGCTCTTCAGCCTTGGCTTTCCCTTGAGTGCGAAGGAGAAATCCCCACAACGCTGACTGAAATGTACTCTCACTTTTTACTCGTTCAGATAAACACGAAGAACAAAAAGTTTGATGAAAGACATGAAACAGACTCAAAGTCACTGCTGGAGTCCAATGAAAACATGATTCGGAAACTCGCCAAGTTGGCTTTCAAACAGCTGTTAAATGGCAATGTCCTCTTTTATACAAGAGACCTGGAAGAGTGTGGAATCAATGTCCAAGAATCATTCTTATACTCTGGGATTTGCACTGAAATCTTTAAAATGGAATCGGCGTTTTACCTTACAAAAGTCTACTGCTTTGTGCACTTGAGCTTCCAAGAATTTTTTGCTGCTCTCTATGTGTTCTATTGTTATCTGTGCAAGGACATGGGGGAAGTGAAGATGTTTCTGCCAAAGACCAAGGCTGTGACTTCAGAAATACCACTGGATGTGCTAATGAAACATGCAGTCACCGAAGCCTTGAAGAGCAAGAATGGACATCTTGATATGTTCCTCCGTTTTCTTCATGGCATGTCACTGGAATCCAACCAGAGACTCCTGAAAGGTCTACTGCCCTGTACCAAGAGCAGCTCTCAGAGCATCGAGAAAATAAAACAAAACCTGAAATGCGGACAAAAAAGAAACATCAACCCTGAGCGCTGGCTGAATCTCTCACACTGCTTAATAGAAATGAAGGATAACACTCTTCAGCAAGAAATTCAGTCTTACCTCAAGTCTAAAAAAAAGTCCAAAAAGCTCACTCTTGCACAGTGTTCGGCAATGGCTAACATGTTTCAAGTTTCAGAGAAGGTGATGGATGAGTTGGATCTGAAAAAATACAACACAACAGAAGAGGGGCGTAGAAGACTAATCCCAGCTCTAAGGAACTGCAAAAAGGCTATGTGAGTATATCTACTAATATGTGAGAAGTAACTGCTTCAAATATTATTTTTACGAAACAATTTGTTTTTGTGGTTCATTGTGTACTCCCATTACAAGCTGATGAATACCTCTCTGATTTCTCTTGCTGTAGCCTGGCAGACTGTAACCTTACAGAGAATTCCTGTGAAAACATTGCATCAACTTTACAGACAGCAAATTCACCCTTGAGAGAGCTGGACCTGAGCAACAATGACCTACAGGATGCGGGATTGAAACTGCTCTATGAAGGGCTGAAGAGTATTGATTGTAAATTAGAGATACTAAGGTAAAGAGACACACTGTAAAAATTACTGCAAAAAACATCTGCATAGGTTTCCACCAGGTTCTCCCGTTTCCTCCCCCCTCCCAATACATGGCAGATATTCATATATCTAGTGTTCCTGAGATAATCTTCAGATCTACCTCTACCCTGACCAGAATAAAGCAGTTAATGTATTTGTATTATTTGTGCACCTCTCCATGCAATACAAGTAGGGTATTTGTATATAAAGTAGAGTATTTGGCACCATCATACCAATTGTTCATTCATTTTTGTAAGAACAATCTGTTTCCTGGTCATTGTGGTGGTGGATCTGGAGCCTATTCTGGGAAAACTGAGCTCAATGCAGGAATATAACCTGAATAGAACACATTTTTGTGATTGTTGGGGCCCAAAAAGCTTGATTTTGCTGCAGATTTTTCCAAAATCTAAGATGCAATTTGCAGATTTGGGGGGTGGGGGTGGGAGGGTTATGGAAAACCGAAATTGTTTTGCACGTCTTTCACAGTGATGTGTGTTGGTAAATGAGTCATTTTAGCTGTGCTCATGTTCGAAGCACATGAATCGAAGAGGGCTTTGGATGAATGCATATTGTGATGATATCACATGGTGTGTTTTGATGATGTCACAGGACACGTCTTGGCCCAGACCTGTGGCAATTCTGAAAAATTGGACTGACGTACCCTGGGGAGAATGACAGTCCATAGCAGGGCACCACATACACATTCACACCTCGGGGGATTTTAAAGTAGCCGATCAACCTAGAGTCATGTATTTGGGATGAAGGAGATAAACAAAGGGAGAACAAATTGGTAGCTCTGAAACAATATGAAGACCTTGGAACATGGACTACAGGCTATACCAGTTGCAGCACTAAATGAAACAATTGAAATGTAAATTTTTTTTACTGGGAGCTCTGGAAATGAGAGTTGTGCATATAGGAACTGTTTCAGTTTGGTTTGTGTTTGTTTAAATTTTTTATTTATTTATTTATTTATATATATATATATTTTTACAATTATGATATTTGGCAGACACCCTTATCCAGAGTGACATTAGATAAATGTATATAACTGAGCAGTTGAGAGTTAAGGGCCTTGCTCAATTGCCCAGCAGTGGCAGGTTGGCAGTGCTTGGATCTGAACTTGCAACCGATCTGTAGTCCAATGTTTTTTGTTCAAATCCCAGAAGTGAATACTTTTTTTTATAGGATCAGTGACAAACTATTGAGGTATAATGGATTACCCAAATGCACAATGAGTTTGCTGCAACACTTCTTGCTCTGCTCAAGGCTGAGAGACACTATGTCGTCAAAAGTATATGAACACAAGAAAACAGTTGTATAGGGTGTGTTTGTACGCTTCCCTTTACTGGAACTAAGAGACCCCAAACCTATAACAGCATGACGATGCACAAAGCGAGCTCCATGAAGACATGGCGTGTTAAGGTTGGAAGAAGGTGAAAGAATCCGCGTGTCTTGCACAGAGCCCTGACCTCAACCCCACCTTTTGAATGCAAATTGCATACTATCTGCAAATGCTGACTAACCAGCTTTTGTTTTTTACTTGAATCTCCAACAAAGTCTCAGTTCAATTTTTACTGAGTTGTAGTATTTAATAAAAATACAAAAAATCCAAGATTTCTGCAGAAGTTCTGTAAAAATTGTATTTCAATTTAAATCAGTGTACGCAATTAAAAAAATATGGTAAATAAGTGTAATTGGCAAACTGTACTGAAAATATTTTGTCTCGCATCTACAGTGTCTCCAACTGTAAGCTGACAACATTGTCATGTGCAGATACTGCTTCAGCTCTAAGTTCAAGAAATTCATCCCTGAGAAAACTGGACCTGAGCTTCAATGACCTGCAGAAGGGAGTAAATCAGCTCTTTAGTGGACTACAGAGCCAAAACTGTAAACTGGACACCTTAAGGTTAGTCTCAGGATGGGTAGAACTTTTCCTGTTCCACAAAACAGTTTATGTGAACTTCCAAAAAAAAAAAAATTGTCAAAAGTAAATGTGAATTGTTCTTATACTAAAAATGAAGTCTTTTCTCAGATGTATTCATGTACTAGTCTGACCTGCGTGAAGTTGGCCCCCCCACCAACACAAAACGTCAGCAAAATAGTCTCAATCGTTTGTGCTTCGTTTGTGCTGGTTTGTGCTGTTAAAATTTTCGTTTGTGCTGCTTCGGTTCCGGAGATATTAAAGGAATATTCAAAGGTCATTCTGGGGTCACCCAGCCCCCACATGCTCCAAATTCACCCGAAATGGTCTCAATCGTTTGTGCTTCGTTTGTGCTGGTTTGTGCCGTTAAAGTTTCGTTTGCTGCTTTCGTTTTAAGATATTAGACATTTAATTATGGCGCGGTGACGTCACCAGCCCCCACATGCTCCAAGTTCATTCAAAATAGTCTCAATCGTTTGTGCTTCGTTTGTGCTGGTTTGTGCTGTTAAAATTTCCGTTTGTGCTGCTTTGGATTTGGAGATATTAAAATAATATTTATAGGTCATTCTGGGGTCACCCAGCCCCCCCACATGCTCCGAATTAACCCAAAATGGTCTCAATCGTTTGTGCTTCGTTTGTGCTGGTTTGTGCCGTTAAAAGTTTCGTTTGTGCTGCTTCGGTTCCGGAGATATTAAAGGAATATTCAAAGGTCATTCTGGGGTCACCCAGCCCCCCCACATGCTCCAAATTCACCCGAAATGGTCTCAATCGTTTGTGCTTCGTTTGTGCTGGTTTGTGCCGTAAAAGTTTCGTTTGTGCTGCTTTCGTTTTAAGATATTAGACATTTAATTATGGCGCGGTGACGTCACCAGCCCCCACATGCTCCAAGTTCATTCAAAATAGTCTCAATCGTTTGTGCTTCGTTTGTGCTGGTTTGTGCTGTTAAAAGTTTCGTTTGTGCTGCTTTGGATTTGGAGATATTAAAATAATATTTATAGGTCATTCTGGGGTCACCCAGCCCCCCCACATGCTCCAAATTCACCCGAAATGGTCTCAATCGTTTGTGCTTCGTTTGTGCTGGTTTGTGCCCTTAAAATTTCCGTTTGTGCTGCTTCGGTTCCGGAGATATTAAAATAATATTTATAGGTCATTCTGGGGTCACCCGACCGTGCTCCGAATTAACCCAAAATAGTCTCAATCGTTTGTGCTGCTTTCGATTTTAATATATTAGGGATTAAGTTCTGCTCCAATGCTCCAAATTGATCCGAAATGGTCTAAATCGCTTGTGCCGATTTTTGCCGACTGTCTTTTTTATTTTAACAATACAGTTGAAGTAAAAAGGTAAAATCCGAACGACAAATCACATGAAATAGTCGCATTCACGTAATTGTTACCTAACCACTGTGCGTTTTCAACTTTTAAGAGACACAGCAGATCACAGGATGTGTGAAATGTAACACGAACTCCAAGATAAGTGTTTTTACTTGTTTCTGTATATGTTGTTATGAGAATAACAGTCGTAATATTAACATTGTCATAAATAAATAAATACACGTACCATAATCTGTTTGCTGTAGCTCTGTTTATACATACATGGGCCGTGTGTATATATGTTTGTATGAATGTGTGTGTGTGTATATATGTGTGTATGTATGTATATATATATATATATTGTGTGTGTGTATATGTATATATTAGTGTGTGTGTGTATCTGTCTGTGGAAATTTAATGACTTAAATGACTCAATAAATTAAGATTTAAGGCAAAATGATTTTACTTGTGAAACTGAATTACTGTGAACTATCAAACATCCTTTGAAGCAAATAATGTACCTTTAAAAACTTAAACACTTAGAACAAAAATACTTGAATTTATGAAAATATTTCAATTTAAACAGTGCAATCAGTCTTTTGTGTATAACACAGCATGTGGGCATATTTTGTTTTTTTCAGACATTCCTGTCACTCCACTTCTCAGGTCATCATCCATCTCCCAGACACATGGAGACCTCCATCATACATCTCCCAGACACATGGAGCATTGCATAGCTCCATTAACCATACTAGTATTAACAATGAGTTTTCTGTTCAAGAAATTCAACATTGACAATCTTAGCTCTTTGAAAGTTGTACCATTATGATTAAAGTTAACTAATAATATTGTAACTGATAGTGTTAAAAAATGGTACTTACATTGGCCAGACTTTTTATTTAGTAACTGTCGACTTTTCCTATACTAACAACACTAATTCCCACAAGAGCACCGTGAACAGAAGTGTCACACCTAGTGGTGGGAGTGAAGTGTAACAGATTATTCTCCTTGTAAATAAATGAAAAGTTAAATCATGAGAGACAAGTGAATGAAGTAAAGAGAATTGTTTATTGAACAAATGATGATATGATTTCTCTTTTTAATATCTCCTGAACCGAGCAGCACAAACGAAACTTTTATCAGCACAAACCAGCACAAACGGAGCACAAACGATTGAGAGTATTTGGGGTAATTCGAGTAGGGGGGGCTGGGTGACCCCAGAATGACCTATAAATATTATTTTAATATCTCCAAATCCAAAAGCAGCACAAACGAACTTTTATCAGCAAAACCAGCACAACGGCAAGGAAGAGTGGGGTGACGCCGGAATTATAAATAAAAAAACACACAACAAACTTTTACAGCACAAACCAGCACAAACGAAGCACAAACGATTGAGACTTTTTTGAATGAACTTGGAGCATGTGGGGGCTGGTGACGTCACCGCGCCACAATTAAATGTCTAATATCTTAAAAACGCAAAAGCCGCACAAACGAAACTTTAACGGCACAAACCAGCACAAACGGAAGCACAAACGATTGAGACCATTTCGGGTAAATTTGGAGCATGTGGGGGGCTGGATGACCCCAGAATGACCTTTGAATATTCCTTTTATATCTCGGAACCGAAGCAGCACAAACGAACATTTTAACAGCACAAACCAGCACAAACGAAGCCAAACGATTGAGACCATTTTGGGTTAATTCGAGACATGTGGGGGGCTGGGTGACCCCAGAAAGACCTATAAATATTATTTTAACATCTCCAAATCCAAAGCAGCACAAACGGAAATTTTAACAGCACAAACCGGCACAAACGAAGCACAAACGATTGAGACTATTTTGAATGAACTTGGAGCATGTGGGGGCTGGTGGCCGTACCCGCGCCATAATTAAATGTCTAATATCTAAAAACGAAACAGCAAACCGAAACTTTTAACGGCACAAACCAGCACAAACGAAGCACAAACGATTGAGACCATTTCGGGTGAATTTGGAGCATGTGGGGGCTGGGTGACCCCAGAATGACCTTTGAATATTCCTTTAATATCTCCGAACCGAAGCAGCACAAACGAAACCTTTAACGGCACAAACCAGCACAAACGAAGCACAAACGATTGAGACCATTTTGGGTTAATTCGGAGCATGTGGGGGCTGGGTGACCCCAGAATGACCTATAAATATTATTTTAATATCTCCAAATCAAAGCAACAAAATTTTAACAGCACAAACCAGCACAAACAAGCACACGATTGAGACTATTTTGAAGAACTTGGAGCATGTGGGGGCTGGTGACGTCGACATAATTAAATGTCTAATATCTTAAAAGCAAAGCAAAACTTTAACGCACAAACCAACAAGCACAAAGATTGAACATTTGGGTTAATTGGATGTGGGGGCTGGGTGACCCCAGAATGACCTTTAATATTCCTTTAATATCTCGAACGAAGCAGCACAAACGGAAATTTTAACGGCACAAACCAGCACAAACGAAGCACAAACGATTGAGACTATTTTGAATGAACTTGGAGCATGTGGGGGCTGGTGACGTCACGCGCCATAATTAAATGTCTAATATCTTAAAAAGCGAAAGCAGCACAAACGAAACTTTTACGGCACAAACCAGCACAAACGAGCACAAACGATTGAGACCATTTTGGTTGAATTTGGAGCATGTGGGGGGCTGGGTGACCACGAGCGTACCTGAATATTCCTTTAATATCTCCGGAACCGAAGCAGCACAAACGAAAATTTTAACAGCACAAACCAGCACAAGCGAAGCACAAACGATTGAGACTATTTTGCTGACGTTTTTGCGTTGGTGGGGGGGCCAACTTCACGCAGGTACTAGTCTGCCTTTCTTGTGCTTCACCTTGCCTGCTTTTGACCTTTTTCCACTTTGTGCACCAAATTTGGGAATGTATCTATGGTAAGCATTTAAAGGCCATTTTTTTTTCTGGAAGGTTGTGATCTATGATATATAGCAAGGGTTTTTTTTTTAAGTTGAACAACTCTTTTAAGTACATATCCTTATGTACAGAACTATCTATATATGTAAAACACTTCTATCTTTTTAAATATTTTTAATTAACACTGAATGACGTTGAAAACATAAGCCTGAATACTTTATTTCTGGTCTTCATGGCTGATTTATCACCCTCGGCCAGAACTATGGAAATTGTGGGTCTGGCCCCTGAGGGGCACCAGCTCGTACCTCATAGATGTTAAATGCTAGAGCACCATCCATAAGGAAATTGTATGCGCTCAAGTGGCGGCTTTTTGTCTTGTGGTGTGAGGAACATCAGCTAGACCCAGTGAACTGCGCAATAGGTACAGTCCTGGAGTTCTTACAAGAACGTTTCTCAGCAGGGTTGGCTCCTTCTACAATCAGGGTTTACGTGGCCGCCATTTCGGCCAGCCATGCCCCTGTTGATGGAGCCTCTGTGGGGCAACATCCTCTAACTTCGAGGTTCATGCGTGGTGTCAGGTATACCTTCCTGGGACCTTTCTGTGGTCTTGGAAGGTCTGTCAAGGGCCCCATTTGAGCCCTTAGAGTCAGCCTCTTCTCAGACAGCTTCTGACTCTAAAGGTAGCTCTTCTGCTGGCCCTGACATCTCTCAAGCGAGTGGGAGATCTACAAGCTCTCTCTGATGCGCCTTCCTGCCTTGACTTTGCCTCTGGATTAGCCAAGGCCTTCCTGTATCCTAGACCAGATTATATTCCTAAGGTGCCTACATCGCCTGCCCACCCTGTGGTGTTGCAGGATTTCTGCCCTCCGTTCCTCACACTGGAACACTCATCTGATGAGATGCACCTGCTGTGTCAAGTAAGGGCTCTCTGTACTTTCGTCCACCGTTCCGGCCAGTGGCATAAGTCCGAGCAGCTGCTGGTCTGCTTTGGCAGCGACAGTAGAGGTGATGCTGTGTCAAAGCAGCGCATCTCGAATTGGATCGTGGAAGTGATCTCTATTGCTTATGAGGTGTGCAGTCTCGCTAGGCCTCTGGGCATAATTGCTCATTCCACTAGGGCGGTCGCCTCCTCAAAGGCTTTGTCCAAAGGGGTATCCTTACAGGATGTGTGTGCTGCTGCAGGGTGGTCTACACCACACACATTCATTCGTTATCACAGCCTGGATATTCATTCCACCCCGGGCTCGATTGTCTTGCAGTCACCCTCGGGCTTGGGTCTTTTTTGAATAGGTCGTACCCTCGGAATGACGGAGTGGGAATTCTTGTTCCCATACTGTTATGCTAAATGCAACGTCGAAGTTCCCTTTGAAAGAGAACGTCTGGGTTACGCATGTTCCCTGAGAAGGGAACAAGACGTTGCATAGCTCTGTCATACCGGGGCATGCCTGTGAATTACGTCTTCGCTTCAGATAATAGTGGCTGGCGGCGTGGTTCACAGGTGCCCCATATATATATATATATATATATATATATATATATATATATATATATATATATATATATATATATATATATACAGTGCCTTGCGAAAGTATTCGGCCCCTTGAACTTTTCAAACTTTTGCCACATTTCGGGCTTCAAACATAAAGATATAAAATTTTAATTTTTTGTGAAGAATCACCAACAAGTGGGACACAATTGTGAAGTGGAACGAAATCTATTGGATATTTTAAACTTTTTTAGCAAATAAAAAACTGAAAAGAAGAAAGCCATTTCTCAACGTTTGGTGTGACGTTTGGCGTGTCTCCCAGGTGGCTTATGGCAAACTTTAGACGAGACTTTTTATGGATATCTTTGAGAAATGGCTTTCTTATTGCCACTCTTCCATAAAGGCCAGATTTGTGCAGTGTACGACTGATTGTTGTCCTATGGACAGACTCTCCCACCTCAGCTGTAGTTCTCTGCAGTTCATCCAGAGTGATCATGGGCCTCTTGGCTGCATCTCTGATCAGTCTTCTCCTTGTCTGAGCTGAAAGTTTAGAGGGACGGCCAGGTCTTGGTAGATTTGCAGTGGTCTGATACTCCTTCCATTTCAAAATGATCGCTTGCACAGTGCTCCTTGGGATGTTTAAAGCTTGGGAAATCTTTTTGTATCCAAATCCGGCTTTAAACTTCTCCACAACAGTATTACGGACCTGCCTGGTGTGTTCCTTGGTCTTCATGATGCTCTCTGCGCTTTCAACAGAACCCTGAGACTATCACAGAGCAGGTGCATTTATACAGAGACTTGATTACACACAGGTGGATTCTATTTATCACTATCAGTCATTTAGGACAACATTGGATCATTCAGAGATCCTCGCTGAACTTCTGGAGTGAGTTTGCTGCACTGAAAGTAACGGGGCCGAATAATTTTGCACGCACCACTTTTCAGTTTTTTATTTGCTAAAATAGTTTAAAATATCCAATAGATTTCGTTCCACTTCACAATTGTGTCCCACTTATTGGTGATTCTTCACAAAAATATTTAATTTTATATCTTTATGTTTGAAGCCTGAAATGTGGCAAAAGGTTGAAAAGTTCAAGCGGGCCGAATACTTTCGCAAGGCACTGTTTATATATATATATATATATATATATATATATATATATATATATATATATATATATATTCTGCGACGCGCTTAATTGTCACGTCATCTGATTATGGCAGGCCTATAAGTAGAGGCATGATTTTACACACGCTTCAGATACCGGTCACGCGTGCAAGGGCGCTCCCATACTGTTATGCTAAATGCAACGTCTCGTTCCCTTTGAAAGGGAACGTCGGTTATAGTTTGATTTATTGGAAAAGCGTAAAAGGAAATGGAAGAGCCTTTGTTTCAGTGAAGCTTTTATGACTCTCTTTGCTCTAAATGTGCTCTCGTTTCACAGGATCTCAGACTGTAAGCTTACTGTAGCATGTTGTAAATACATTGCTAAAGCTTTAGCAAAGTCACCTTTGAGAGAACTGGATCTGAGTTGCAATGACCTGCAAGACACAGGAATGAAGATGCTCTCTGGTGGACTGAGGAGTTCACATTGTAATCTGAATATACTTAAGTAAGTGTCAAATTCATTTGAAAAAACGCAGTGTAAACTTTGCACTAAACACACTGTGCACACTAACACAGCCTGAAGGGTTGAACCAAATACTGAAGCGTTTGTTGCAATTGATGTTTTTCCATTAAGGAGCCAAGCACTAAAAAAAAACCCTATTTCACTAGGTTACTGAAATATTCTCTCCTGCCTCCCCATTTGATAGACTCTCGGCCTGTAAACTCACTCAGCAGTCTTGTACAGACATCGCCTCAGTTCTGCAAAAACCAAACTCGTCCCTGAGAGAGCTGGATCTAAGTGATAACGACCTGCTGGATTCCGGTGTGAAAGGACTGTCTGATGGATTAAGCAGTTCAGAATGTGTTCTGGAAATACTGAGGCAAGTGTATTGTCAAAAAATGGCAGATTTAAATCATCCAACAAGCATGTATTCATTCATTCATCTTCACTGGGCGCTTAATCCTTTTCTGGGTCGCAGTGAATCTAGAACCATCCTGGGAATAATGGCCACAAACAACTCAAACATTTGAACAAATATGCTTAGTTTTTTTGGTATGCTGACCTAATCTGTACACTATATAAGGCTGATACGTCATGCATCATTCAGTTTGTGTATGTGTAACAAGTTCACCTGCATAGGAAGTGTTTTCCTGAATGTGCTTTGTCTCTGTATTCTTATCTCTAGATTGTCTGGCTGTTGTCTCACAGCAATGAGCTGCTCTTCACTCATTTCAGCTCTGGATTCAAACCCCTCACACCTCACTGAGCTGGATTTAAGCTACAATGATCTAGGACCTTCAGGAAGGGAACAACTTTTAGTAAAGAAGAGGAGTTCAGTCTGTAAACTGGAGACCGTTAAGTAAGAGGAGCATGTTCTTATGACCTCGTCTAAATTAGCCAAACATACAACATTATGATCTTCTCCTATATCCTGATATACCACAAGTACTACACTCCACAGTAGTAGTTACTGGCTCATATGAATGTAGACACTCAGGGCTTTAAGAATTTGCAGTTTTTGATAAGTATTTCTTTCTTTTTTTTAACCTACAAGGTTTATGTGTTATAATTATGTTGTGGCAGTTGTATACGGTGTTTTACTATCAAAAACAGCTTTCGTAGTAATGTCCGTTTAATCTCCATACCAATGTTATTTTTGAGAGGTGTGAATTGTTTACCACCAGAGGGCACACCCCGCTCCCCTTTCCCATTGCCCTGCTCACCAGCAGCTAAACAAAGTCATGATACTCTATACATGTCACTGTTTCACCTGCGGGAAGTTGGCCACGGTTTCCCCTCGCGCTAGCGTTGTAGCACGCTCCAAAGCTCGAAGCATGAGCACGCGCTTCTGGGTTTCAGTGACGTTGACTTTGTTTACTTTTGACACATGCATTTGTTATGTCCTCTCTCTGCCCCTGTATTGTCATTGGCTGTTCCCTTATGTGATAAAAGAATTCATTTGTTTATACTGATTGAAAGTCGATTTCCAATCTGTTTGAATGGAGCCCCAGACTGAGAGATTAAAGGCTCAGGAAACCTTCGCTGGTGTTTTAAGCTGATTAGAGCTCTTCTCAGGTCGACATTTCGGTGTTCTAAATTCTTTATTCTAATATTTTGCGATACTTTTATTTCCGTGAGCTGTAAGCCGTAATCATCGAGATTAAAACAAACAACAAAAAGGCATGAAATATTTCACTTTATGTGTAATGAATCTAGAATATATGAAAGTTCTGCTTTTTTAATTTACATTACGGAAATAAATTAACTTTTACATGATTATTCACATTTTTTCAGATGCACCTGTAGTTATTAGCTTATGTTGGGGTTATTTTTAAATTTTTTTTGGTTGTTGTTGAAAAAATGGCTTCGGCAGCTGACCAGGCTTATAAAACTAAATAAAACAAGCACACGTACTAATGCATACCTAGGACACAAAATACAATATCGTTTCAAACAAGCACAAGGTTGAATAGGTTTAAGCAGAGTTTGTACATTATTAAGTGCTAGCTAATGGAAAGGTTGATAATAATTCAGGTGTGTGTGTGTGTGTGTGTGTGTGTGCATTCCCGTGATTTTTATTGCCTGCACCTCTAGAATGGACCAAAGTGGAAAGTTGAGAATAGCATCAGGCCTCATGAAATGTAAGTCAAAAACACAAATCTTACTGCTGAGATGAGTAATGACTAAAGACTAAGAACTGATGGTCCTTCTGGAGTCCTAATTTTGACTTTTGTTGTCAAATCTGAAATTTTGTGAAAGGTGTGTATGTATCATAAATGTAATATTGAGTAAAAGTTTTCATGTGCAGATGCCTACAAGCTGACGCTGGATCCCAACACAGCAAACGCACGCCTCTCACTGACCGCTTCTGACACCAGCATGTCGCTTATGCCAGAAGGTTCATGTCCATATCAAGACCACAGACAGAGATTTCAGTACGCAACGCAGGTGTTATGTAGAGAGAGTCTGTCTGGACGTTGTTACTGGGAGGCTGAGTGGCATCGGGGCGCCTCCATTGCTGTGGCGTACAAATCCATCAGCAAGAAGGGACGCAGAAATGACTGCGTGTTTGGATGTTCTAAAAAGTCCTGGAGCCTGGAGATGGATGCTCAAGATTGTTCCATAGTGCACAATAACAAGGTCATGGTCAGGCCACATCCCCAGGGTAACAGAGTCGGAGTGTATGTGGACTACCCAGCTGGATTTCTGTCCTTTTATGCCATCTCCTCAGATACACACACTCGGACGCACATACACACTTTCCGCACAACGTTTACTGAACCACTTTTTGCAGGATTTGGACTCAAAGATGCTGGTGCCTCTATCTCTCTCTCATCCATTCTTCAATCTAAAAAAACCCAAAAAAGTGGCATTTAATATTTTTGATATGAACAGAGGTTAATGTAACAGAAATTTATTTTTATTTCTATTTAAGGATGGTGAAAGGAAATTCTCATATCATCTTATATTTGATATTATGTACCCTCTTATATTATGAACTGCTCTCAAATATATGATGAATGTAATCATTTAGTTGCCTCTTTGAATACACTGATCAACTGCTATCCTTGATTATATTATGTACTTCTGTGTCAACATGACATGGGTCTTACTTTGTATCATGACTATGTGCTGTGTGTTTTGACTAAATCTGTCTGACACTTGGACCAATAGAAACCGTCCACGCAGTGCTGTTATCAATGTGTACAATGTGTATAAATACTCCTGTTTTGAATGAATAAACCGGAAGTCTCTTTTGAACATGCTCATATCTGTCCATGTGTGGGTGTGTTAATTTCGGACTCTCCAGGCGCCTGAATCTGCAGCAAACCACACTTTCTAGCTCATAGCAACATAGAACTAAAAGTAACTCAATGTTACTAGACGTGAATGGTAAAACAGGCTGAAAGGCACGACGGAGATCTCAAAGGCGTGAACGGTAGATTCCTGTGGGGTGAAATCTAACAGATGGCTTGTAAAATGTTATAATTAAAATGCAATAATCTCACAATGGGTGTAATTTATATCGGAGTTGTAAAACAGCGCTGCCTCCTGGTGAAGAGTTATTAAGCATCAGCCCCTTGATATGATGACCCAAGCTGCTGTTATGATCTGATAAGTATCTGAAAGTGTTAGTTATATTCTTTATGATACTGTAGATGTAGTGCTAGATCAGGCTTCTCAATTAGATAAACCATTGTTACATCACATACCACAACAGAACACATTCGCTGAAGCGCTGGCTTTTATATTTTGAGGAAGTTCTGCATTTTGATGTTTCATATATTCATGGACCTACATCACAGCTATATTCCTTGTTCTTACCCATTGTTATGAATGACTAAGGGAGTTTGGCCTATGTGTTACCTCATATTTATACCACGAACAATTTCCTGTTCCTAGTCACCCAGGTGTACTAAGAATTGTTTTTACATATAAATGGGAGTACATTCAAATATATTTTTCTCATATGAATTGTTGCTCACCTATATTTAACAAAGAAAAGTTTTTTGTTGTTGATAAACCTGTGTTGTGTTTGCAATTGTTTGATATACATGAGAGCAGGGCATTTTTGTGAATTTTTTTTAAACAAGTGACAATTTTTCACAGCCTTCTTTGCTCATATTCACCAAGGGTGCCAATATTAGTGGATGGCACCGTACCCATTCACACACTCATTTGCACCTAGGGGCAATTTATCTTAGCTATTCCATCTACTTCATGGTTTTCACAACAATTTGATGGCTTGAGCATCATTTCAGAGATTTTAATTGGAACCCATTTAAACTCTTTAAGTAGATTGGATGGGTGACCTACTTCACTTTGATTTGTATTGGATCATCTTTCTCACCTTTAGTGATCATCACAGGTGACTTCAGACATTTTTCTGCCATACGTGTACCTTTCATGAAAAGATCATCTTTTTTTTATTTCTAGGAAGAAAATGTCAGGTGTACCATGGTTATGTGTCTAACGATGGTAAAATGAAATTAAATGGACTTGAGATAATAAAAATGGTCATGCCATGACTTTCTTGAACCGAGTGACAGAGTGGTGCAGTAGTCTTCATACAGTTTAATTGTTAAAAACAAAACACAATTGATTCATTTTAGTCTTCATTTTAATCAATAAAAAAAATTCCAAATACATGATAAAAAAAATCTCATTTTTTACTCAATCCTTTACTTATTACAAACATTTATCATTTTAAATAATCATACACATTTCAGTTGATTCAGAAAAATAACTAAGTTATAAAATTAATATATGAAATGAACAAACTGAAACCTTGTATAGATTTATTTTAATAAAACACTCTCTCACTCTAACTGTGTAACTGTTTTATCCTTGTCAGGGTTCGGGTGAATCTGGAACCTGTCCCAGGAGCACCGAGTATGAGGCAGGAATACACCCTGGATGGGAAGCCAGTCCATCGCATGACATCATTCACACACTTATTCACAACTAGGGACAATCTGTCTTAGCCAGTCCACCAACTGGCATGTTTCAGGAAGTGCCTACTGACATGTTTCATGTTTTTCCCATAATAAGTGTTTGATCCTGATTGAAGTTCCCACGTTTCACCAGATCATGATGTTGATCTCGTCTAACATCACAATTTCATTCATTTTCATTTCATGCATTTTTTTTGCTGGGAGTTGTGGTGGCAGTAGACTCTCTCTTCCATTTACTTCATTCAGCCTAATGCTTTTATTCAAAGTGACGTACAATCCCAAGCCAACTGTGAGATCTAATATCTATTATCTAATAGTTTTTGCATGTTCTCAATAAGTCTGGAGCTGACTGTACATATATGTAATTTGAGCAAAAGTCACAATTTCAGTCACTTTCAATAAAAAAAATTAAAAAAAAACAACCACAAAATAAATGACATGTCTGACATCAGGTCAGATTGTTTTGGCCTTTGAATTTAGAGTATTTCAATTAAACTTTTAATTAAAGTTAACATTCATAACTTTGCGTATAAGTTTGGTCTTGCAAATCATTTTCATCATCTGTAAGATCATATTTGGAAAATGAAATGACTTGCACCTGGAAAATGAGGGAGTTTGATATCAATTTGCTGTTAGTTTTAAAGATACCAGGGACCTTTTTTTAGGCCTTAGTCTAAAGGTTGAGTTATCCCCCCATCCCCCCCCCCTTTTCTCCCACCCTCTCGTATTGCAAACATTACAATGATCAGTATTAGAATGAGCAGGACAGTTGACACCTTGGACCAGAAAGATGTACCATACGCATGTTCTAACTCTGCTTTAAGATTTTTGTTCTCTAATTGTTCATCTCTCAGTTTAATTGCTATCTCATTCACCTTCCTCCTCTCCTCCATCTTCATGTCTTCTTCCATATGTTTCCTCTTTAATTCCTCTTCATGTCCGATCTCGTTCTCTCTACTGTTACACTCTCTCTGCACCTCCTTTTTCACCTCATTTACTAGCTGGTCAAATTTCTTTTTCTCTTCTTCTCTGATCAGTTTCTCCATCACAGCTCTCTTCTTCTCTTCCACTATTCTGATCTCTTCTTGCAACATCATTCTCTTCTTCTATTCCTCCATTTTAATCTCTTTCTCTAAAATCACTCTCTTCCTCTCTTCCTCTTCTCTGGTGCTTCTCTGGACCTTCTGATGAACCTCTTTTGTGTAAAAGTAACCCATGTTCTTGTGTAGTATTACATTTATCTTTTCAAACAATTCTGAGACTTGAGTGCGGTTACTTTTATCATAGTTGTTAAAAACATTATATTTTCCTTCGCAGGTGATTGTGCCCTGTGATGGATTGGCACCCTGTCCAGGGTGTACCCCGCCTTGCTCCCTGGGATAGACTCCAGATTTCCCCACGACCCTGAAGGAAGGATAAGTGGTATAGAAGATGGATGGATGGAACTTGTAGTTCTGTGCTTAGAAAGTGTGGTTTTCCTCAGAGCATTTCAGATCTGCAGAGTCTAAGATGAACACACACTGCATGCTCACAGAGACATCCGGTTTATTCATGCAAAACAGAAGTGTTTATACACACTGATAACAGCATTGCGTGGACGGTTTCATACTACAAAATAAGTCTACTAATATATATATATATATATATATATATATATATATATATATACACACACACACACACACACACTATAATACATGATATAAGATATCCTGGGATAGGCTCCAGGATCCCCGTGACCCTGAAAAGGAATAAGCGGTTGAGGATGGATGGGTGATATAAGATCATTTCCTCTCAAACTATTTTAAGTCTCAGCCTTTTTTTGTGTGAAAATCTCCCAATGGTTCAGCTAGTTTATTTACTTTAACAAAACAGTGATCAGTATTACAATGAGTATGCAAGTTAAGACACTGAAAATGAAAATTATACCATTCGCATGTTCTAACTTTACCTTAAGATTTTTGTTCTCATATTGCTCATCTCTCAGTTTAATTGCCATCTCATTCACCTTCCTCCTCTCCTCCATCTTCATGTCTTCTTCCATATGTTTCCTCTTTAATTCTTCTTCATGTCTGATTTTTGTCTCTCTGCTATTACTACACTCCTTTGTGTAAAAGTAACCCATGTTCTTGTGTAGTATTACATTTATCTTTTCAAACAATTCTGAGACTTGAGTGTGGTTACTTTTATCATAGTTGTCAAAAACATGATATCTACCTTTGCAGGTATCTACAAGATTCTGAAGATCATAGCTATTACTGATAAACTTCTCCACTGGTTTCCCTTCCAGAAGATCTCCACCAGTGAACAGAATCATGGTGAACTTCAGAGCTTCTTCTCCAAAGTTATCCTGAATCCACTTCACAGCATTCCTCTCCTCCACCGTGAACCTTCCCAGTCTGATCACCAGCAGGAACACATGAGGATCAGGAGAAGACATGGAGATACATTCATGTGCATTCTGGGCCGTTTCTTTAGATATTAACCATGTGTCCATGACACCAGGAGTGTCAATTATGGTGATGTTTCTTCCATCCAGGACTTTGTTCCTCTTTACACAGCTTGCGGTCACAGATGCAGGAGATGCCTCGACTCTGAAGGCCTCTTCACCCAGGATGGTGTTTCCTGATGCGCTCTTTCCTGCTCCTGTTTTCCCCACCAACATCAGTCTAAGCTCATGATGATTTATCTCTTGTCCTAAAAAGCAGATAATACAAAAGGTCTACAGATACTGTGCATATACAGTGAGGGAAAGAAGTATTTGATCCCCTGCTGATTTTGTACGTTTGCCCACTGACAAAGAGATGATCAGTCTATAATTTTAATGGTAGGTTTATTTGAACAGTGAGAGACAGAATAACAACAAGAAAATCCAGAAAAATGCATATCAAAAATGTTATAAATTGATTTGCATTTTAATGAGGGAAAAAAGTATTTGACCCTCTCTCAATCAGAAAGATTTCTGGCTCCTGGGTGTGTTTTATACAGGTAAAGAGCTGAGATTAGGAGCACACTCTTAAAGGGAGTTCTCCTAATCCCAGCTTGTTACCTGTATAAAAGACACCTGTCCACAGAAGCAATCAATCAATCAGATTCCAAACTCTCCACCATGGCCAAGACCAAAGAGCTCTCCAAGGATGTCAGAGACAAGTTTGTTGACCTACACAAGTCTGGAACGGGCTACAAGACCATCGCCAAGCAGCTTGGTGAGAAGGTGACAACAGTTGGTGCGATTATTCGCAAATGGAAGAAACACAAAAGAACTGTCAATCTCCCTCGGCCTGGGGCTCCATGCAAGATCTTACCTCGTGGAGTTGCAATGATCATGAGAACAGTGAGGAATCAGCCCAGAACTACACGGGAGGATCTTGACAATGATCTCAAGGCAGCTGGGACCATATTCACCAAGAAAACAATTGGTAACACACTACGCCATGAAGGAATGAAATCCTGCAGCACCCGCAAGGTCCCCCTGCTCAAGAAAGCACACATACATGCCGTCTGAAGTTTGCCAATGAACATCTGAATGATTCAGAGGACAACTGGGTGAAAGTGTTGTGGTCAGATGAGACCAAAATGGAGCTCTTTGGCATCAACTCAACTCGCCGTGTATGGAGGAGGAGGAATGCTGCCTATGACCCCAAGAACACCATCCCCACCGTCAAACATGGAGGTGGAAACATTATGCTTTGGGGGTGTTTTTCTGTTAAGGGGACAGGACAATTTCACCGCATCAAAGGGACAATGGATGGGGCCATGTACCGTCAAATCTTGGGTGAGAACCTCCTTCCCTCAGCCAGGGCATTGAAAATGGGTCGTGGATGGGTATTCCAGCATGAAATGACCCAAAACACACGGCCAAGGCAACAAAGGAGTGGCTTAAGAAGAAGCACATTAAGGTCCTGGAGTGGCCTAGCCAGTCTCCAGACCTTAATCCCATAGAAGATCTGTGGAGGGAGCTGAAGGTTCGAGTTGCCAAACGTCAGCCTCGAAACCTTAATGACTTGGAGAAGATCTGCAAAGAGGAGTGGGACAAAATCCCTCCTGAGATGTGTGCAAACCTGGTGGCCAACTACAAGAAACGTCTGATCTCTGTGATTGCCAACAAGGGTTTTGACACCAAGTACTAAGTCATGTTTTGCAGAGGGGCCAAATACTTATTTCCCTCATTAAAATGCAAATCAATTTATAACATTTTTGACATGCGTTTTTCTGGATTTTTTTGTTGTTATTTTGTCTCTCACTGTTCAAATAAACCCACCATTAAAATTATAGACTGATCATTTCTTTGTCAGTGGGCAAACGTACAAAATCAGCAGGGGATCAAATACTTTTTTCCCTCACTGTAAAATAATCATATTATTGATGTGACAACTTCAGAGTGAAAATTGGATTGGATATTTGGTAGCTGTATTTTGATCAATGTTTACCTTTGAAAGCTAAGTGCAATCCAACACACAGTGGAACCAGAACTAGCCCAAAGGCTATCCAAATGAAATAATTAATTCTTTCCTACAAAAAAACAAAATCGATAAAATTGTGCTTGAGGCAATAATATTTTGACAAACCAAGTATGCTACACATTTAAAGAGATAGTCAGTAGAAAACATGTAATAATAAAGATTATAGTTTACGAGGCAATTATGTTTAGGCAGTTATATTTAGTGAGCACATTCTGATCTTTGGATTAAACAAAGAGTATCTCAATGTGAAAACTTAATTCTAAATCATAAGGTTATATAGACATTATCTGACTTATAAACTGCGATAGTATGATTTTAAGTACGCTTTCCATAAAGTTATTCTAACCTTTAATATTCTGTTCTTATGTTCGGCCTCCTGTAATGATCTCTCAAGTTTCTTGTTCTTCTCCTCCGTTTCGGTCTTCATTTTCTTCTCCTCTTCTAACAATCTCTCAAGATTCTTGTTCTTCTCCTCTTTTTCAGACATTTTTTTCTTCTCCTCTTCTAACAATCTCTCAAGTTTCTTATTCTTCTCCTCCTTTTCAGACATTTTTTTCTTCTCCTGTCTTTCGCTTTGTTTCTGTGCTAGTCTGTTGGAAATTGTTAACTATTACCGTGTAATATATTGTAATGTGTAAAAAAAAAATGTTAGAATTTTTTTATTTATTTAAACAGACATTCATCAGAAGCCTAAAATTTTACTATGGGCTCTTCAATACTCTAATGTGTATAGTATTATTTGAATAGTATTATAGGTGTTGTAAGAGTCCTAAAATGTTCTTAACATACAGAACATATGTACATAACTTTGTCAATTATTTGTAGTGAGTGGAAAATTACAGTAGGTGATGGGTAAGTGAACTGTTGGGGCAAATTTGACAGAATTAATCAGACAACAGTTCCAGCTACACAATCTCATTCGTTAAAAAGCAGCCTATTCATACTGTCCTGAAAACGCCCCCCCCCCCTTTTTTTTTACATCCTTGTAATCTGTATCATTCCAATAACTACCTTGAATACCATTATTTCAATACACCAACCATCCAATGGAACTCCTGAACCTGTGTGGTTCAACATTTAACTTCTCTTTGAGTACAAAGTTAACAGACCTCCTGCTTTATGATGCAGATAGAGCACAATTGATTGTTAAGTGCAGAAGAAAGGACAGGAATGAAAGAACAAACAGGAAATGATTGTGATTGTCTATACTTGTGCATTTTTGACAGTAGCTTACTTGTCTTATCTCAGTGGGCTGCAAAGCTGAATTGAGCTGAACCAAGCCAAGCTGTGCCATGCAACAGAACCTTTTGTTTATTTACAACAAGGGTGCCCAATTTTATCCGGAAAGGGCCGGTGTGGGTGCAGGTTTTCATTCCAACCGAGCAGAAAGTCAAGATCGACTGATTAAACAGGTGGAATCAGGCGTGGCTTCTGCTTGGTTGGAATGAAAACCTGCACCCACACCGGCCCTTTCTGGATAACATTGGACACCCCTGATTTACGCCAATCATGTGGAAAAGAAGATTTAAATGAAAAGAAAGAAAGTCTGCCTCTTGTGTCCTCATTTCCACATAGCCAAACAGAGCATGTCACTCTGGAGAGTCCTCCCACCGAGAGTCCACCAAGCTGATCAAGTCACTGGCCAACCTCCACTGGGGAGCGTTGCAGGACTAAATCCTGCACCCTTTTTCTGTGTCCCTTCCCTTCCCCTATTACCCCTCTTTGCACCAAACCTGCACCATAAGCACAGGGGCAGTCAGGGGTGGGGAAAACAAGACACAAGACCCTGCCCCTCTACTCTCCCCAGACATTCTTCTCAGGTCTTTGACCCAGCGAGAGTAACTGATGGGCATGTCCTTGGGTTGCACGATCCCAACTTTACTTATCTTTCCCTACTTGTGCTACCATCAAATGTTTGGGATAGGAGAGGTATTAAGCTTGCAACCAAACTCAAAGTCTACTCAGCAGTGGTTCCACCCACCCTCCTTTATGCTTGTGAAACATGGACTGTGTACAGCCGACATGTTAAAAAACTCAACCACTTCCACATGAGCTCCCTGAGAAAACTGCTGAAGATCAGTTGGCAGGACAAGGTACCGAACACAGTGGTGCTCAGTCAGGCTGGCATCACAAGCATCCACACCATGCTGTGCAAGGCACAGTTGGGCTGGCCATGTTGTCCGCATGCCGGAAGAACGCCTACCCAAGAAGATGCTCTATGGAGATCTACAGCAAGGCAAGAGATCTCACGGTGGTCAATATAAGAGGTTCAATGACACCCTTAAAGCATCGCAGAAGAAATTTGGCATTGATCCGGGCAGTTGGGAGAGTATCGCTGCTGATAGATCTGCTTGGCACAGTTAAATCAATACCGGGGCGGCAGCCTTAGAGCAGAAAAGGCTGACAGACACAGCTGAAAAAAGTGCTCTGTGCAAATTCAGGAACAGCAGTTACACAGCTCCCAGTCAGCAACCTGCATATCCTTGTCCTCTCTGCAACAGACTCTTCCGGGCCCGGATTGGATTGATCAGCCATCTCCGGACCCACCTCTCTAAGTGAATAGATGACATAAATGGTCCCCATCGACCCCGATGGACAAACATCATCATCACCATCAAGGACCTTCACACGAATTTACAAACAGATCATAATCCCATGTTGTGACATTTAGATCAGGATAAGGCCTCATTTAATTTGCCAGGTGATCATGGTGAGGTATCCAGGTGGTTATTTTTGCACCATGTGATCAGCCAGTGAACCCTTTGTCATACAGAACACTTTTTAAAAGAATTGGTATGGATCCCATTGGCTGTGACTTTCACGTGAACAAACTGTACAAAAATTAAATTCTGCATGTTGTAAGTGCAAACTCTACACGTAGTATCACTTAGCAGAGGTTGCCCAGTTGCAAATGGAATTTTCCAAAGTGGTTTAACCTCTATCTGGTTACAGTTACCTACCAAATTGTCCCTATTGAATGTCCTAACAAGAATATGCTGGACATGGGATTGGTGAAGGTGTCCTACACTGATTGAAGCAGCTCTGTAGTGATTGTGCCCAATTTGGATTGGGCACTTTTAATCAATATTGGATTTGCTTAAGGATTACTGGCACATATCATTAAAACTAGTATACTGTGAAAAACTTACTTTTACTTAGTTTGAATTACATCAAGTTGTCACCCTTCATATTTATTTGGCGTCCCAAAAACATTATAATGTCTCATAGAGAGAATTCTTGGACCTCTTGGCACATATTCTACTGCATATCTTGGTGACGTCGAGTTTTATGGTCCATGTGTTTAACAAAACCAAAACAGTAATCGAAAAGCAGTGTCGTATAACAAGCAGAAAGTCAGAATAACCCTAATAACCTGGTGGTCTGAGTGTACACAGCTCTTACCTAATACTTTCTTAAAGTACATTTTTCTTGTTTATATAATACTCTTTTTGGGTCTAGCAACTTCTTCATTTTGTCTTCACATCTTGATTTGGCTATTTTATTCCAAATATTCTTGCCAAAACACTCCAGATTAGAGATTATGTGAAAGAAATGGCTAGTGCCACTAGAACTGCCCCACATTAGATTATGTCTAATGCATAGTAATCTGACTAAACATATCTATTACTCAAACTGCACAATAAATAGCAGCATACACATGAATATGTACAGGCAAAAATAATTACATTTTCTGAAAAAAAAAGAATAAAAATAAATAAACATAATAACTAATCAGAATGTTACACCACGGCCAGCAGATGGCACTGTGGTACGGCTCCTGACGAGTCATGTGACATTGTTTTGGTTGCTCGCTTCCTGCTTAGCATTTAGTTAAGTGACTTTAATTGTAATGTAAATGAATCACATGAAAATAAATTAACAAAGGCAAAAAAAAAAAGAAAAGAAGTGACTTTAATTTGCCCCAGGTGTCCATGTATTGAATATTGGTTTTGATTATGTTTTGATTACCACCCATAAACCCCCGTTACTAATCACTTCACTCAGTATTATCGTTTGTATTGTTTGTCATTTGTTTCCATGCCTTGACTGATGATTTTGTTTTATGCCACGTTTCTCGTTTTCCTGTGAAGACCACATTTACTTTGGTTTAGAGTTACGTGTTTAATAAAGACTTTGATCTGCACCTGCATCTGCCTCCACAGCCGATCCGTTACACAGAACAACAAGATTATTTTTGGGGATCCAGACATAGGTGTTGCAGAATTCTGTAGGTGTTGCAGAATTCTTACCTTTTACATTGCCAAGGAGAAGTCTTACCTTGAACTGCTGGAATCATTTTCATCCTCATTAATATTGGGCGGAGGGCTTAAATCATTATTTGTTGTCTGCATGTTTATATAACTTTGCTCTTTTCCTGATTGACTGTTGGACCCCTGTCTATTTTATTTAGAGAAAAGAGAAGAAATCATGTTCACATAATATATTTGAGAAAATGTTTCATACCATTATGTATGAAATATTCAGTTTTACAGACCTTGTTGCAAGCCGTGGTGGGTTTGTCCTAGTTGTGTCCTGTGCAAAGGAGTTTGATTTAGTGTCAGACTTGGTGTCGGAGACATCCATGACCCTGGTAGGAAAATAATACAGAAAGGAATCTAAAATTAATTTAAATTTGAACAGAACTGGGCTGGCTTCTTTCACAAAGCAACAGTCTGAACAACCAGAGCAAAGTGAGAGGATCTTAACCCTCTGTATAATTTCATTATTTATAAATAACACCATTACAAATGTCCCCCTCTCTGCAAGTGGTGCCTGTCCCAGTGTGATGCTTGCTGAGATCATGGTTCTGTTGTGTACGGTGTGTTGTGTGCTTGAGATACGTGTTCTACACTGTGCTGGACTCACGGTTATTGTCACGGTTCTTCCGGAGTAACAGCGCGAGCTGAGCGCTGTTGTGCACGCGCGGACTTCTTAGTTTTTCTGCTGCGTCCATGGTTGAGGCGGTTGAATCGGTCACGTGGCGTAGATAGGATGCAATTGCAGACGAACGGTGAGTTTTATTTACAAAGTGATGTTAACAGAAACAGAAACAAGAAACATAAGTCTCAATAAACTAAGCTAGGCTAACTATGACTATGGCTGTGGCTGTAGCTAATGCTAATGCTAAGGTTAAGGCTAAGGCTATGGCATAAACAGGACATGAAAGAATTACTCTCTAAAGTCGCACTCACGCTATACATGGCATACATACATATATTCAACGCATACATCCGTTCAAGCATTCAACCGCGCCGTGTGAAGCACGGCTTACGCTATATATCCACACAGTCATTAACCTGCAATAGCTTCCAGCTGCGGGCACTTCCGCATACGTCACACATGACGTGAGGGGGCGAAAACACAACGTCACCCCGGAAGAAGTCCGCGCGTGCGCAACAGCACTCAGTTCGCGCTGTTACTCAGGAGAACCGTGACAGTTATGTTTCCGCCAGCAATTCCAACTGAACTAAATATTCATCTAATATTTGCAAAAATGTAATTGACTCTGATTGTCTTTATACTCACATGGGTATGCTGATGAATATCAATCAGCTAAAAATGTCCAAAAACGTTTGCGTCACAGCTGATTCATATTTAGACAAAATGCCAAGTACAGAGTGAAAAGGCACCACTATGCTTGTTGTGCACTGAGCCTTCCAATAATGCAGCTCAGCCACCACAGCATGGCAACTACCATACATACACACACACTAACTTTTACTCCTTTTAGGACTCCAGTGGCAACTTGGTGAAGCTCTGGTGAACTCCATGCCCAAGAGGGTTAAGGCAACGCTGGAAAATAATGGTCCCCACACAAAATATTGACACTTTGGGCCCAATTTGGACATTTTCACTTAGGGTTGTACTCACCTTTGTTGCCAGCGGATTAGACATTAATGTCTTGAGTTATTTTGAGGGGACAGTAAATTTACACTGTTACGCAAGCTGTACACTCACTACTTTACATTGTAGCAAAGTGTCATTTCTTCAGTGTCCTCACATGAAAAGATATCATCAAATATTTACAACAATGTTAGGGGTGTACTCACTTTTGTGAGATACTGTATATCTCTTAAAGAGAAATCTAAGCTTTCTCATGATTCATCATTAAACAAATTTAGCCTTCATTTCATAATGCTGTTACCAATGTAAATTTTTTGTTTAGTTTAAAACTCATTCTGAATTTTTGTGACTTTTCCTTCAGTGTCTGTTGTGTGAACGGAGGTTGTGTTTTCCATTTTCAGTGCTTTATGTAAATTCAGACACATTTTTGTTTTTCTTTCTGTCTCTCTCTCTCTCTTTTTTGTTGCTGCAAAGAATGTTTTACGAAATCCGAATCGGTTGTTTTCAAACTTGACTGAAAGAATGTATTTGATTCTCATGTAGATAGCCTCCCTACCACACAGAAAACATGCAGTCTAACCTGTCTGAAAACGAAACTAGCTTTACTGCAGTAAAAGAGACTTTAGAATCAAATACTTCTAAAACCTTAATGTCTTTCTACCGAGTCACACACACCACATCAATAATGTTAGTCCAAATAAAATCCTCGAAATATAATATAACGGTAGGTAGGCTACTTACCTTTGATAAATCAACTGAAGGAAGTGTTCTCCCTTTTTAAATTCTGGTTACAGTTCTAGTTCTCTATCTAATATCTAAAGGCCACGTGACTGCACTTGTGTTCAGTGTCAAAATCTAACGCAATGAACACAAGGTGGATATGACCGACAACAAATCAAAGCATATTAAATATTAATCATAGGAATTCTGAGACACAGCAAGCCATTTGTTGGAAAGTAATTCAGTAACAGCAGCAGTCTTTCACTTCTGTACTGGGGGGAAAAAATGCAGTAAGCACGTGCTCCAGGTGCAGTTTGTGATTAGTTCATCAGAGCTCGCGCTCTCGTGTGGCCAATCGGATTAAGAATAGACCGAGCAACATGTCGCCAGGTAGAATTAATAAATAAATGCATCGAGCACAGAGTTTTATTTGAGAAGCAAATTTGCATAAGGAGCAGGAGTTATGCCTTGTTCACACTTTCTCTGTTTGCAGTGCGGTACTGATCCACGGTAGAACATACTCAGAAAAGGACATGAAGGTGGAGGGTGACAGGACTCTGAATGAAGTCTAGAGCAACACAGTAGAGTAACACAATCATTCATAGACGTAATCATGTTTAAACACAATACATATAAACAATATGATATTCCATTCATTACTTCTATTGAGATGTATTATGTTGCTCAAGCAAGTGGCGAAACATTTGAACATGGCCCTTCTCTTACAAACATTTTAAATGAAAACTGACAATCCACACACACTACCTCCCTTGTCTTTTCTTTTGCATTTAATACTTTATACAAGAAATCCTGTGGATCATACAAAACTTTCTCCGAGAACCAGCCTGGCATGTGATTGCTGCTAAACCGGTCTAGATCGGGCTGCAACATACAATTAAAATAAACAAAGATAAGGGTTGGCGAGACCAAGATTGTGTTTGGTTTGTTTCATTCTCCAAACAGAGCACCTTTTATATACACAGTGGTGTCACTCTTCAGAAGCTGGCCAGGCCAAAATAATAAACAAATATACCCTCTAACTTAACCAAAAGAAAACTAACTAAACTACAAGAAAAGAAAACAAAATACACCGTCTTCCCTCAATCCCTAGCTAACCCCAAAACAGGAGAAAAGAAGAATCAACATAAATGGTGTCGACTTCCTACTAACCACTCCTAACAGTGCACTATTTACAAAAGTGACTATTAGTGTGTTTATTAAGGAAAATGATATATACATATGTATACACAAGGGTATGACATGAATCGTAACGGGGCAGAGCATAAACAAAGTCAAATCAGGCATAGGGTCATACACAAGTGAAACGCACTTCTCTCTACACACAGCACAAATGGCAGTGATATGCCCTGGGGTGGAGACTGACGAGGCTTAAGAACACTTCCGGAAACGTGCAGCCAACCAATCCTAGCGCACAAGGCCGGAGCAGGCGTGGACAAGATGTGATGATCCACAAGCAAGCCGGAACGTAGCCATGCAGTAGGAGGGGCCTAGAGAAGGGGGAGGAGACAAAAGAAACCCATCCCACCACCGGCACACAAATGGCACACAAATGGCACATAGAGCAAACAGAAATACATTGGAGAACGTAACCTGCTGAGATGTGAGTGTCACCCACATACAGTATAACAAGCTGTGTAGTGTATTTTTGTGTTTGACTTTTTTTGGCTGAGTGTCACATGGTGACACTCGCATCTCAGCAGAAAGCAGCAATCATGTGACACGCTGTTTATCGGAGAAAGTTTTGTATGATCCACAGGATTTATTGTACAAAGATTTAAATGCAAAAGAAAAGACTCGACTATGGGGGACTCGACTATGATTGGGTGTATGCTTCCCATACACCCAATCACAATCCTTTATATACATATTTTTATTTGTATTATATTGTATTAACTGTTACTTTTATATGTTTGTGTCTATTAGTCAATTATATGTAGAGAAAAAATGACAAATATTTTAAAGGTCTAGTTGTTATCTTAATCATGTGGTGCCCCCCACTGGCTGGTGCACCAGGGCCCTTGCCCAGTCCCATATATGGATAATCTGGCCTTAATAAGGAGTTATCAAAAACTAAGGAGATATAATAAATAAATAAATAAATAAACAAATAAACAAATAACCCAACAAAACACAATTTTGCTGATATTTTTGGAATAGAGTTGCTAAAATGTTTAATATTTTTATAAGTATTTGGTTGGAAATGTGCAATAATTATTATGGAAGCCACACCCTGTAGTCTTTCCCTGCATACTTTACAGTGATTGTGATGAACAATCTGCAAAAATGTTCACATACACATTTTTATTTGAATATCCTTCCTACACCTAATTTGTTTTCACTTTCTTTACTCAAGAATCAATTTCCTGACTTCCTTTATACTCTTAACACATAACAGAGCTTTAGAGAGTGTGTTTTGAAAGTGTGTAAAAGAGTGTATGGAGTCCGACAGTTTCTTTGTAAGCCACCTCGCTTTGTTGATAATAAAGTTTGTTTTATGGCATTGAAAATCACAGAAGTTTTTATTTTCGTTGAAGTTTTTATATATATGCCCCCTGACCACTACCAACCAGGGAGGTCTATGGCTATCACACGTTTTCTCCAAGACACGTGAAGCTAGCCGACTGCATCTTTTCGAACTACCGCTCATGCATTGTCCGGGGACATCGCAACACACTTGGAGGAAATCAGTATCTCTACACTTCCTCATGTATGAACTCTCAGATGCTCATGACTGGTTAGTAATAGGTGAGAGAGGGCGTGGCAGCGTCAGGATTCAATCTTGCAATCTCTGGATGATAGGATTTTCTTTTGCATCACTCAGGAGCCCAACTGTGAGATCAAATATCTCCAGCAGCTCCTGGGTCTTCCCCGGGGTCTCTGTCCTCTAGGATTTGCCTAATGCACCTTTAAGACTTATTGTTTGTAATTTTATAGTATTAGGATGTTCTATTAAAAGATGCCAAAATGTCTGGACCTGTCTGTTCATATCTGTGAACAAATTAACAGGTTCATTAAAAAAAGAAAATAAATAAATGAATGAGAAGGTGCATGTTAGAGACAAAGGACTCTCAGATTATGTCTTTAGATCTCCGTCAGCCCTTTCAGCCTGTTTTACGATTACTTCTGTTAACTTTTAGTTCTGGGGCGCACGGTGGTTAGTGGTTAGGACGTTCACCTCACACCTCCAGGGTCGGGGGTTCGATTCCCATCGTGGCCCTGTGTGTGTGTGTGGAGTTTGCATGTTCTCCCCCGTGCTGTGGGGGTTTCCTCCGGGTATTCCAGTTTCCTCCCCCAGTCCAAACACATGCATGGTAGTCTGATTGGCGTGTAGTGCATGAATGGGTGTGTGAGTGTGTATGTGTCTATATAATAAGTCTACTATAATAAAGATGGCAGGTGATCAGCTTATTCAAAGAGGTAATTAAATGTATACATTCATTATAGGTATTTGATAGCGTAGAGAGACACAAACAAAAAACTATAGCCCAGTATTCAGAGTTCATAATATAACAGCGTACATAATATGAGATAATTTCGTTACAAACCCTATTTTAAGTCTCAGCCTGTTTTTATTTTGCGCGAAAATCTCCCAATGGTTCATTGGGAGCTAGTTTATTTTCTTAAAGAAAACAATGATCGGTATTAGAATGAGCAGGACAGCTGACACCGTGAACCAGAAAGATGCACCATACGCATGTTCTAACTTTACCTTAAGATTTTTGTTCTCATATTGCTCATCTCTCAGTTTAATTGCCATCTCATTCACCTTCCTCCTCTCCTCCATCTTCATCTCTTCTTCCATATGTTTCCTCTTTAATTCTTCTTCATGTCTGATTTTTGTCTCTCTGCTATTACTACACTCTTTTGTGTAAAAGTAACCCATGTTCTTGTGTAGTATTACATTTATCTTTTTAAATAACTCTGTGACTTGAGTGCGGTTACTTTTATCATAGTTGTCAAAAACATGATATCTACCTTTGCAGGTATCTACAAGATTCTGGAGATCATAACTATTACTGATAAACTTCTCCACTGGTTTCCCTTCCAGAAGATCTCCACCAGTGAACAGAATCATGGTGAACTTCAGAGCTTCTTCTCCAAAGTTCTCCTGAATCCACTTCACAGCATTCCTCTCCTCCACCGTGAACCTTCCCAGTCTGATCACCAGCAGGAACACATGAGGATCAGGAGAAGACATGGAGATACATTCATGTGCATTCTTGGCCGTTTGGTTAGATATTAACCATGTGTCCATGACACCAGGAGTGTCAATTATGGTGATGTTTCTTCCATCCAGGACTTTGTTCTTCTTTACACAGCTTGCGGTCACAGATGCAGGAGATGCCTCGACTCTGAAGGCCTCTTCACCCAGGATGGTGTTTCCTGATGCGCTCTTTCCTGCCCCTGTTTTCCCCACCAACATCAGTCTAAGCTCATGATGATTTATCTCTTGTCCTAAAAAGCAGATAAACATAAAGGTCTACAGATACTGTGTATATAACAGAATCGTATTATTTTATCATATTAAATATTATATTACTGATGTGACAACTTTAGAGTGAAAATTGGATTGGATATTTGGTAGCTGTACTTTGATCGATGTTTACCTTTGAAAGTTAAGTGCAATCCAACACACAGTGGAACCAGAACCAGCACAGAGGCTATCCAAATGAAAGAATTCATGTTTTTCTACAAAAAATAAAAGAGGTAAAATTGTGTTTGAGGCAATAATATTTTATAATTAGGCAGTAGAAACACCGAAAACGTGATAAAGATGATTGATTAAGTAGCAATTATGTTTATATTTAGCGAGCACATTCTGATCTTTGGGCTAAACAAAAAGCATTCCAATGTGAAAACTTAATTCTAAATGATAAGATAATTATATAAAGACTATCTCACTTATAAACTGAAATAGTATGATTGTAAGTAAGTTTTCCATAAAATTATACTAACCTTTAATTTTCTGTTATTATGATCTGCCTCCTGAAACGATTTCTCAAGTTCAGAGTTCTTTTCTTCCATTTCAGTCTTCTCTTTAATCTCCGTCTTTAACGATCTCTCAAGTCGTACATTCTCCTCTTCCATTTCAGTCTTCTCTTTAATGGCCTCGTCTAACACTCTCTCAAGTTTCTTGTTCTTTTCCTCCCTTTCGGTCTTCATTTTCTTCTCCACCTCTAATGCTTTCTCAAGTTTCTTGTTCTTCTCCTCTATTTCGGTCTTCATTTTCTTCTCCAACTCTAACGCTCTCTCAAGTTTCTTGTTCTTCTCCTCTATTTCGGTCTTCATTTTCTTCTCCACCTCTAATGCTCTCTCAAGTTTCTTGTTCTTCTCCTCCATTTCGGTCTTCATTTTCTTCTCCACCTCTAACGCCCTCTCAAGTTGTTTGTTCTTCTCCTCCATTTCGGTCTTCATTTTCTTCTCCTCCTCTAACGCCCTCTCAAGTTGTTTGTTCTTCTCCTCCATTTCGGTCTTCATTTTCTTCTCCACCTCTAACGCTCTCTCAAGTTTCTTGTTCTTCTCCTCCATTTCGGTCTTCATTTTCTTCTCCACCTCTAACGCTCTCTCAAGTTTCTTGTCCTTCTCCTCCATTTCATTCTTCCTTTTCTTCTCCACTTTCAACGATCTCTCAAGTTTCTTGTTGTTCTCCTCAATTTGGTTCTTCATTTTCTTCTCCTCCTCTAACGCTTTCTCAAGTTGTTTGTTCTTCTCCTCCATTTCGGTCTTCATTTTCTTCTCCTCCTCTAACGCTTTCTCAAGTTGTTTGTTCTTCTCCTCCATTTCGGTCTTCATTTTCTTCTCCACCTCTAACGCTTTCTCAAGTTGTTTGTTCTTCTCTGTGATATCCTTTAACTTGTCGTACATGTTTCTCTTCTCCTGTCCTTCTCCTTGTTTCTGTATTTGTCTGTTGGAAAGTGTTAACTATTTACTTGTAATATCACTTTTATAATGAATTATACAGTTTTATATTTAATGAGATTAATAAAAGAAATATGCAAAAATAAAGTATGTCATAAAAATCAAGCATGTAAGTTAAACTGCACAATAAATAGCACCAGACAGATTAATATGGATAATAACCAATCAGAATAACAAGACTATTTTGGGGGAATCGAGACATACAGCACAGTAGGTGTTGCAGAATTGTTACCATTCTTACATTTCCTAGCAGAAGTCTTACCTTGAACTGCTCAAATCATCACGTTCAGCCTCATTAAAGTTGGGTGGTAGGTCTGAAGATTCATAATCTGTTTTCTGCATGTTTATATAACTTTGTTCTTTTCCTGATTGACTGTTGGGCCCCTGTCTATTTCATTTACAAAAAAAAGAAAAGAAGAAAAAAACTCATGTTCACATAATATATTTGAGAAAATATTCATACCATTATGAATTTATTCACAGTTTTACAGACCTCTTTGCAAGCCGTGGTGGGTTGGTCCTAGTTGTGTTTTGTGCAAAGGAGTTTGAATTAGTGTCAGACTTGGTGTCGGAGACATCCATGACACTGGTGGGGAAATAATTCAGAAAAGAATCTAAAATTAATTTAAATTTGAACAGAACTGGGCTGGCTTCTTTCACAGAGCAACAGTCTGAACAACCAGAGCAAAGTGAGAGGATCTTAACCCTCTGTATAATTTGATTATTTATAAATAACACCATTACAAATGTCCCCCTCTCTGCAGGTGGTGCCTGTCCTAGCGTGATGCTTGCTGAGATCATGGTTCTGTTGTGTACACTGTTCTACACTGTGCTGGACCCATGGTCATGTTTCTGCTGGCAATTTCAACTGATCTAAATATTCCTCTAATATTTACAGAAATGTAATTGACACTGATTTTCTCTATACTCACATGTATATGTGGATAAATGCCAATCTGCTAAAAATGACCAAAAGTGTCCCTGCTGATTTATAACTCTACATAAAAGGCAACCCTCACAGAGAGATAAAACAACAAAATGCCAACTAAACAGTGAAAAAACACCCCTAAACTTGTTGTGTACTAAGCCTTCCAATAACAACTCTGTCAGATCAAACTTATGAAAACTGGAAGTGAAAATTAACATATTATATAATAACAAATACAGCTATATTTTTTACACGCCAACGTGAAATGAGAAAACACCTTTTTGAAACAATGTGCTTTACTCTAAATACTAGAATTATTTAACATACGAATGAAGTCAAACTGGATACAAATAAATTTACCCACAACAAAAAGGAGGTATTAATGAAAATCCAGATATCAACATGCACATGTGATTATGAAGGCACTCAATGTTATTGAAACTATTTGGTTCGGCCTATGAAAACATTTACACACTTTACTAAAACATTGATAAATACGTCCTAATGATTGTATTGTATATATATATATATATATTTAAAAAATATACCCACGTTTCTCTTCAGAGAAAGTCTTTGGTTTAGTTTCTCTTTATTCACTTTGCTGCACGTTTAACTCCTGTAAACGCTGGAATTTGGACTGTACTCTAGTTTAATTGTTTTATTCTCATATATACCTACCATATATCTACACAAGGAAATCCTGCAAGCCACACATCATGAATCTGGGTTTGGAGAGAGGGATAAAGGTCAAATGTGTACCAACATCAGTTGTTTACATTGGATTGAATTGAGGAAGGTATTAGAAGGCTTAACATTTCAAACTTTCTCAACTTTTGTCACTATTTCTTTGTATTTATTTTCATATTTACTTTCCTTAAGAAATTTTTGCATTATTTTTTGTAATAAATCATCAAAACAACAAACTTTTTTTGCAACCTTGAAATAAGGTTCCGGTTTTCAGTTCTGTTACAAAGTGTGTGTGTGTGTAATGTGCACTCTTCCTTCTTCACTACAGTCCCCCTTTATAAAGCCCGTCATAAAAGAACAAACTTGCAGCTTCACAGCATTGACACCGAGCAAAACAATGTAAAAAGTCTAATTACAGGGGGAAATTAAACAAATGGGGTGCACACATGGTTGAATCACATCTCCAGGGTCGGGGTTTGATTCCCACCGTGACCCTGTGTGTGCGGAGTTTGCATGTTCTCCCCGTGCTGCAGGGATCAACTCAGGAAATGCCATAGGGATGTTCAGAAACAGATAAAAAGTCATAAAAATACATAGTGTATTAAGTACTAAAATGTATAAAGAGGATACTGCAGTTAATAGCTAGCAGCAGGCAAGTCTGTTTGCTGAGCAAAAAAACACTTCCTGATTCACATGAAAATGATCTAAGCCATGCTATCGCGTACATGACAACTGAATAAGTATATAATGTTAAAATAGATGCTGATCTGCTTCTGCTTGTGTATGCGTATGTGGGATAGAGAAGTGTTGAAATGTCTTTGGCTTGCTTATTTAAACCTGTATCTTAAAAACACACTGTTTAAATGTCACTGAGGCCTAAAGACTGGATATTGTGGTTTAGCCTGGCATCTTGTGGTCAGTGACGTAAAGGGTTTGAAAAGCTTTCTCGAAAGTAACCTCTGACTCATATACTGAATTGATGTGATGACAGTTGACGCCAAAGGTCCGGTTTATAAAAATCGAGGTCCAATGTGCCTGCTGAAATGTATATAATATGTCTGAATATGTTCGTGGTGAAGGTCCACGCTATTATATATTATTAACTACTGTATTCTGTAATAAACCAAATCCACTTAGATGGAGATTTGTAAACGCTAGAAATGACTAGTGAGTCCTATTTTTCTATGATAGACTAAGAATCCATCCATCCATCCATCTTCTACCGCTTACTCCTTCTTCAGGGTCGCGTGGAACCTGGAGCCTATCCCAGGGAGCATGGGGCACAAGGCGGGGTGCCAGTCTGGACCCTGGACAGAGTGCCAGTCCACTGCAGGGCACAATCACAAACACACTCACACACCCATTCATACACTACGGACACTTTAGACACGCAATCAGACTACCATGCATGTGTTTGGTCCGAGGAAACCGGAGTACCCGGAGGAAACCCCCGCAGTACAGGGAGAACATGCAAACTCCGCACACACGTGGCCCCGGTGGGAATCGAACCCCGGACGTGTGAGGCGAACGTGCTAACCACTAAGCCACTGTGCGCTAGACTAAGAATAGAGTTTTTAATTTTCTTCATCTAGTGATCAGCGAGTAATCTTGAGGCGTAAGGCCGCTCCTGTCTCAGAGGCATGGACCTCGACCCGAGGAAGTAACGAAGCTTCTCATTATGATGTAGACACGAGCAAAGTTTATATTGCATAGCAGGGCCTAGTACATCATGTTCCCCATAGAAAGCTCACGAGGGGCAACTAACCCTAAGGAATTTATTGCATATTAGCCCAGACCACATCAATAGAAACAGAATTTCATATGTCATATTTCAGTATGATGTGCTATGTTGACAACAGCATACACAATGTTATCATTTTTATGGATATTAAAAAAAAACCTTTCAAACCATATTCATAAGCAAAAACAAACAAACAAACAAAAACTTTACTTTGTCTAATTCATTTTGGATTTTTAAAAATTTCTTTGTATAAGGTCCCATTAAAAAAACAAAAACAACAACAAAAAAAACATCTTATAATATATTGTATACTCTGCTTTTTTCTTCTGGTCACACATCTATTTCTATCCATCAGAAGGCTCAGTTTTCTTCAGATGTTCTGTGAGCAGTGATTAAGCATGTTCTCTGTCACTAAATCCTCCTTTTCACTCTTTATTGGTCTTCAGCTCCAGCTCTTACTCTGCCCTGGTCACCATCTGTCTGTTGTTTCCAGCTTATTATCACCAGTGTCTTGTTTTAGAGCCAGTGTCTTTGGTATTTCTAGACAATATTTTGCATGTTTATGTCTTTGCAGTGTCTTCTCGTGTGTTTTACTGTAAATCCATGATGTATTGTTTGGGTTCATAGTTTCCTAGTCTCGTTAAATTTGCTGTAATTTCTGCTTGTCTTCTGGTTTTAACCCTTGCTCTCTGCTGGATTATGATAATAGATTTTGCCTGGGATGATTATTTTGTTTTTGTTTTTGACCCCAGTTTGGAATTGCAATTGGATGAAGGACTTTGGAGCAGTAAAATAAAATCTATAATCTATAAATGAAAAATTTAAGTGCAAGGTTATGAAAACACTCCCGGTGAACAGTCTCATGAAGAACCGGTCCATCAAAGTTCTCCTGAATCTATTACAACGTGATAGGAAAGCGAGTGATTGAGGCCCAGATTGTGGACGAGGTCAAAAATGCAGAGCTATACATATCAGACCTAAATATCAGAGAGGAATTGCTGGAGATTTGCTCTCTGCCATGAATCACAGGCAGCCACATTCAACTGCAATTAAGGATGTGCCGAGTCACCTCAGCATAGAGATTGGTGTTTGCAGAGACCAAGGGTATGACTGTGCCAGCAACATGAGCAGCGAAAACGCCAGTGTCCAGGCTCTGACCAAGAAAGACACACCTAAGGCAGTGTACATGCACTGTAATGGGAAGTGGATGAACCTTGTCATTGCACTCTCCTGTGCTCTTCCACTAGTGCACAACCTGTTTGAAAATATAAAGTCTACCATCATATTCTTCACCTAGAGCCTGAAGAGGGAACACCTACTCGTGGAGGTTGTAAATAAGGATGTACACTCTACCGGACAGAGGAAACCTCTGATTGACAAATGTCGCACAAGATGGGCAGAAAGACATGACGCCTACAGCCACTTTTGTAGTGCCTTCGTCATTATTTTTTAGGCTCTAGATGTCGTCGCAATTCGTCTCCATACAGAAGATTACAGCCAAGATGTCACCACTTAATGGCAGGGGAAGTCCAAAGCAGAGGCCTACAGTCTCTTGTCACCCTCTTGTCAGTTTCATCCTCACCTTCCTCACAGTCTATCAAATTTTGTCCCACCTTACAGGCATCACAGTGAAGCTGCAAAGAACCTCAGTCGACATAATAGAGGCATCTAGCATGGTAGATGAGGTCAAGACTATCTACAAGGAGCTACACGTAACAATTGATGATGACTTCAACCAGATCTACGAGCAAGCAATCAGGATGTCTGCTCAGGTCAATGAGCAGCTTACCAGTCAACCACGGGCTGCTGAAAGGCAGACACACAGAACATTTACCTGCTGAAACTGCGAAGGATTACTATAGTCGTAGCATGCCTATACCTTTCCTAGTCATCTTGGAGTGTGAATTCAGATTCAGAGGTCTTCACATGTCACACTTATACTGTAAACCTCATTAACCGTGTGTGTGTGTGTGTGTGTGTGTGGGGTCAGTTTGTGTACAAGATCTCTATAAACAAGACAGGAAACTGATCCTGAATCAGCACTGAGCTACAGCGGAGCTTCACAATGAATCATCTCCGAAAAGACAGCAATATTGTTTATAAAATAACAACCAGTGTTATAAATGTTTAATATACATGTTACGAACTATAACTAAACATCACCCATCGCCTAGTTGCTCTTAAAATAAATTAGAGTGCCGCAGTGGGCGTCCCCTATTGTGCCGCAACGTGGAATGACCCGTTTCCATAGTAACAGAAAAGCTCATAAATAACATGAGCATATGCACACAACAAATGTTTCATGTTTTTTTTTTTTTAAATATTAGTCAATCGTTTAATAAAATGCACACATAATCATCTGGTTACTTACTTACAGCTTTAATAAAACAACTTTATTGAACAAATTGACAATATTGTGAATGTATTGTTTTAAATAATAAAGGTTTTAATACTTGAATGTCACATTATTTATTTGAATGCAATACAACTGAAAGCCGTCTGTGTCTGTAGTGTGATCAGAACATAATACATGGTCAGAAAATGAAAGAGGTGTTCTAACTGCAAGTGTTTTGGGGGTTTTCTTAGCATGTAGAGGAAGGAAGTTTTACTTGAGAAGATGAGCGCACGGTCAAATGTGTGAAAAGAAACCACAACACATTTGAACTTGGACAGCTGAACAGTTTAAACCCTCTGAGCTGCTCGTGTTATTTCTGGTTTTTCTCTGGGTGCAGGAGATGAACATCTCTTAATGAGGTCAGAAAAGTTTTTTAATTCGGTTAAAAAAACATTTTGTTGTTGTTGTTGTTGCTAATTTCTATCTAAAAAGTCTGAGACCAATAGGAGTGTTTTTCCCCTTTCAAGGCTGATTAATTGTTTATACATTATAATGTTAGATGAATTGTTAAGATTTTTGGGTCTCTGTTTTGCTTGTGGTTTTTATTACTGTTTTTACACTTTTGTGCCACATGTGAAGGGTATTCAATCTCATTCTACTGATTTTATTCCAAAGGAATCGAGTTATTTGAGGTTTGATTCAGCTGATACACTCCTGAGAGACTACTACACTACACCCTGCACAAAAAAGGATGGAAATGTTAGGATTCAGATAGGATTAAGATGGATGTAGGTAAAATACCAAAGATAATTCTTAAGCCAGTCTGTTTATATTAATGTGTCAGAATAATTTGATTCATTCAGTTTTGAGAATTGATTCACCTCAATGATTCTTTTAAAAGACAAAAAAGAAAAAGAAAAAAGCAAGTTATCCATCAGGGAGCACTGATGAGGTCCCCCAAACTGACTCCTCCCCTTTCTCTGCTGTTTCTGCTCATGGTCTCAGGTGAGTCATTTACAAATGTACTGTTTTATTTCTTATAAATATATATAAATGTGTATGTTTTTATTTTATCCTTGTGCTTCATGCTATTAGTGTTTGTTCAGCAGTTCTGTGTTAAGTTCCTCTTTTCTGCATTTCTCTCTCACTCTGACTCTCTCTCTCTCTCTCTCTCACACATTCTCTCTCTCACACTCTCTCTCACACACACTCTCTCTCTCATACACACTCTCTCTCACACTCTCTCTCTCACACACTCTCTCTTACTCTCTCTCTCTCACACACTCTCTCTCACTCTCTCTCTCTCTCACACTCTCTCTCACACTCTCTCACACTCTCTCACACTCTCTCTCTCATATACACTCTCTCTCTCACACTCTCTCTCTCACACACACTCTCTCTCTCTCTCTCTCTCTCACTCTCTCTCACACACACACTCTCTCTCGCTCTCTCACACTCTCTCTCTCTCACTCTCTCTCTCACACACACACACACACACACACTCACTCACTCTCTCTCTCTCTCTCTCACACTCTCTGTTTCTCTCTCACTCTCTCTCACACACTCTCTGTTTCTCTCTCACTCGCTCTCTCTCTCTCACACACACACACACCCTCTCTCTCTCACACACACTCTCTCTCTCTCTCTCACTCTCTCTCACACACCTCTCTCTCTCTCTCTCTCTCACACACACACACACACACACACACTCTCTCTCTCTCTCTCTCACACACACACAGAACATTTACCTGCTGAAACTGCGAAGGATTACTATAGTCGTAGCATGCCTATACCTTTCCTAGTCATCTTGGAGTGTGAATCCAGATTCAGAGGTCTTCACATGTCACACTTATACTGTAAACCTCATTAACCGTGTGTGTGTGTGTGTGTGTGTGTGTGTGGTCAGTTTGTGTACAACATCTCTATAAACAAGAGAGGAAACTGATCCTGAATCAGCACAGAGCTACAGCGGAGCTTCACAATGCTACAGCGGAGCTTCACTCTCTCTCTCTCTCTCTCTCTCTCTCCTGCTGTACTGCATGACCTGTGTAGCTTCTCACTGTGTAGCTTTTAGTTATAAATGAGTTCAGATGTTTGCAGTGGAGAGTTTACGCAGGCTTTCTCACTGTCTGAGACCTGTACACGCATTATCAACACATTTCTGTATTTCTTCTTGCAGGAGTTCTCTCCCAGCCAGGGTGGGATGTGTTTTACACACCGAGCTACATCTGTGTTCTAAGGGGTTCTACAGTAACCATGGGCTGCTGTTACACATATCCAGATGGTTACATAGTTCAGAAAGTTTTCTGGACCAGAGATCTGGTTACAGATGAAGAGCCTCCTGCTCTGTCTTCAGACCCAACGTACAGAGGCAGGGTTCAATACCGCGGAGACAAACGGAGTAACTGCCGTCTCAGACTGAGTGATGTGACAGAACAGGACCGAGGCAAATACTACTTCAGATTTTTAACAACAACACGTGGAGAAAAGAATCAGGGTAAAGATGGAGTTGATCTTTCTGTCACAGGTAAGTCCCATCAGCTGAAATAACACACTGTACTCTATTCATTATTTAAAAATATTTTAAACTGACACACTTCTACCACGATTTTCTACAAAAACACGTTTGTATTGATGATGAGCTCTGTGAGCACTAGCTGTAGCTTTAGTTATCTAGATAGTTATCAGTAACAGAAGGTACAAAACTCACCAATATTTCAGCTGAGTTGAAGTTGTAAAATATTAATGTAAACACTTTCCACGTTAATGTAGTAAATATGCAGTAGGTTTATGATTCAGAACTAAATAATAAGAGTTAATAACAGGAGAACAGACAATAATCCCCACAGTCCACACTGCATGTTTCACCTCTTTCCTCTCATTCACAGAGCTTCAGGTGGAGATGTTTCCTGTTAGTGTGGTTGAGGGAGATGAAGTCACTCTCACGTGTAAATCCACCTGCAGCCTGACTGACACTCCAGTATTCACCTGGTACAAAAATGGACGTCCTTTATTCTCAGTCACTTCCTCTAACCTGCTCCGTCTTCCATCAGTCATTCAGAATAATGCAGGCGATTACAGGTGTGGTGTACAGGGACAAAGTTATCGTTCCCCTGCTGTCACTCTTAATGTCCAGTGTAAGTACAGATTTATTTATTCACTCATAAAACTAGCAACACTAAAAGTTTATCCACATGTAAAATGAATCCCATCAGTAATCAAGCAGTAACAAACAGCAAAGTAACACAAATATGTTATTATATTATTTTAAATTATTATCCTCTACCCAACAAGTCACCAGGTGATATGAGGTTTCACTGGATGTGTTCGGATCGGGTTGCACTGTACGTGATTAACGGCTTTAATCCTACAGAATACTGATGAGAGAATCAGTCCTGCAGCTCACATCTCAGAGAGCCAACTCACTCCAAAACTATACAATGCTCCAATATATAGATTATCTATATTATCTAAACTATTATAGATTAGCTGCTCATTAACCAAACATGTGTAATTAAATGCCAGTAATAAATCTGGGCATGCCCTCTCTCTCTCTCTCTCTCTCTCTGTCTGTTCAGCTCTGGTTGATTCTTCTTGTTCTCTCGTTATCTAGAGTTAAACCTGTCTGGTCTGGGTTAAAACTCAACAATGCCACTAGCTTCAGTATGAAAGACTTACACCTAATAGAATATTAATGTACTAGCATACTTGCACAATTGCTTCCTAGAATAATTGTGTTTAAATACACCTATGCAGATTATAAAGCAAGGTTACAGACTCAGCTAACTTCAGACTAGCATAAATGCACACTAGAATAGCATACATGCGCATTAATGTACTAGTATCCTAAAATACTTAAACATTAGCAAACATGTGTATAACATGCTTACATACTAGCTCACGAGTATGTTTGAATATTATCAAACTAGAATGTTTGAATTTTAGCATACATGGGAATTAGCAAACTAACAGTAGAATATGTGAGTATTAGCATACTTACACACATATTACTTTATTAGTATACATGTGTACTTGCATGCTAGCACTGTTGTACACTCCAACACTAGGATACTTGAACACTAGAACACTCAGACACACCTGTATACTAACATACATACTATTTTAGTTGCATCATGTCACTTTTTTCTAACTCTAACACGACCAAAAGAAAATATAAATAATTAAGATATTTTTGGTGATTTTATGACATTTTTCAGTAATTTCACTGCTGTTGATTTTTAGGTAAATGAATGTGTTACTGCAGTAAAACATGAAGTAATGATGGTCTGATTATTAAAGAAGAAAACCCCTTCATACTGTGCAGTTTGTGTTTCTATCTCTAGATCCTCCAAAGGATGTGTCAGTGTCCATCAGTCCCTCGGGTGAGATAGAGGAGGGCAGTTCAGTGACTCTGACCTGCAGCAGTGATGCTAACCCACCTGTGGAGTATACCTGGTTTAAAGGAGCATCATTTAAAAGCAAAGGAAAAACCTACACCGTTAACCAGATCAGCTCTGAGGACAGTGGAGTTTACAAGTGCAAGTCCAGTAATCAACATGGAGATGAATATTCTGAAACGACAGTAAATGTTTTGTGTGAGTGGCTGATTGTGCAGGTGACTGACTGAAATCCACTGAGCCACTGGATCTCACTTAACTATTCTTAAGCTTCTGTTATTGCCCTTTTTTCAGATCCCCCTAAGAGAGTCTCAGTGTCCATCAGCTCCTCTGGTGAGATAGTGGAGGGCAGTGTAGTGACTCTGACCTGCAGCAGTGATGCTAACCCACCTGTGGAGACCTACACCTGGTATAAGATGGATGAAAGCTCACCTGTAGGATCTGGACAGAGTTACAGCTTCACGTTGAGCTCCAGCAGCAGTGGATGGTTTTACTGCGTGGCTCAGAATATATACGGGAGTCAGAGCGCCGCTGCAGTGCCTCTCACTTTAAATGGTATTACAGTTATCATAACAAATAACACTTTGATTGGTGATTGAGTTCTAGCTGAATAATATTTGTCTGCACACAGGGGGAAGAAGTGTAGTTCTGTACGTAGTTCTTGGAGTCACAGTTGGATGTGGATGTTTACTTGCCATCATTGGTGTTTTATTGATGAGGTGAGCATGTGTATTTTTCCTCAACTTGCTTCAAATATCTGTGATCTGAACCCTCTTTTTATTGTTACTTTTTAGGAGAAAGAGAAGAGGAGGTTCAATTAATGACACCAAGGTATCATCGTCTAGTCAGGTAAGTGAACTGCAACAGGATGGAATGGTACAGTGTGACATTGCTTCAGTAGTAATTTGTTTTTGGTAACCACTTTGGACGGCAACATAAACCCCTCAAACTTACCTGCAAAACAACACAATAGAGAGTGACAATCATAATGGACATGAGGAAACACCAAGGTCTAGTCTCATAAACCTGACTCTTAGTTATTTCTCCAAAAAGAGGCACTTTTCATCACTAAACAAAACTACTGTAGTAAATGCTGTAATGTATTAAATCACAGAATGCGATCTGTGGCACAGCTTCTTTCCTCAGACATTCAGATCTGGAGAGATTCTTACAAAAATGAAAAACACCAAACACATTCTTTATAATCTTCACACAGAACAATAACCCTAGTCCTCCTGATGACACGTACATAGCTCTTGATCTTCGGACCAAGTCCTCCAATGATGTGTACCACACGCTTGCGGTGAGTGTCTTCAGAGATGTACTTTAAGCAGACATTCAGATCTGGAAAGAATCACTAAGAATGATGAACACATGATTTATTTATCTTTCTCTCACACAGACCGTTCACCTGAGTCCTCCTGATGACACGTACACAGCTCTGGATTCTCAGTCCATCTCTCCTGAGTACGACACTTTAACAGTGAGTGCTTCCGTTTGTTTGTCACTTCGCTTATAATCAAATAAAATAAAAATATTAATCTTTTGATTAATAAAATCAAAGTTTCAAAATAAAAATAAAGTTTGAAAGCAGCTATGGCCACAGTGATGTAATGCTAGTACGCTAATGTTACGTGATCTCGGAAAACAACTGTTATCTTTTGTTATCTCCTGTAGTATTATCCATGTGTTTGATCAACATTTCCAACTTATGGTTTGTTTTTCTAGCCTGCAAGCAAGCGACAGTGAGATCATCAACATCAACACCATGAGAGAGAGAGAGAGCGAGAGAGAGAGAGAGAGAGAAAGCGCTGTGGATAAATATTAACTAAAACTTTTTTAAAAAGTAGTTGAAAAGTGAGAACTGTACATTTACGATCGATATTTTATCAATGAATAACTACGTTTTATTTATGTTTTACCTGCTAAACTAAGACACTGTGCAAAAATGTATGCCGTTAACGTTTTGTACACTTTACGCAATAAATATGATGTACAAACTCTCAGTATGGTTTATTTAAAAAGAGTTATAATACGCTGTGGAGCAGAGGAGGGTGGAGGTCAGGGTGGTGGGAGCCCCTGGATTTGAACACGCTAGAGGCCGCCGTGGTGCAGTTGTCACGCCACGCAGTTGAGTCGGGAGCGCGCAGGCGTGGTTAGTCTGCGCGTGAACGCGATCTCACGGCAGGTGTGGGTGTTTAGTTTGATTACCTGCCTTATTTATGTGCTGCGTGCAGGCACTTTTGTGTAATTGTGTGATTGTGTGTGTGTGTGTGTGTGTGTGTGTGTGTGTGTTTATATATATATATATTTTATATATATATATATATATTTTTATATATTATATATATATATATATATATATATATATATATATATATATATATATGGGGATATGTATATGTACATACCCGTGTCTATGTTGTAGTTAAGTATGGAGAGACTTTAAGTTGACGTTATGCTTTGCGTCCTTTATTTTGACTGAAGAGTGAGTCTACGTTTGTGAATATTATTAATATAGCATTGATCTGCGCCTACGCCCGTATTGAGTCTGCCTCCATCTACAACACGGTCCCGTACTGTCACAGGGTCCTATACATACAGCATGATGTGAACCTTCTCGAACTTCTCCAACTAGAAACAAAGCAAGGCTGCTATAACACAAAACAGAAGCTAATATACAGTCATGTCATGATATCGGATTAACAGACAATTTATTATTCAATAATATTAATAATATTCAGCCACTGTCATACAGTAACTGTATCTGATTACCATTTTTCTATTTCTTAGTGATGGCGTCATTTAAAACAATGCTTCAAGAAGCTTCGAAACCCTTTACCAATCTTATTTAGAAAAATCAGTGGCTCGGAGCATATATCAAATTGGGCAAGTCATGTGATTTCAGAAAACGAGGCTTCGTTACATCATTACTCTTTCGAAACGTTTCGGATGGTTGCTAGTATGGGGTGCTGAACTCACCGTGAACCCATGAACCAGTGACTACGTTTACATGGACTGCAGTAATCTAATTATTGACCTTACTCTGATTACGGTAATAATCTGATCAAAGTGTTTACATCAGTCACTTTTAGAATACTCCTGTCATGTACCCGTTTTACATGTTTTAGAACATAATCAGATTTAGTCTCATTACGTCACCGCGCCACGCCGTCCGATGTCCCTCCAGAATTTCACGTATCAACATACAGTTCGTCTTCGTTATGGTACCGTATACAGTTTTTTGGTGTTTTTATTACATTTTTTTTACGAACGCTTTAATTGTAGTTAATTATTTGTCATGCTGTACGTGCTAATAGACAACTGCTTGAAGCCGTGGGCTGCATCTCAAACCGCGTACTTACCATCTATATAGTAGCCGAGATACATATATTTCTCCCCACTACAGGACTATAGTAGGCAAGTATGTGGTTTGGGACGCAGCCGTACTCTCTTCTTCGCCATAAAATGCTGAGAACTGCCGTGTGTGATCGTGTCCTGTCGCAAAATGCGGTGAGAACTCTCACACGACATTCATGATGTGATTAAGGTATTTACATGACTGTAATACAAGTCCATAATGCGACTAAAACAGGAATACTCCACCTGTCTTAATTCAATTAGAGCTTAATTCGATTATGAACTTAATTAGATAAAATTTCTGTTTACATCGTAGTTTCTTAATCGGATTAAGAGTGGATTATTGTTGTCCATATAAATGCAGCTACTTATAGTTTTAACTGATTTCGGGTCAGTTTTAAGATGCATGTTAATCCATCCATCCATTTTCAACCGATTATTCCTTCTTCAGGGTCGCGGGGAACCTGGAGCCTATCCCAGGAAGCATCAGGCACAAGGCGGGGAACACCCTGGACAGGGTGCCAGTCCATCACAATCGCATACACACTCGCATACCCATTCATACACTATGGACAATTTACCAACCTAACAATCTATCATGCATGTCTTTGGACTGGGGGAGGAAACTGGAGTACCCGGAGGAAACCCCTGCAGCACGGAGAGAACATGCAAACCCTGGAGGTGTGAGGCGAACATGCTAACCACTAAGTCACTGTGCGCCCTGATGTATGTTAATAAAAACCTGAAATAGATCTATTGTGTTTTTATTAATCCATGATCAGCGCTCACTTCAGGAAGCCAGGTTAACATCACCTGACGTGAAATTCCGCCAGATTTTACTATAAAACAAACAAGCCAAGATGTGTGTTAAGAACTTCTGTTGTTAAATTTAAATTTGGAATGACCTTCCAAATTGAATGGTCCTGGTCCTTAATATCATCATACTCCTTCTCCTGAGTCATAACATCACCCCTTCATTTTCCTAGTGTTTTATAGGCAGTTTTAATGACAAACACACGTGTGTATAATTAAAAAGGTAGAGACATAGTAACTGAATGTAAATGGTCTGATTAATAAAGACTAACTAAAACACAGAATACAAGCACTAATATTTTAAGGTATTGAATTATTGGTAAATAATATTTAAAACATTACACTGTTGTGAAGACATTTGCAATTGTTTTGTTAAAGGTGTAATTCTGTTGGGGCCCAGATCTCGTTGCTGTTGCACCGTTTTGACCAGCAGGTGTCGCCAGCGTGTAATGTTTGAAACGATTCCAAACACAGAATCAGATTGCGAAGCAATTGGTTCAATTGATTCGAAGCTTTGAGAAGATTATTTTCTCCCATCACTGCTATTTTCCGATCAATATCAATTATTATGAATTATAATGATTTAAAAATCCATTCCATCAAACCAGGTGTGGCCAGGTACGAGAGACACAGCTCATATACTTCACAAAGAGTGTGAGAACAGAGACCTGCGTGAAGTTGGCCCCCCCACCAACGCAAAACGTCAGCAAAATAGTCTCAATCGTTTGTGCTTCGTTTGTGCTGGTTTGTGCTGTTAAAATTTTCGTTTGTGCTGCTTCGGTTCCGGAGATATTAAAGGAATATTCAAAGGTCATTCTGGGGTCACCCAGCCCCCCCACATGCTCCAAATTCACCCGAAATGGTCTCAATCGTTTGTGCTTCGTTTGTGCTGGTTTGTGCCGTTAAAAGTTTCGTTTGTGCTGCTTTCGTTTTTAAGATATTAGACATTTAATTATGGCGCGGTGACGCGTCTAGCCCCCACATGCTCCAAGTTCATTCAAAATAGTCTCAATCGTTTGTGCTTCGTTTGTGCTGGTTTGTGCTGTTAAAATTTCCGTTTGTGCTGCTTTGGATTTGGAGATATTAAAATAATATTTATAGGTCACTCTGGGGTCACCCAGCCCCCCCACATGCTCCGAATTAACCCAAAATGGTCTCAATCGTTTGTGCTTCGTTTGTGCTGGTTTGTGCCGTTAAAAGTTTCGTTTGTGCTGCTTTCGTTTTTAAGATATTAGACATTTAATTATGGCGCGGTGACGTCACCAGCCCCCACATGCTCCAAATTAACCCAAAATAGTCTCAATCGTTTGTGCTTCGTTTGTGCTGGTTTGTGCTGTTAAAATTTCCGTTTGTGCTGCTTCGGTTCCGGAGATATTAAAATAATATTTATAGGTCATTCTGGGGTCACCCGACCGTGCTCCGAATTAACCCAAAATAGTCTCAATCGTTTGTGCTGCTTTCGATTTTAATATATTAGGGATTAAGTTCTGCTCCAATGCTCCAAATTGATCCGAAATGGTCTAAATCGCTTGTGCCGATTTTTGCCGACTGTCTTTTTTATTTTAACAATACAGTTGAAGTAAAAAGGTAAAATCCGAACGACAAATCACATGAAATAGTCGCATTCACGTAATTGTTACCTAACCACTGTGCGTTTTCAACTTTTAAGAGACACAGCAGATCACAGGATGTGTGAAATGTAACACGAACTCCAAGATAAGTGTTTTTACTTGTTTCTGTATATGTTGTTATGAGAATAACAGTCGTAATATTAACATTGTCATAAATAAATAAATACACGTACCATAATCTGTTTGCTGTAGCTCTGTTTATACATACATGGGCCGTGTGTATATATGTTTGTATGAATGTGTGTGTGTGTGTGTGTGTGTGTGTGTGTGTATATATGTGTGTATGTATGTATATATATATATATATATTGTGTGTGTGTATATGTATATATTAGTGTGTGTGTGTATCTGTCTGTGGAAATTTAATGACTTAAATGACTCAATAAATTAAGATTTAAGGCAAAATGATTTTACTTGTGAAACTGAATTACTGTGAACTATCAAACATCCTTTGAAGCAAATAATGTACCTTTAAAAACTTAAACACTTAGAACAAAAATACTTGAATTTATGAAAATATTTCAATTTAAACAGTGCAATCAGTCTTTTGTGTATAACACAGCATGTGGGCATATTTTGTTTTTTTCAGACATTCCTGTCACTCCACTTCTCAGGTCATCATCCATCTCCCAGACACATGGAGACCTCCATCATACATCTCCCAGACACATGGAGCATTGCATAGCTCCATTAACCATACTAGTATTAACAATGAGTTTTCTGTTCAAGAAATTCAACATTGACAATCTTAGCTCTTTGAAAGTTGTACCATTATGATTAAAGTTAACTAATAATATTGTAACTGATAGTGTTAAAAAATGGTACTTACATTGGCCAGACTTTTTATTTAGTAACTGTCGACTTTTCCTATACTAACAACACTAATTCCCACAAGAGCACCGTGAACAGAAGTGTCACACCTAGTGGTGGGAGTGAAGTGTAACAGATTATTCTCCTTGTAAATAAATGAAAAGTTAAATCATGAGAGACAAGTGAATGAAGTAAAGAGAATTGTTTATTGAACAAATGATATGATTTCTCTTTTAATATCTCCTGAACCGAAGCAGCACAAACGAAACTTTTATCAGCACAAACCAGCACAAACGGAGCACAAACGATTGAGAGTATTTGGGGTGAATTCGGAGCAGGTGGGGGGGCTGGGTGACCCCAGAATGACCTATAAATATTATTTTAATATCTCCGGAACCGAAGCAGCACAAACGGAAATTTTAAGGGCACAAACCAGCACAAACAAAGCACAAACGATTGAGACTATTTTGGGTTAATTTGGAGCATGTGGGGGGCTGGTGACGTCACCGCGCCATAATTAAATGTCTAATATCTTAAAAACGAAAGCAGCACAAACGAAACTTTTAACGGCACAAACCAGCACAAACGAAGCACAAACGATTGAGACCATTTCGGGTGAATTTGGAGCATGTGGGGGGGCTGGTTGACCCCAGAATGACCTTTGAATATTCCTTTAATATCTCCGGAACCGAAGCAGCACAAACGAACATTTTAACAGCACAAACCAGCACAAACGAAGCACAAACGATTGAGACCATTTTGGGTTAATTCGGAGCATGTGGGGGGGCTGGGTGACCCCAGAATGACCTATAAATATTATTTTAATATCTCCAAATCCAAAGCAGCACAAACGGAAATTTTAACGGCACAAACCAGCACAAACGAAGCACAAACGATTGAGACTATTTTGAATGAACTTGGAGCATGTGGGGGGCTGGTGACGTCACCGCGCCATAATTAAATGTCTAATATCTTAAAAACGAAAGCAGCACAAACGAAACTTTTAACGGCACAAACCAGCACAAACGAAGCACAAACGATTGAGACCATTTCGGGTGAATTTGGAGCATGTGGGGGGGCTGGGTGACCCCAGAATGACCTTTGAATATTCCTTTAATATCTCCGGAACCGAAGCAGCACAAACGAAAATTTTAACAGCACAAACGAAGCACAAACGATTGAGACTATTTTGCTGACGTTTTGCGTTGGTGGGGGGGCCAACTTCACGCAGGTAGAACAGAGTCTATTTATACTGTGAAGAAGCCTTGACCGTAATTGAGTCCAGGTGTGTATCATCGGTAATCTGGTGAGTATGACCGTGAGAGAGTCTAGGTGTTCCCGGCGGCCATGTTTGTAGTTTGCGCTGTGTTCTGGGAAGTGTAGTTGGATGCTGATTTTGGAGTCGACCTGACAAGAGTGTTGAAACTAGCAAATACGAACTAGGATAACCAGTAATTTATACAAATGCTGTATTTTCCCACTTTACTTAAATAATATAAGTAAGCAGATATGCAAATAATATTAGCTTTGTATTACTTTATTCAAAAAAAGTCATAATTTTTGGCAATGAATAATTTTGTTATATATTACCATACATTTACATATTTAGAATATTAATCTTTCATGACAAATGCACAGTTATACACTGTAATCAGACTATAATTTCTCTCTGGAACCAGCATCAAAATTTTTACAGTATTTCTAGTCAAAAAGTCCATTAAATTCTGGGCAAAGATTTTAAATTTCAAAGTAGAATAGTTTGTTTTTGTATTTTAATGTGTAGAGATTCTTGTCCCATTACAGGACACTTATCGACCCAGTTATTCCAAAATCTTTACATTATAGGCTTCAAAAAGTAGCTACGACTCATCCACATATTATAACTCTCCATGAGGTCATGTCATAAGATCAGAAAATAAATGGAAGATTTTCGAAAATCATGTTCGTGGGTTTGTTCCACAACCGTTTTTATGACCCTTGACCATTTCAGTGGGGTAGGGTAGCTGATCTCAAACCTTTCCCTAGCCCATTTCTACCCCACAGCCTTAAGATGTAACTCCTGTTGGTGAACGGGGCCTTAAGGTGTCCCCACTTCAACTCAAGGGCCAAAATCCACTCCCAACCAGCACTGAAGTTCTACTGTATCCATGTTTGGCTGGAGCATTCGGTCATGATGGAGTTCAGGGAGATGAATACAAAAATCAGAAGTTCTCTATTAAGAAGACAAACACAGGTAACAACCAGGCTCAGGAAAATAAATATGAAGGAAACCACACTAGGAACCAGGACTACCAGAAACTTATTCAGAAAAACCCTAATAAATAAATAGCAATGCATCATTCATTCTGTACAAATATGTACCATGACTCTCCACACACACAGACATTAATTACATTCTGATGAAATGAACAAAATGACTCGAAACAAGACTCATTTATTTTGCTGAACGAGATTCAAAGATCCGAGTCAGTAAAATGGTCCGAACTTCCCATCATTTCTAAGAAACCTCTGAATAAGAACAAACCGTGCGTGAACTGAATCATAATAAAGGTGAAAACTCAAAAACATAACCTGACTTAATACAACTCTCCAGCAATAAAAGGGATAAAACATGCAACTTAAATAGAAGTACTAATCAGTGAGGAAAATGAAAACACCTGAGAATGGTGAAACACGAAATGGAGGAAGACAACAGTAGAAGAAGTTCTGCGCTGACAGCCAGGGTGCCCTCTAGTGGCCAAAGATGGATTTGTCCCCGTGGGTCATGACATATGCCATATTGAAGTGGAAATGCTGATCATGAGTCACAATATATACTACATTTTAAAAAGATGACATTTTAAATCTTAATAAAAAAAAACATTTCTAAGTATCACATTACTATGTTTCTGAAAGTTTAAATAAAATTAAATTGAATTATGTTATAAATTCTTAGATAACAGCTATCTGCTATTCGACAAATTCATAGGTTGTACATTTGATCAGTTTAGAGCAGGGGTGTGAAACTCATTTTAGTTCAGGGGCCACAAACAGCCAAAGTAAATGTGAAGTGGGCCGGACCAGAAAACTAAAGCATAATGACCTATAAATAAACAATAAGTCCATGTTTTTCTCTTTGTCTTCGTGCAAAGAAGTACAAGTACATTAGTAAAAGCTTCATATTTAATTAAAGATATTTTTACAAAACATATCTTGAACAACCTGAGATTTCTTAAGGCAAACGTGCAATTTGCTTCTGATCATCATTTACATGTGTGCATTACAACTGGTCACAGTGCAATAACGAACAGCAGAAGGCGCATTGCTGCCATCTGCTGTTCCGTCTGAGTTCCAGCGATGTGCCGCGTCTTCTACTCTGACTAAAACGTTGCGCCCCTAGCGGATAATTTAGGAATAGCATTTCTTAAAAATTTCTAGTTCGCGTCTTTTATGCATTTTGTTTCACTTTCCAAATTCATTCTCCGCCCGGATCGAACCCCTTAACGGGCCGGTTTTGGCCCGCGGGCAGTACGTCTGACACACCTGGTTTAGAGTGATATTTAATGCGGAACTTTATTGCTTGCCTTGTAGTGTATTCACGTGGAGTGTTCATAACTGTGCGTTTTTTTTTTGTTGTTTTTTTTTAGAAATGAGACATTTTTAATTTCTTAAGTACATTTGACCAAATCAGGTAGGCTAATAACATGGTAGTGTCTACCAGTTAGTTGAAGTCTACAGTTTTATATCTCCTTCTAAAGTTGAAATAAAATAGTGTGGTAGATAATTTCCAGAACACACATGAAGTAGACAGTGTTACTTTTCAAAGTTCTTCCTCTTTCCTCTTATTTATTGCACACAGGAAATAATATAATCTGCCATGAATTAAGCAACACAAATGTCAGAGTTAGGTGATCTGTTCGGGTTTTACTTTAAACTGTTTAACCTCAAAATAATGCTTTCGTATAATGGCCATTGTAAATAAACGTTAGATGCCATCAAATGTCTCACTGCTACAATAAACACATCATATCTATTTGTGTGTGTGTGTGTGTGTGTGTGTGAGAAAGAGAGAGAGAGAGAGAGAGAGAGAGAGAGAAGAGTGCTAGTCTGGGTTTGTGACTAACATCTCTATAAAAAATAGAGTAAACTGATGCTGAGTCAGCTCTGAGCTACAGCGGAGCTTTAACACAATTAATAATCCTAAAAGACAGTAATATTGTTTATAAAATAACGTGTTGAAAATGTTTAACTAACATGTTAGGAGCAATAAATATCACCCATCACCTGTTTGTTCTTATCATAACTTAAATGTAGAGAACCGTGGTGTGCTCCTCCTATTGTGCAGCAAAGTGGACAGTGGTAGTCAATACTTTGTGCTAGCTCCTTTTGCCAAGATAACAGCTCTGAGTCTGCCCCTATAATGCCTGATGAGGTTGGAGAATGCATGGTGAGGGATCTGAGACCGTTCCTCCATACAGAACCTCTCCAGATCCTTCACTTTTCGAGGTCCACGCTGGTGGACTCTCCTCTTCAGTTCACGCCACAGGTTTTCTATGGGGTTCAGGTCAGGGGACTGGGATGGTCAGGGCAGGACCTTGATTTTGTGGTCAGTAAATCATTTTGGTGTTGATTTTGATGTATGTTTTGTATCATTGTCCTGCTGGAGGATCCAACCACGGCCCATTTTAAGATTTCTGGCATAGGCAGTCAGGTTTTCATTTAATATCTGTTGATATTTTATCCATGTTGCCATGTATCCTAACAAAATGTCCAGGTCTTCTGGCAGAAAAATAACCCAGAAACATTAAAGAACCACCTCCATATTTAACTGTGGGCATGAGGTACTTTTACATATTGCTACCTCTCTGTGTGCTCCAAAACCACCTCTGGTGTTTATTACCAAAAAGCTCTATTCTGGTTTCATCTGACCATAGAACCCGATCCCATCTGAAGGTCTAGTCGTGTCTGGCACACTGAAGACGCTCGAGTTTGTTTTTGGATGAGAGTAGAGGCTTTTTTCTTGAAACCCTTATAAACAACTTGTGGTGATGTAGGTGACTTCAGATTGTAGTTTTGGAGACTTTCTGATCCCAAGACGTAACTTCTGCAGTTCTCCAGCTGTGATCCTTGGAGATATTTTATCCACTCGAACCATCCTCTTCACAGTGTGATGAGACGATATAGACACACGTTCAATTCCAGGTCGATTCATAACATTTCCAGTTGATTGGAACTTCGTCATTATTCTCCCGATGGTGGAAATGGGTATTTTCAATGCTTGTGCTATTTTCTTATAGCCACGCCCCATTTTGTGAAGCTCAACAACTTCTTGTTTACAGAGGGTAAAAGTGAAAGAAGAGATTTAACTGTAAGTGTTTCTTAACATGTAGAGGAAGGAGAACTTATTTAGTAAAGAAAGAGGAAGAAACATGCCAGTCTGTGTTAAAGTTAAACAGCAACACATTTGACCTTGGACTAGTTGAATAGTTTAAACCCTCAGAGCTGCTCCGGTTATTTCTGTTTTTGTTCTCTGGATGCAGGAGAGGAACATCTCTTAATGAGGTCAGAAAAGTTTTTAGCAATTCATTCAGTTTCAATTTTACAATTGAATTTCTCAATTATTCGATTAATAACTGAAATTAAAGCGTGTATTCTTTATTAGTCACGTCTAAGTTGACTTTTTTATTCATTTCTATTACAAAAAATGTCTCAGAGTAATATGTCTCATTTTACTGATTTGATTCAAGGACAGTTTTGTGAGATTTGATTCAGTACTCACAGAGACTACACACATCCTGAAGACCTGGATACATGTCAATTAAACAGAATAGAAAAACATTTTTATTGCAGATTGTTTCAATTATTGTGTAAAAAAACAAATAGATTCGATCACATTTGGGAATCGATTCGTCCGATTCACCCAAATGATTCTTTCAAAAAGAAAAAAGGAAAAGAAAAAAAAGTCTCACATATGTGTTTACATTTAGTATCACATATTAAAGAGAAGATTAAATTTTTTTTTACTCATGTTATTCCTCACACTCTGATCTATACAACACATGACACACCTAATGGATAGTTAATGTAACTGCAGGTGTAAACCCACAGCACTTTGCTTTATAATTATTATCACAGATTTAACGATTGTTTTATGACATGAAAACTGAACAGTATTTTTCCACATGTGATGATTGTACAGGGAGCACTGATGATGTCATTCAGACTGACTCCTCCCCTTTCTCTGTTGGTTATGCTCATGGTCTCAGGTGAGTCATTTACAAATTTGCATTTTTATTTAATCCTTGTGCTTTATACTAGTAGTGTTTGTTCAGCAGTTAAGTTCCTCTTTTCTGCATCTCTCTCTCTCTCTCTCTCTCTCTCTTTCTCTATCTCTCTCTCTCCTGCTGTCCTGCATGACCTGTGTAGCTTTTAGTTATAAATGAGCTCAGATGTTTGCAGTGGAGAGTTTATGCAGGCTTTCTCACTGTCTGAGACCTGTACACACATTATCAACACATTTCTGTATTTCTTCTTGCAGGAGTTCTCTCCCAGCCAGGGTGGGGTGTGTTTTACACACCGAGCTACATCTGTGCTCTAAGGGGTTCTACAGTAACCATGAGCTGCAGTTACACATATCCAGGTGGTTACAGAGTTCAGCCAGGTTTCTGGACCAGAGATCTGGTACCTGCGTGAAGTTGGCCCCCCCACCAACGCAAAACGTCAGCAAAATAGTCTCAATCGTTTGTGCTTCGTTTGTGCTGGTTTGTGCTGTTAAAATTTTCGTTTGTGCTGCTTCGGTTCCGGAGATATTAAAGGAATATTCAAAGGTCATTCTGGGGTCACCCAGCCCCCCCACATGCTCCAAATTCACCCGAAATGGTCTCAATCGTTTGTGCTTCGTTTGTGCTGGTTTGTGCCGTTAAAAGTTTCGTTTGTGCTGCTTTCGTTTTTAAGATATTAGACATTTAATTATGGCGCGGTGACGTCACCAGCCCCCACATGCTCAAGTTCATTCAAAATAGTCTCAATCGTTTGTGCTTCGTTTGTGCTGGTTTGTGCCGTTAAAATTTCCGTTTGTGCTGCTTTGGATTTGGAGATATTAAAAATAATGTTATAGGTCATTCTGGGGTCACCCAGCCCCCCACCATGCTCGAATTAACCCAAAATGGTCTCAATCGTTTGTGCTTCGTTTGTGCTGGTTTGTGCTGTTAAAATGTTCGTTTGTGCTGCTTCGGTTCGAGGAGATATTCAAAGGATGTTCAAAGGTCATTCTGGGGGGTCGCAGCCCCCACATGCTCCAATTCACCCGAAATGGTCTCAATCGTTTGTGCTGGGTTGTGCCGTTAAAAGTTTCGTTTGTGCTGCTTTCGTTTTTAAGATATTAGACATTTAATTATGGCCGCGGTGACGTCCCAGCCCCCACATGCTCCAAGTTCATTCAAAATAGTCTCAATCGTTTGTGCTTCGTTTGTGCTGGTTTGTGCTGTTAAAATTTCCGTTTGTGCTGCTTTGGATTTGGAGATATTAAAATAATATTTATAGGTCACTCTGGGGTCACCCAGCCCCCCCACATGCTCCGAATTAACCCAAAATGGTCTCAATCGTTTGTGCTTCGTTTGTGCTGGTTTGTGCTGATAAAAGTTTCGTTTGTGCTGCTTCGGTTCAGGAGATATTAAAAGAGAAATCATATCATCATTTGTTCAATAAACAATTCTCTTTACTTCATTCACTTGTCTCTCATGATTTAACTTTTCATTTATTTACAAGGAGAATAATCTGTTACACTTCACTCCCACCACTAGGTGTGACACTTCTGTTCACGGTGCTCTTGTGGGAATTAGTGTTGTTAGTATAGGAAAAGTCGACAGTTACTAAATAAAAAGTCTGGCCAATGTAAGTACCATTTTTTAACACTATCAGTTACAATATTATTAGTTAACTTTAATCATAATGGTACAACTTTCAAAGAGCTAAGATTGTCAATGTTGAATTTCTTGAACAGAAAACTCATTGTTAATACTAGTATGGTTAATGGAGCTATGCAATGCTCCATGTGTCTGGGAGATGTATGATGGAGGTCTCCATGTGTCTGGGAGATGGATGATGACCTGAGAAGTGGAGTGACAGGAATGTCTGAAAAAAACAAAATATGCCCACATGCTGTGTTATACACAAAAGACTGATTGCACTGTTTAAATTGAAATATTTTCATAAATTCAAGTATTTTTGTTCTAAGTGTTTAAGTTTTTAAAGGTACATTATTTGCTTCAAAGGATGTTTGATAGTTCACAGTAATTCAGTTTCACAAGTAAAATCATTTTGCCTTAAATCTTAATTTATTGAGTCATTTAAGTCATTAAATTTCCACAGACAGATACACACACACACTAATATATACATATATACACACACACAATATATATATATATATACACATACATACACACATATATACACACACACACACACACACATTCATACAAACATATATACACACGGCCCATGTATGTATAAACAGAGCTACAGCAAACAGATTATGGTACGTGTATTTATTTATTTATGACAATGTTAATATTACGACTGTTATTCTCATAACAACATATACAGAAACAAGTAAAAACACTTATCTTGGAGTTCGTGTTACATTTCACACATCCTGTGATCTGCTGTGTCTCTTAAAAGTTGAAAACACAGTGGTTAGGTAACAATTACGTGAATGCGACTATTTCATGTGATTTGTCGTTCGGTTTTACCTTTTTACTTCAACTGTATTGTTAAAATAAAAAGACAGTCGGCAAAAATATCGGCAGCGATTTAGACCATTTCGGATCAATTTGGAGCATTGGAGCAGAACTTAATCCCTAATATATTAAAATCGAAAGCAGCACAAACGATTGAGACTATTTTGGGTTAATTCGGAGCACGGTCGGGTGACCCCAGAATGACCTATAAATATTATTTTAATATCTCCAAATCCAAAGCAGCACAAACGAAACTTTTATCAGCACAAACCAGCACAAACGAAGCACAAACGATTGAGACTATTTTGAATGAACTTGGAGCATGTGGGGGCTGGTGACGTCACCGCGCCACAATTAAATGTCTAATATCTTAAAAACGAAAGCAGCACAAACGAAACTTTTAACGGCACAAACCAGCACAAACGAAGCACAAACGATTGAGACCATTTTGGGTTAATTCGGAGCATGTGGGGGGGCTGGGTGACCCCAGAATGACCTTTGAATATTCCTTTAATATCTCCGGAACCGAAGCAGCACAAACGAACATTTTAACAGCACAAACCAGCACAAACGAAGCACAAACGATTGAGACCATTTTGGGTGAATTTGGAGCATGTGGGGGGGCTGGGTGACCCCAGAATGACCTATAAATATTATTTTAATATCTCCAAATCCAAAGCAGCACAAACGGAAATTTTAACGGCACAAACCAGCACAAACGAAGCACAAACGATTGAGACCATTTCGGGTGAATTTGGAGCATGTGGGGGGGCTGGGTGACCCCAGAATGACCTTTGAATATTCCTTTAATATCTCCGGAACCGAAGCAGCACAAACGAAAATTTTAACAGCACAAACCAGCACAAACGAAGCACAAACGATTGAGACTATTTTGCTGACGTTTTGCGTTGGTGGGGGGGCCAACTTCACGCAGGTAGATCTGGTTACAGATGAAGAGCCTCCTGCTCTGTCTTCAGACCCAAAGTACAGAGGCAGGGTTCAATACCTCGGAGACAAACTGAGTAACTGCCGTCTCAGACTGAGTGATGTGACAGAACAGGACCAAGGCAAATACTACTTCAGATTTTTAACAACAACACCTGGAGAAAAGAATCAGAGTAGAGATGGAGTTGATCTTTCTGTCTCAGGTAAGTCCCATCAGCTGAAATAACACACTGTACTCCATTTTTTTTTAAAAACATTTTAAACTGACACACTTCTACCACGATTTTCTACAAAGAAAACATTTGTCTTGATAAAAAGCTCTTTGAGCACTCGCATTAGTTTTAGTTATCTAGCTAGGTAACAGTAACAGAAGGTACAAAACTCACTACTATGTCAGCTGAGTTGAAGTTGTAAAATATTAATGTAAACACTTTCCACAATAACGTTAATGATATTCAGCATCTTCTAACTGACTAATTAACTGAGCAACTACTTTTGAAATGTGTGAGTTTCAGTCTACATGCAATATCATGCAGTTCATTCCTCGATTCAGTAAGTAATTTATCCTGGTCAGGGTCGAGGCGGATCCAGAATAACATTCACTGATGCTCAAGAAGGCAACAAGATGGGGAGGGGGGGTCCTGCATCCGGCATGTCTCCACCTAGCTAATATCTGCTAGTAAATATGCAGTAGGTTTATGATTCAGAACTAAATAGTAAGAGTTAATAACAGGAGAACAGACAATAATCCCCACAGTCCACACTGCATGTTTCACCTCTTTCCTCTCATTCACAGAGCTTCAGGTGGAGATGTTTCCTGTTAGCGTGGTTGAGGGAGATGAAGTCACTCTCATGTGTAAAACCACCTGCAGCCTGACTGACACTCCAGTATTCACCTGGCACAAAAATGGACGTCCTTTATTCTCAAATACCTCTAACCTGCTCCGTCTTCCATCAGTCAGTCAGATGGATGCAGGCTATTACAGGTGTGGTGTACAGGGACAAAGTTATCGTTCCCCTGCTGTCACTCTTAATGTCCAGTGTAAGTACAGATTTATTTATTCACTCATCAAACTAGCAACAATAAAGGTTCATGCTGAATCCACATGTAAAAAGAATCCCATCAGTAATCAAGCAATAACAAACAGCAAAGTAACACAAATGTTATTATATTATTTTAAATTATTATCCTCTACACAACAAGTCACAAGGTGACATGGGGTTTCACTGGATGTGTTCGGATCAGGGTTGCACTTTCAAATTCAACTTTTATTTATTTATATAGCACATTTACAAAACAAAACAAAAAAAACGTTGTTGCTCTAAGTGCTTCACAATTATGTTAGAAGAGTATATAAAAAGTAAAGAGTAAAAGATAAAGAGCAATATAATAATAAAAAATACAAATAACAATTAATCTGCCTACACACAGAGAGACAAGTACTCAAGATTCCTTTCCTTCAAAAGCTAGTTTAAAAACATACGTTTTCAACTGAGACTTAAAAACCTCTATAAACTGAACCTGCTGAATGTACAGTGGGGGAAATAAGTACGTCAACACGTGAACACGTCAACATTTTTTTCAGTAAATATATTTCTAATGAAGCTATTCAGATGATATTTTCACCGGACATCAGTATTAACTCAAGAAATCCGGAAATATAAGGAATTCTTTAAAGTCCATGAATAAAGTTTTGTGTAATAAAGTGGAATGGCACATGAAAAAGTATTGAACACGCTAAGAAAAAGTGGTTCTCCAAGGCAACTTAAGGCAAGGAACCAGCTGAAACCCGTAAGTAATTGTAACCCCTTCCTGGCGCCGGAAGTGTAATATTAGAGAAGGTTACTACAGTAAATGGTTTTAATTAACAGGATCCCGAGTATTTAGCAGTTGATGGTAAATTTGGCTAACCTCTATTTACCAGATGTTGTTATACTATAACAGGCAGAAATGTATGTAAATTATTTAATCCCTAATAGCGCGGTGCCTCCACTGAAGAATTTCCCCACTCACACACTATGAGCGGTAATGTTATTCCCCAGAACCAAATATTGAGTATAACTAGGCCAAATATATATAAACCTTATTAAATCAAAAAACGTCCAGTAAAGCCAGGTAGTATGTATAACAAAAATAAAAAACATTTATTATGCTAAACAAAAACTTCAAGCTGTATACATGTATTAGAAACAAAATTTAGACCAGTAACGCAAACACTCCTTTCTAATTATGAAACAACAGGAACAGTACAGTTTGGATTTTACCACTTAAACCCTTTTTTAACTGTTCAGAACCTTCACCAAGCGCTTGGGTTTTCTGTTGGGGCCCGTGAGTTGGTGCACATACAAACAAAAAATCCTCCTCGGTTCCTTTAATGAACGCTACTAAAACCTCTCCGTTACTCACGCCTCTGGAACAGAAGAATTAGCCCCGGTGGTCACGAGCAGAGAGAATGAATCCACGGCACGCGAGGTTCCAGAAGGTTCATTCAGCGACGCAGGTTCAGCGATGGAGTTCCTCCTTAAACAGCGTAGTAGCTACTATGCTACCTAGCACAGTTCTCCCCAGTACTCGTCCTTCAGTTTCACAGCGACACTGCGACTGGCGGTTACAGATGTCCGTCCCTCACGAAGACATTAGTTTAACGTCCACGAGTTACAGATTGTACTTAGCTTTGTTTTTCCCAAGCGAGTGCAAAACAAACAAACGCAGCTAAGCTAGCACTTCACCTTACAGTTCACAAATTCACCGAGCGGATAGTTGCTTTCCTTTCGCTGAATAAAATGATATTTGTGCCACTACTTTAATAGAAGTTTAGTCTACAAACATCACCTCTGCGTTAAAACACTGTTCTTTTTCTTTTCTTTTCCCCGCTCTCCTCCCGCGTGTTTCTCCCTCTCCTGTTCGCTACCTCTCCCCCTCCTTTCCTTTTTTTCCCTCTCTCCCCTCCCCAACAAAGGTGACCTCTGATTGGCTAGGAGTTTAATTAAACAGGCAACCCATTGGCTTGAACTACTCCAATGGAAACAAATTGCAACGTATTCAAAAACAAAGGACCATGGGAAATGTAGTCTCAACTGAATCCACCCAAAAATGCAGCAAGCACACCATTTATTCAACTACATTTTTGGGAGGTGCCTACATAATTATACCCCCTATCAGTGTCTATAAAAAGGCTTTTCGTTACTAAGGTGTCACACAAGAAATATCATGATGGGTAAAAGCAAAAAGCTCTCCTAAGACAGTTTGAACTTTATTGCTGTGAATATATAATTTTCATTTACATGTGATTCATTTTCATGTGATTCATTTATTGATTTGTTTGTCTTTAAATCCAGTTTTAGACTGTGATATTACAAAGGTCTTTCCAGATTATTACTTGCCACACTCTATGAGATAACCCCAGTAAAATTGCCTGAATTCTATAATATAATATGTTCACCATGTTAGGGTTAAATCCTCTTAAAACAGATACGCATTTGAATAACATTACTCTGTTCCAATTCACATCCTTCAGCGCATAGGCATGTTTTGTTTACTCTCATAATCCCCCAAACACCCACACCCAATGTCTCCAAAAAACAAATGAGACAGCAATGTACCCCACAACAATAAAAAGCTGTCCACAATGTAAAACTCGGAGAGTAAGCTGAACTAACTAACAAATTTACCAAGACAAAAAGTTCCAGTAAGAGAAAAAACCCCAACTGACTTCAGGTCTGATAAACAGTCTGCGCACAATAACAAATATAATGTCTTTAAATTTTAAAGTCATGTGACAAATAATATAACAGTGTAGCATGTAAAGCTGAGGAGATACTAATAAATTAACAAAAACTCTAAACCAGTTGGCGCCTCAAAACAGAGAACCACATAAATACAGAAGTAGATTTTAGAGGAGTAAATCCACAATATCTAGGCGAAGTAATGCACCGACAATATCTTCAAAAAGAATCCAAATACAGAAGGGCTGGAAGGCCGAGTGCAAAAAAATAATAATAAAAGAAGAGCAAAAAAGACGCTTTTAAAGTCTTATACCTAATAATATTACACAGTGTAGCATATTAAAATAAAATACAAGAAGAGAATAACAAGATGATAATAAAATAGAAATTAGAATAAATAATATTAGAATAAAGAATAGAGAATAAATTAGAATAAAGAATATTATCAGAGAAAATAAATAAATAAATAAATAATCATAAATAAAATAATAAATAAAATAAATACCAAATAAACAAATAAATAAATAAATAAGGAACACTACACTGTGTAGATGATGCAGTTCACCCCGATATCAAGAGTTTAACATAGTCTCCTGCTTCCTCCGCTGAAATAAAGTCCTTCTGAACACCGTTATATGTAATGCGAAGCCGAGCTGGGTGAAGTATTCCATAGCGAGCTCCCTCAATACCAAGAAGTTGACGCCGAATCTCGATAAATGCGGCCCGGTCCCGGGCTGTCTTGGTAGTCGGGGAAAACGGAGATGGTCAAATCCCTCACTTTAATCTGCTGGAGTTCTCTTGCATGGCGTAAAATACCAACACAGTCCCTGTGATAATGGAATCTGCACACAATAAGTCGTGGTCGTTTCAAAAGGTCCGGTGGGACTGGTCCAAAACCGACTCCTTCTCCAGACCAAACGCCTCCTTTAACAAGGCCGCTACAGCAGCGGTTGTTCAGGTGTCAGGGCCCTCTGGACCTCCGACTATCCCAACGTTATTGCGCCGTGACCTCGACTCCAAATCCACCAAAACATTTTTTCTCTAATTGAGTCACGGTCACAGTGAGAGACTCGATAGTAGTCTTCATATGAACTGTGGCATCTGTGCAACCTGAGAGAGCGTGCTCCATTTCCCCAACAGTACCTTTCAGTGTTGATATGGTAGTATCGGTCGCAACTTTATCACTAGCCAGCTGTGTTTTCACAGCCTGCAGGTCAAGCTGGAAAGGAGACAGTGCACCCCCGAGATTCTCCTGGAGCTCCTTTTTAAAAATATCAGCAATGTCCTTCCTCAGTAAAGCCAGAAGCTCAAGCCTGAGTGTGGTGAAGTCAAGGTCACCGCCCGGCGAAGCGGATTCAGGGGAAGAAGGGGACTCGTTTGCGGCACGCACACTAGGCTTCAGTCGTGTCTGAATGCTACCATGGGTTTTCATGTTTTTTCCAGACATTTTAACGTGCCACAAAGTTAAAAGTAAACGGAAATAAGGAAACAAAAAACAAGGAAACGGAGTAGGATGAGTCAAAATCTATTGTATGACTGAAAGTAAGCACTATTGGAAGCAACATCACTCCGTCATCAACAGGCCATGCACAGGAGCTCCTTAGAAGATTTCTGAGCAGGGAGTCAGAAGAATAGTCAGAAGAGTATCCCAAGAGCCAAGGACCACTTGGAAAGAGCTCCAGAAACACTTGGAGGCAGAAGGTGCCATCGTCACAGAGAAAACAACAGGCAATGCACTCCACTGCTCACCCAGCAAGACTCCATTACTAAAGAAAAGGCATGTCGAAGCTTGTTTAAAGTTTGCTACAACAAGCCTATCAAATACTGGGAGAGTGTAGTCTGGTCAGACAAGAGCAAAATTGAACTTTATGGCTGTTATACTACACACCATGTCTTGAGAAAAAAATGTCACTGCACATCACCCTAAAAACACTACACCATCAGTGAAGACTGGAGGTGGAAGCATCATGGTGCGGGGCTGTTTTTCATCACATGGTACTGGCAGACTTCATATAACTGAAGGAATGATGAATGGAGCCCTTTACCGGGAGATTCTTGAGAAGAATCTGCTGCCATCCACCAGGATGATGAACATAAGACGTGGGTGGAGCTTCCAGCAGGAAAACTATCCAAAGCATACAGTAAATAAAACTCTCAATTTGTTTCAGCGAAATAAATCAAGGTGTTAGAATGGCCGGGTCAGTCACCTGACTCGAATCCGAATGAACAAGATTTAAAGACAATATGTTTAGAAGAATGGAACAAAATCAAACCTGAATACAGAGGCCCATTAGTTTCTTCACACAGGAAGTGTCTTGACGTCGTACAAACAACGGCTTCTCCACAAAGTATTAAATACATTTCAGTAAGCGTGTTCAATACTTTTTCCGTGTCATTCCACGTTATTACACATAACTTTTATTTTATGGACTTTAATGTTGTGTATTCTTTACATTTCCGGATTCCCGAGTTAATACCAAATTCTGGTGAAAATTTCATGTGAATAATCTCATTGGAAATATATTTACTGAAAGAAATGTTGGGTGCGTTCAATATGTATTTCCCTATCCAGTAGTGGAAGACTGTTCCACAATTTAAAAGCGACTACTGTACTGTGTGCCTGTATTTCAGTATATTAGTACTCGTATAGGAGTATTTAAATAGACAATTATTCTAGTACATAAATATTCTAATAGGTTAAAGTGCACTGTATGTAATTTACAGAGAGCCAGCTCACTCCAAAACTATACAATGCACCAATGTATAGATTATATATGTCATCTAATCTATTATAAATTAGCTGCTCATTAACCAAACATGTGTAATTACATGTCAGTAGTTAAAGTGACACACACACACACACACACACTCACACACACACACACACACACACACACACACACACACACACACACACACACACACACATACACACAAATAAATATGATGTGTCTATATTAGCAGTGAGATATTTGATGGCATCTAACGTTTATTTACAATGGCCATTATACGAAAGCATTATTTTGAGGTAAACAGTTTAAAGTAAAACCCGAACAGATCACCTAACTCTGACATTTGTGTTGCTTAATTCATGGCAGATTATATTATTTCCTGTGTGCAATAAATAAGAGGAAAGCGGAAGAACAAAGTTACTTTGAAAAGTAACACTGTCTACCTCGTCTGTGTTCTGGAAATTATCTACCACAGTATTTTATTACAACTTTAGAAGGAGATATAAAACTGTAGACTTCAACTAACTGGTAGACACTACCATGTTATTAGCCTACCTGATTTGGTCAAATGTACATAAGAAATTTAAAATGTCTCATTTCTAAAAAAAAAGAAGTAAAAAAAGCACGGTTATGAACACTCCACGTGACAAACACTACAAGGCAAGCAATAAAGTTCCGCATTAAATGTCACTCTAAACTGATCAAATGTACAACCTAGGAATTTGTCGAATAGCAGATAGCTCGCTCGCTTGCTCTCTCTCTCTCTCTCTCTCTCTCTCTCACTCTCTGTCTCTCCACAGCTCTGGCTGATTCTTGTTGCTTTCTCTTATTATCTAGAGTTAAACCTGTCTGGATTAAAACTCCACAAGGCCACTAGCTTCAGTACGGCACACTTACACCTACTAGAATATTAATGTATTAGAATAATTGTGTATTTAAATATTCTTATACTTGAGTACTAGTAGCTTATACTTGAATACAGGCACACTTGCAGAATAAAAAGTAAGCTTACAGACTCACATACTTGCACATCAGCCTGTGGACTAGCACAAATGCACACTAGTATACACGTGAATTAGCATACTTGCTCATATTACTTTAATATTAGTATATGTGTAGTTGCATGCTAGCACTGTTGCACACTCCAACACTAGCATACTTGAACGCTAGAACGCTCAGACACACGTGTATACTAGCATACATACTATTTTAGTTGCATCATGACACTGTTTTAACTCTTACACGACCAAAAGAAAATATAAGATAAAGATAAAAGATATTGTTTGTGATTTTATAACATTTTTCAGTAATTTCACTGCTGTTGATTTTTAGGTAAATTAATGTGTTACTGCAGTAAAACATGAAGTAATGATGTCTTTCATAGTCTGGTTATTGAAAATGAAGAAACCCTTTATACTGTGTAGTTTGTGTTAATCACTTTAAATGGTATTACAGTTATTATAACAAATAACACTTTGTAGCATTGATAAAGGTGATTGAGTTCTAACTGAATAATATTTGCCTGCACACAGGGGGAAGAAGTGTAGTTCTGTACGTAGTTCTTGGAGTCACAGTTGGATGTGGATGTTTACTTCCCATCATTGGTGTTTTATTGATGAGGTGAGCATGTGTATTTTTCCTCAACTTGCTTCAAATATCTGTGATCTCAACCCTCTTTTTATTGTTACTTTTTAGGATAAAGAGAAGAGGAGGTTCAATTAATGACACCAAGGTATCATCGTCTAGTCAGGTAAGTGAACTGCAACAGGATGGAATGGTACAGTGTGACATTGCTTCAGTAGTAATTTGTTTTTTCCTAACCACTTTGGACGGCAACATAAACCCCTCAAACTTACCTGCAAAACAAAACAATAGAGAGTGACAATCATAATGGACATGAGGAAACACCAAGGTCTAGTCTCATAAACTCTTATTTCTCCAAAAAGAGGCACTTTTCATCACTAAACAAAACTACTGTAGTAAATGCTGTAATGTATTAAGTCACAGAATGCGATCTGTGGCACAGCTTCTTTCCTCAGACATTCAGATCTGGAGAGATTCTTACAAAAATGAAAAACACCAAACACATTCTTTATAATCTTCACACAGAACAATAACCCTAGTCCTCCTGATGACACGTACATAGCTCTTGATCTTCGGACCAAGTCCTCCAATGATGTGTACCACACGCTTGCAGTGAGTGTCTTCAGAGATGCTCTTTAAGCAGACATTCAGATCTGGAAAGAATCACTAAGAATGACGAACACATGATTTATTTATCTTTCTCTCACACAGACCGTTTACCTGAGTCCTCCTGATGACACGTACACAGCTCTGGGTTCTCAGTCCATCTCTCCTGAGTATGACACTTTAACAGTGAGTGCTTCCGTTTGTTTGTCACTTCGCTTATAATCAAATAAAATAAAAATATTAATCTTTTGATTAATAAAATCAAAGTTTCAAAATAAAAATAAAGTTTGAAAGCAGCTATGGCCACAGTGATGTAATGATAGTACGCTAATGTTACGTGATCTCAGAAAACAACTGTTGTTATCTTTTGTTATCTTCTGTAGTATTATCCGTGTGTTTGATCAACATTTCCAACTTATGGTTTGTTTTTCTAGCCTGCAAGCAAGCAACAGTGAGATCATCAACATCAACCTCATGAGAGCGAGAGAGAGAGAGAGAGAGAGAGAGAGAGAGAGAGAGAGCGCTGTGGATGAATATTAACTAAAACTTTTTTAAAAAGTAGTTGAAAAGTGAGAACTGTACATTTACGATCAATATTTTATCAATGAATAACTACGTTTTATTTATGTTTTACCTGCTAAACTAAGACACTGTGCAAAAATGTGTGCCGTTAAAGTTTTGTACAATTTACGCAATAAATATGATGTACAAACTCTCAGTATGGTTTATTTATAAAGAGTTATAATATGCTGTGGAGCAGAGGAGGTTGGAGGTCAGGGCGGTGGGAGCCCCTGGATTCGAATACTTATTGGGGTCCTATACATACAGCATGATGTGAACCTTCCCCAACTAGAAACAAAGCAAGGCTGCTATAACACAAAACAGAAGCTAATATACAGTCATGTTATGATATCAGATTAGCAGACAATTTATTATTCAATTGCAACTACTCAGCCACTCTCATACATTAACTGTATCTGATTACCATTTTTCTATTTCTTAGTGATGGCCAGTTTTGAAACACTGCTTCATCAAGCTTAAAAAAAATATCTTGTTTCAAAAGGTCAGTTTGTTCAGAGCATGAATCAAATTTTTCAAGTCATGTGATTTCAGCAAACCAGGCTTCGTTACATCATTACTGTTTCGAAACGTTTCCGATGTTTGCTAGTAGATGAATCAGTGTCTATTATAGTTTTAACTGATTTCGGGTCAGTTTCATGAAGTATGTTAATAAAAACCTGAAATAAATCTATTGTATTTGTATTGATCCATGATCAGCGCTCACTTCAGGATGCCTAGTTAATCACCTGATGTGAAATCCCATCAGATTTTACTATAAAACAAATAAGCCAAGATCTGTGTTAAGAACTTCTGTTCTTCAATAGAAATTCATAATGACGTTTTTGACTTGTTTTATTCTTGTTTTTTTTTTTTGTAAAGCATAACTTCCCTTTCACACACAGCCTTATAAGGCTTGAAACAACATATGTAAAATAAACAAAGGGTATTGTTTCAAACCATACCTTGTCCTTAATATCATACTCCTTCTCCTGAGTCATAACATCACCCCATTATTATCCTAGTGTTTTATAGACAGCTTTAATGACAAACACACGCGTGTATAATTAAAAAGGTAGAGTGAAAGTAATTGCATGTAAATGTTCTGATTAATAAAGACTAACTAAAACACAGAATACAAGCACTAATATTTAAAGCTATTGAATTGTTGGTAAATAACATTGAAAGCATTACACTGTTGTTAAGACATTTGCAATTGTTTTGTAAACGGTGTCATTCTGTTTGGGTCTAGTTCTCGTTGCTGTTACACGTTTTGACCAGCAGGTGTCACCAGCGTGTGGTGTTTCGAACGCTTCGAAACATTCATCCATCCATCCATCCATCTTCTACCGCTTACTCCTTCTTCAGGGTCGCGGGGAACCTGGAGCCTATCTCAGGAAGCATCGGACACAAGGCAGGGTACACCCTGGACAGGGTCGCTTCGAAACAGTGAATCATATTGCGAAGCAATTGGTTCAATTGATTTGAAAATATTTGTTCCTCCCATCACTGATATTTCCCTATAAGTATAAATTAGTATCATTATAATTATTTAAAAGCCCATGCCATCAAACGATGTGGTGTAGCCAGGTACAAGAGATGTACTTCAGAAAGAGTGTGAGAACAGAGTCTATTTATACTGTGAGGAAGGTGTGACCGTAATTGAGTCCAGGTGTGTATCATCGGTAATCTGGTGAGTGTGAACGTGAGTCTGGGTGTTCCCGGCGGCCATGTTTGTAGTCTGCGCTGTGTCCTGGGAGGTGTAGTTGCATGTGATTATAGCGTGGACATGACAACAGTGTTGAAGAAACTTGGAAAAACGAACTAGGATAAACAGTTTTTTACACAAATGCTGTATTTTCCCACTTTACTTAAATAATAAATAAACCTATAAATAAACAATAAGTCCATGTTTTTCTCTTTGTCTTCGTGCAAAGAAGTACAAGTACATTAGTAAAATCTTCATATTTAATGAAAGATTCTTTTACAAAACATATCTTGAACAACCTGAGATTTCTTAAGACAAACGTGCAATTTGCTTCTGATCATCATTTACATGTGTGCATTACAACTGGTCACAGTGCAATAACTAACAGCAGAAGGCGCATTGCTGCCATCTGCTGTTCCGTCTGAGTTCCAGCGATGTGCCGCGTCTTCTACTCTGACTAAAACGTTGCGCCCCTAGCGGGTAATTTAGGAATAGCATTTTTAAAAAATTTCTAGTTCGCGTCTTTTTTTGCATTTTTTTTCACTTTCCAAATTCATCCTGCGGCCCGGATCGAACCCCTTAACGGGCCGGTTTTGGCCCGCGGGCCGTACGTCTGACACACCTGGTTTAGAGTGATATTTAATGCAGAACTTTATTGCTTGCCTTGTAGTGTATTCACGTGGAGTGTTCATAACTGTGCGTTTTTTTTTTGTTTTTTTTTAGAAATGAGACATTTTTAATTGCTTAAGTACATTTGACCAAATCAGGTAGGCTAATAACATGGTAGTGTCTACCAGTTAGTTGAAGTCTACAGTTTTATATCTCCTTCTAAAGTTGTAATAACATACTGTGGTAAATATTTTCCAGAACACACATGACGTAGACAGTGTTACTTTTCAAAGTAACATTGTTCTTCCGCTTTCCTCTTATTTATTGCACACAGGAAATAATATAATCTTCCATGAATTAAGCAACACAAATGTCAGAGTTAGGTGATCTGTTCGGGTTTTACTTTAAACTGTTTACCTCAAAATAATGCTTTCGTATAATGGCCATTGTAAATAAACGTTAGATGCAATCAAATGTCTCAATGCTATAATAAACACATCATATCTATTTGTGTGTGTGTGTGTGTGTGTGTGTGTGTGTGTGAGAGAGAGAGAGAGAGAGAGTGAGAGAGAGAGAGTGAGAGAGAGAAGAGTGCTAGTCTGGGGTCAGATTTTGTGACTAACATCTCTATAAAAAATAGAGTAAACTGATGCTGAGTCAGCTCTGAGCTACAGCGGAGCTTCAACACCATTAATGATCTACTAAAAGACAGTAATATTGTTTATAAAATAACGTGTTGAAAATGTTTAATTAACATGTTAGGAGCAATAAATATCACCCATCACCTGTTTGTTCTTAACATAACTTAAATGTAGAGTACCGTGGTGTGCTCCCCCTATTGTGCAGCAAAGTGGACAGTGGTAGTCAATACTTTGTGCTAGCTCCTTTTGCCAAGATAACAGCTCTGAGTCTTCCCCTATAACGCCTGATGAGGTTGGAGAATGCATGGTGAGGGATCTGAGACCATTCCTCCATACAGAACCTCTCCAGATCCAGAATCTCCAGAATCTCTCCAGATATTTGTCCATGAGACCATGTATCCTAACAAAATGTTTTTGTATCCTAAAAAACATCTTTAATAATAAAATTTTTAAATAAATGAATCCATTAACCAATGAATAAAATTGATACACACATATACTGTAACTAGACAGATATCCAGCCTGATTACAGCTTAGAAATAAATATTATAAATATATAAATCACTCAATTATTTTAGGAAATGAAATACGAATCAAAAGACAGGCTGTGTCTCTAGTGTGATTCCCAACCAGGAGAATAGTACTTTCAGAACACAGAGGGTAAAAGTGAAAGAAGAGTTTTAACTGTAAGTGTTTCTTAACATGTAGAGGAAGGAGAACTTATTTAGTAAAGAAAGAGGAAGAAACATGCCAGTCTGTGTTAAAGTTAAACAGCAACACATTTGACCTTGGACTAGTTGAGTAGTTTAAACCCTCAGAGCTGCTCCGGTTATTTCTGTTTTTGTTCTCTGGATGCAGGAGAGGAACATCTCTTAATGAGGTCAGAAAAGTTTTTAGCAATTCATTCAGTTTCAATTTTACAATTGAATTTCTCAATTATTCGACTAATAACTGAAATTAAAGCGTGTGTTCTTTATTAGTCACGTCTAAGTTGACTTTTTTTATTCATTTCTATTACAAAAAATGTCTCAGAGTAATATGTCTTATTTTACTGATTTGGTTCAAGGACAGTTTTGTGAGATTTGATTCAGTTGATTCAGTACTCACAGAGACTACACACATCCTGAAGACCTGGATACATGTCAATTAAACAGAATAGAAAAACATTTTTATTGCAGATTGTTTGAATTATTGTGTAAAAAAACAAATAGATTCGATCGCATTTGGGAATCGATTCGTCCGATTCACCCAAATGATTCTTTCAATAAGAAAAAAGAAGAACAAAAAAAGAATCTCACGTGTGTATAGATTTAGTATCGCATATTAATGTAACTGCAGGTGTAAACCCACAGCACTTTGCTTTGTAATTATGAACACACCACAGATTTAAGGATGTTTTTACGACATTAAGACTGAACAGTACTTTTCCACATGTGATGATTGTACAGGGAGCACTGATGATGTCACTCAGACTGACTCCTCCCCTTTCTCTGCTGTTTCTGCTCATGGTCTCAGGTGAGTCATTTACAAATGTACACTCTTTTATTTCTTATAAATATATATAAATGTGTATGTTTTTATTTTATCCATGTGCTTCATGCTATTAGTGTTTGTTCAGCAGTTCTGTGTTAAGTTCCTCTTTTCTGCATTTCTCTCTCTCACTCTCTCTCTCTCTCTCTCTCACACACACACACACTCTCTCTCTCTCTTTCACACACACACACACACACACTCTCTCTCTCTCTCTCTCTCTCTCTCTCTCTCTACTCTCTCACACACACACATACTACACTCTCTCTCTCTCTCTCTCCCACACTCTCTCTCTCTCTCTCTCTCTCTCTCTCTCTCTCTCCTGCTGTACTGCATGACCTGTGTAGCTTCTCACTGTGTAGCTTTTAGTTATAAATGAGTTCAGATGTTTGCAGTGGAGAGTTTACGCAGGCTTTCTCACTGTCTGAGACCTGTACACACATTATCAACACATTTCTGTATTTCTTCTTGCAGGAGTTCTCTCCCAGCCAGGGTGGGATGTGTTTTACACACCGAGCTACATCTGTGCTCTAAGGGGTTCTACAGTAACCATGGGCTGCAGTTACAGATATCCAGATGGTTACATAGTTCAGAAAGTTTTCTGGAGCAGAGATCTGGTTACAAATGAAGAGCCTCCTGATCTGTCTTCAGACCCAAAGTACAGAGGCAGGGTTCAATACCTCGGAGACAAACGGAGTAACTGCCGTCTCAGACTGAGTGATGTGACAGAACAGGACCGAGGCAAATATTACTTCAGATTTATAACAACAATACCTGGAGGAAGGTATCAGAGTATGGATGGAGTTGATCTTTCTGTCACAGGTAAGTCCCATCAGCTGAAATAACACACTGTACTCTATTCATTATTTTAAAATATTTTAAACTGACACACTTCTACCACAATTTTCTACAAAAACACGTTTGTATTGATGATGAGCTCTGTGAGCACTAGCTTTAGCTTTAGTTATCTAGATAGTTATCAGTAACAGAAGGTACAAAACTCACCAATATTTCAGCTGAGTTGAAGTTGTAAAATATTAATGTAAACACATTCCACGTTAATGTTAATGATATTCAGCATCTTCTAACTGACTAATTAACTGAGCAACTACTTTTGAAATATGTAAGTTTCAGTCTACGTGCAGTATCATGCAGCTCATTCCTCGATTCAGTAACTTATTTAGAATCTGAAGGGCAATACTAAATAAAAAAAAAGTTTTTTAAACAAATTAACAACAATTTACACAGATCATACTTTTCAAAAGTTTACACCCCCCGGCTCTTAATGTATCGTGTTGCCTTTTTGAGCATCAGTGAATGGATGCACCTTTTTGTAATAGTTGTGTGTGAGTCCCTCAGTTGTCCTCAGTGTGAAAAGATGGATCTCGACATCATATAGTCTGTTGGAAAGGGGTCAAATATGCAGAAGATGCTGGAAATGTAAAGAATGTGCATGTCTCCACCTAGCTAATATCTGCTAGTAAATATGCAGTAGGTTCAGAACTAAATAATAAGAGTTAATAACAGGAGAACAGACAATAATCCCCACAGTCCACACTGCATGTTTCACCTCTTTCCTCTCATTCACAGAGCTTCAGCTGGAGATGTTTCCTGTTAGTGTGGTTGAGGGAGATAAAGTCACTCTCACGTGTAAAACCACCTGCAGCCTGACTGACACTCCAGTATTCACCTGGTACAAAAATGGACGTCTTTTATTCTCAGTCTCCTCCTATAACCCGCTCCGTCTTCCATCAGTCAGTCAGATGGATGCAGGCGATTACAGGTGTAGTGTACAGGGACAAAGTTATCGTTCCCCTGCTGTCACTCTTAATGTCCAGTGTAAGTACAGATTTATTTATTCACTCATCAAACTAGCAACACTAAAATTTTATCCACATGTAAAAAGAATCCCATCAGTAATCAAGCAATAACAAACAGCAAAGCAACACAAATATGTTATTATATTATTTTTAATTATTATCCTCTACACAACAAGTCACCAGGTGATATGAGGTTTCACTGGATGTGTTCGGATCGGGTTGCATTGTACGTGATTAACGGCTTTAATCCTACAGGATACTGATGAGAGAATCAGTCCTGCAGCTCACATCTCAGAGAGCCAACTCACTCCAAAAATATACAATGCTCCAATATATAGATTATCTATATTATCTAAACTATTATAGATTAGCTGCTCATTAACCAAACATGTGTAATTACATGCCAGTAATAAATCTGGGCATGCTCTCTCTCTCTCTCTCTCTCTCTCTCTCTGTCTGTTCAGCTCTGGTTGATTCTTCTTGATCTCTCGTTATCTAGAGTTAAACCTGTCTGGTCTGGGTTAAAACTCAACAATGCCACTAGCTTCAGTATGAAAGACTTACACCTAATAGAATATTAATGTACTAGCATACTTGCACAATTGCTTCCTAGAATAATTGTGTTTAAATACACCTATGCAGATTATAAAGTAAGGTTACAGACTCAGCTAACTGCAGACTAGCATAAATGCACACTAGAATAGCATACATGCGCATTAATGTAGTAGTATCCTAAAATACTTAAACATTAGCAAACATGTGTATAACATGCTTACATACTAGCTCACGAGTATGTTTGAATATTATCAAACTAGAATGTTTGAATTTTAGCATACATGGGAATTAGCAAACTAACAGTAAAATATGTGAATATTAGCATACTTACACACATATTCATTTATTAGTATACATGTGTACTTGCATGCTAGCACTGTTGCACCCTCCAACACTAGGATACTTGAACACTAGAACACTCAGACACACCTGTATACTAACATACATACTATTTTAGTTGCATCATGTCACTTTTTTCTAACTCTAACACGACCAAAAGAAAATATAAATAATTACGATATTTTTGGTGATTTTATGACATTTTTCAGTAATTTCACTGCTGTTGATTTTTAGGTAAATGAATGTGTTACTGCAGTAAAACATGAAGTAATGATGGTCTGATTATTAAAGAAGAAAACCCCTTCATACTGTGCAGTTTGTGTTTCTATCTCTAGATCCTCCAAAGGATGTGTCAGTGTCCATCAGTCCCTCGGGTGAGATAATGGAGGGCGGTTCAGTGACTCTGACCTGCAGCAGTGATGCTAACCCACCTGTGGAGTATACCTGGTTTAAAGGAGCATCATTTAAAAGCAAAGGAAAAACCTACACCGTTAACCAGATCAGCTCTGAGGACAGAGTTTACAAGTGCAAGTCCAGCAATCAACATGGAGATGAATATTCTGAAACGACAGTAAATGTTTTGTGTGAGTGGCTGATTGTGCAGGTGACTGACTGAAATCCACTGAGCCACTGGATCTCACTTAACTATTCTTAAGCTTCTGTTATTGCCCTTTTTTCAGATCCCCCTAAGAGAGTCTCTGTGTCCATCAGTCCCTCTGGTGAGATAGTGGAGGGCAGTGTAGTGACTCTGACCTGCAGCAGTGATGCTAACCCACCTGTGGAGACCTACACCTGGTATAAGATGGATGAAAGCTCACCTGTAGGATCTGGACAGAGTTACAGCTTCACGTTGAGCTCCAGCAGCAGTGGATGGTTTTACTGCGTGGCTCAGAATATATACGGGAGTCAGAGCGCCGCTGCAGTGCCTCTCACTTCAAATGGTATTACAGTTATCATAACAAATAACACTTTGAAGCATTGATAAAGGTGAACGAATTCTAACTGAATAATATTTGCCTGCACACAGGGGGAAGAAGTGTAGTTCTGTACGTAGTTCTTGGAGTCACAGTTGGATGTGGATGTTTACTTCCCATCATTGGTGTTTTATTGATGAGGTGAGCATGTGTATTTTTCCTCAACTTGCTTCAAATATCTGTGATCTGAACCCTCTTTTTATTGTTACTTTTAGGAGAAAGAGGAGGTTCAATTAATGACACCAAGGTATCATCGTCTAGTCAGGTAAGTGAACTGCAACAGGATGGAATGGTACAGTGTGACATTGCTTCAGTAGTAATTTGTTTTTGGTAACCACTTTGGATGGCAACATAAACCCCTCAAATTTAACTGCAAAACAACACAATAGAGAGTGATAATCATAATGGACATGAGGAAACACCAAGGTCTAATCTCATAAACCTGACTCAGCTTTTTCTACAAAAGTGGCACTTTTCATCGCTAAACAAAGCTACAGTAGTAAATGCTGTAATGAATTAAATCACAGAATGCGATCTGTGGCACAGCTTCTTTCCTCAGACATTCAGATCTGGAGGGATTCCTAAAAAAATTAAAAACACCAAACACATTCTTTATAATCTTCACACAGAACAATAACCCTAGTCCTCCTGATGACACGTACATAGCTCTTGATCTTCGGACCAAGTCCTCCAATGACGTGTACGACACGCTTGCGGTGAGTGTCTTCAGAGATGCACTTTAAGCAGACATTCAGATCTGGAAAGAATCACTAAGAATGATGAACACATGATTTATTTCTCTTTCTCTCACACAGACCGTTCACCCGAGTCCTCCTGATGACACGTACACAGCTCTGGATTCTCAGTCCATCTCTCCTGAGTACGACACTTTAACAGTGAGTGCTTCTGTTTGTTTGTCACTTCGCTTATAATCAAATAAAATAAAAAATTAATCTTTTGATTAATAAAATCAAAGTTTCAAAATAAAAATAAAGTTTGAAAGCTTCTATGGCCACAGTGATGTAATGCTAGTACGCTAATGTTTCGTGATCTCGGAAAACAACTTCTTGTTCTCTTTTGTTATCTTCTGTAGTATTATCCGTGTGTTTGATCAACATTTCCAACTTATGGTTTGTTTTTCTAGCCTGCAAGCAAGCAACAGTGAGATCATCAACATCAACCTCATGAGAGCGAGAGAGAGAGCACTGTGGATGAATATTAACTAAAACTTTTTTAAAAGTAGTTGAAAAGTGAGAACTGTACATTTACGATCAATATTTTATCAATGAATAATTACGTTTTATTTATGTTTTACCTGCTAAACTAAGACACTGTGAAAAAAATTGTGCCGTTAACGTTTTGTACACTTTACGCAATAAATATGATGTACAAACTCTCAGTATGGTTTGTTTATAAAGAGTTATAATACGCTGTGGAGCAGAGGAGGATGGAGGTCAGGGTGGTGGGAGCCCCTGGATTTGAATACTTATTGTGGTCCTATACATACAGCATGATGTGAACCTTCTCCAACTTCTCCAACTAGAAACAAAGCAAGGCTGCTATAACACAAAACAGTAGCTAATATACAGTCATGTCATAATATCAGATTTGCAGACAATTTATTATTCAATAATATTAATAATATTCAGCCACTGTCATCCAGTAACTGAATCTGATTACCATTTTTGTATTTCTTAGTGATGGCCTCAATTAAAACAATGCTTCATGAAGCTTCGAAACCTTTTACCAATCTTATTTAGAAAATCAGTGGCTCAGAGTATATGTCAAATTGGGCAAGTCATGCGATTTCAGAAAACGAGGCTTCGTTTCATCATTACTCCTTCGAAACATTTCCGATGGTTGCTAGTATGGGGTGTTGAACTCAACATGAACCCATGAACCAGTGACTACGTTTACATGGGCAGCAGTAATCTAATTATTGACCTTACTCTGATTACGGTAATAATCTGATCAAAGTGTTTACATCAGTCACTTTTAGAATACTCCTGTCATGTACCCAATTTACATGTTTTAGAACATAATCAGATTTAGTCTCATTACGTCACCGCGCCACGCCGTCCAATGTCCCTCCAGAATTTCACGTATCAACATACAGTTCGTCTTCGTTATGGTACCGTATACAGTTTTTTGGTGTTTTTATTAAATTTTTTTTACGAACGCTTTAATTGAAGTTAATTATTTGTCATGCTGTACGTGCTAATAGACAATTGCTTGAAGCCGTGGGCTGCATCTCAAACCGCGTACTTACCGTCTATATAGTAGCCGAGATACATATATTTCTCCACACTACAGGACTATAGTAGGCAAGTATGTGGTTTGGGACGCAGCCGTACTCTCTTCTTCGCCATAAAATGTTGAGAACTGCCGTGTGTGATCGTGTCCTGTCGCAAAATGCGTGAAAACTCTCACACGACGTTCACAATGTGATTAAGGTGTTTACATGTCTGTAATACACGTCCTTAATGCGACTAAAACAGGAATACTCCACCGGTCTTAATTCCATTAGAGCTTAATTCGATTATGACCTTAATTAGATAAAATTTCTGTTTACATCGTAGTTTCTTAATCGGATTAAGAGTGGATTATTGTTGTCCATATAAATGCAGCTACTATAGTTTTAACTGATTTCGGGTCAGTTTTAAGATGTATGTTAATCCATCCATCCATTTTCAACCGATTATTCCTTCTTCAGGGTCGCGGGGAACCTGGAGCCTATCCCAGGAAGCATCAGGCACAAGGCGGGGAACACCCTGGACAGGGTGCCAGTCCATCACAATCGCATACACACTCGCATACCCATTCATACACTATGGACAATTTACCAACCTAACAATCTTCCATGCATGTCTTTGGACTGGGGGAGGAAACTGGAGTACCCGGAGGAAACCCCTGCAGCACGGAGAGAACATGCAAACCCTGGAGGTGTGAGGCGAACATGCTAACCACTAAGCCACCGTGCACCCTGATGTATATTAATAAAAACCTGAAATAGATCTATTGTGTTTTTATTGATCCATGATCAGCGCTCACTTCAGGAAGCCAGGTTAACATCACCTGACGTGAAATTCCACCAGATTTTACTATAAAACAAACAAGCCAAGATGTGTGTTAATAACTTCTGTTGTTAAATTTAAATTTGGAAGGACCTTCCAAATGGAATGGTCCTGGTCCTTAATATCATCATACTCCTTCTCCTGAGTCATAACATCACCCCTTCATTTTCCTAGTGTTTTATAGGCAGTTTTAATGACAAACACGCGTGTGTATAATTAAAAAGGTAGAGACATAGTAACTGAATGTAAATGGTCTGATTAATAAAGACTAACTAAAACACAGAATACAAGCACTAATATTTAAAGGTATTGAATTATTGGTAAATAATATTTAAAACATTACACTGTTGTGAAGACATTTGCAATTGTTTTGTTAAAGGTGTAATTCTGTTGGGGCCCAGATCTCGTTGCTGTTGCACCGTTTTGACCAGCAGGTGTCGCCAGCGTGTAATGTTTGAAACGATTCCAAACACAGAATCAGATTGCGAAGCAATTGGTTCAATTGATTCGAAGCTTTGAGAAGATTATTTTCTCCCATCACTGCTATTTAATGATTTAAAAATGCTTTTTTCCCACTTTACTTAAATAATATAAGTAAGCAGATATACAAATAATATTAGCTTTGTATTACTTTATTTAAAAAAGTCATAATTTTTGGCAATGAATAATTTTGTTATATATTACCATACATTTACATATTTAGAATATTAATCTTTCATGACAAATGCACAGTTATACACTGTAATCAGACTATAATTTCTCTCTGGAACCAGCATCAAAATTTTTACAGTATTTCTAGTCAAAAAGTCCATTAAATACTGGGCTAAGATTTTACATTTCAAAGTAGAATAGTTTGTTTTTGTATTTTAATGTGTAGAGATTCTTGTCCCATTACAGGACACTTATCGACCCAGTTATTCCAAAATCTTTACTTTATAGGCTTCAAAAAGTAGCTACGACTCATCCACATATTATAACCCTCCATGAGGTCATGTCATAAGATCAGAAAATAAATGGAAGATTTTTGAAAATCATGTTCGTGGGTTTGTTCCACAACCGTTTTTATGACCCTTGACCATTTCAGTGGGGTAGGGTAGCTGATCTCAAACCTTTCCCTAGCCCATTTCTACCCCACAGCCTTAAGATGTAACTCCTGTTGGTGAACGGGGCCTTAAGGTGTCCCCACTTCAACTCAAGGGCCAAAATCCACTCCCAACCAGCACTGAAGTTCTACTGTATCCATGTCTGGCTGGAGCATTCGGTCATGATGGAGTTCAGGGAGATGAATACAAAAATCAGAAGTTCTCTATTAAGAAGACAAACACAGGTAACAACCAGGCTCAGGAAAATAAATATGAAGGAAACCACACTAGGAACCAGGACTACCAGAAACTTATTCAGAAAAACCCTAATAAATAAATAGCAATGCATCATTCATTCTGTACAAATATGTACCACGACTCTCCACACACACAGACATTAATTACATTCTGATGAAATGAACAAAATGACTCGAAACAAGACTCGTTTATTTTGCTGAACGAGATTCAAAGATCCGAGTCAGTAAAATGGTCTGAACTTCCCATCATTTCTAAGAAACCTCTGAATAAGAACAAACCGTGCGTGAACTGAATCATAATAAAGGTGAAAACTCAGAAACATAACCTGACTTAATACAACTCTCCAGCAGTAAAAGGGATAAAACATGCAACTTAAATAGAAGTACTAATCAGTGAGGAAAATGAAAACACCTGAGAATGGTGAAACACGAAATGGAGGAAGACAACAGTAGAAGAAGTTCTGCGCTGACAGCCAGGGTGCCCTCTAGTGGCCAAAGATGGATTTGTCCCCGTGGGTCATGACATCTGCCATATTGAAGTGGAAATGCTGATCATGAGTCACAATATATACTACATTTTTAAAAGATGACAACATTTTAAATCTTAATAAAAAAACATTTCTAAGTATCACATTACTATGTTTCTGAAAGTTTAAATAAAATTAAATTGAATTATGTTATAAATTCTTAGATAACAGCTATCTGCTATCCGACAAATTAATAGGTTGTACATTTGATCAGTTTAGAGCAGGGGTGTGAAATTCATTTTAGTTCAGGGGCCACAAACAGCCAAAGTAAATGTGAAGTGGGCCGGACCAGAAAACTAAAGCATAATGACCTATAAATAAACAATAAGTCCATGTTTTTCTCTTTGTCTTCGTGCAAAGAAGTACAAGTACATTTCTAAAAGCTTCATATTTAATGAAAGATATTTTTACAAAACATATCTTGAACAACCTGAGATTTCTTAAGACAAACGTGCAATTTGCTTCTGATCATCATTTACATGTGTGCATTACAACTGGTCACAGTGCAATAACGAACAGCAGAAGGCGCATTGCTGCCATCTGCTGTTCCGTCTGAGTTCCAGCGATGTGCCGCGTCTTCTACTCTGACTAAAACGTTGCGCCCCTAGCGGATAATTTAGGAATAGCATTTCTTAAAAATTTCTAGTTCGCGTCTTTTATGCATTTTGTTTCACTTTCCAAATTCATTCTCCGCCCGGATCGAACCCCTTAACGGGCCGGTTTTGGCCCGCGGGCCGTACGTCTGACACACCTGGTTTAGAGTGATATTTAATGCAGAACTTTATTGCTTGCCTTGTAGTGTTTTCACGTGGAGTGTTCATAACTGTGCGTTTTTTTGTTGTTGTTGTTGTTTTTTTTTAGAAATGAGACATTTTTAATTTCTTAAGTACATTTGACCAAATCAGGTAGGCTAATAACATGGTAGTGTCTACAAGTTAGTTGAAGTCTACAGTTTTATATCTCCTTCTAAAGTTGAAATAAAATAGTGTGGTAGATAATTTCCAGAACACACATGAAGTAGACAGTGTTACTTTTCAAAGTTCTTCCTCTTTCCTCTTATTTATTGCACACAGGAAATAATATAATCTGCCATGAATTAAGCAACACAAATGTCAGAGTTAGGTGATCTGTTCGGGTTTTACTTTAAACTGTTTAACCTAAAAATAATGCTTTCATATAATGGCCATTGTAAATAAACGTTAGATGCCATCAAATGTCTCACTGCTACAATAAACACATCATATCTATTTGTGTGTGTGTGTGTGTGTGTGTGTGAGAAAGAGAGAGAGAGAGAGAGAGAGAGAGAGAAGAGTGCTAGTCTGGGTTTGTGACTAACATCTCTATAAAAAATAGAGTAAACTGATGCTGAGTCAGCTCTGAGCTACAGCAGAGCTTTAACACAATTAATAATCCTAAAAGACAGTAATATTGTTTATAAAATAACGTGTTGAAAATGTTTAACTAACATGTTAGGAGCAATAAATATCACCCATCACCTGTTTGTTCTTATCATAACTTAAATGTAGAGAACCGTGGTGTGCTCCCCCTATTGTGCAGCAAAGTGGACAGTGGTAGTCAATACTTTGTGCTAGCTCCCTTTGCCAAGATAACAGCTCTGAGTCTGCCCCTATAATGCCTGATGAGGTTGGAGAATGCATGCTGAGGGATCTGAGACCGTTCCTCCATACAGAACCTCTCCAGATCCTTCACTTTTCGAGGTCCACGCTGGTGGACTCTCCTCTTCAGTTCACCCCACAGGTTTTCTATGGGGTTCAGGTCAGGGGACTGGGATGGTCAGGGCAGGACCTTGATTTTGTGGTCAGTAAATCATTTTGGTGTTGATTTTGATGTATGTTTTGGATCATTGTCCTGCTGGAGGATCCAACCACGGCCCATTTTAAGATTTCTGGCATAGGCAGTCAGGTTTTCATTTAATATCTGTTGATATTTTATCCATGTTGCCATGTATCCTAACAAAATGTCCAGGTCTTCTGGCAGAAAAATAACCCAGAAACATTAAAGAACCACCTCTATATTTAACTGTGGGCATGAGGTACTTTTACATATTGCTACCTCTCTGTGTGCTCCAAAACCACCTCTGGTGTTTATTACCAAAAAGCTCTATTCTGGTTTCATCTGACCATAGAACCTGATCCCATCTGAAGGTCCAGTCGTGTCTGGCACACTGAAGACGCTCGAGTTTGTTTTTGGAGGAGAGTAGAGTCTTTTTTCTTGAAACCCTTATAAACAAATTTTGGTGATGTAGGTGACTTCAGATTGTAGTTTTGGAGACTTTCTGATCCCAAGACGTAACTTCTGCAGTTCTCCAGCTGTGATCCTTGGAGATATTTTATCCACTCGAACCATCCTCTTCACAGTGTGATGAGACGATATAGACACACGTTCAATTCCAGGTCGATTCATAACATTTCCAGTTGATTGGAACTTCGTCATTATTCTCCCGATGGTGGAAATGGGTATTTTCAATGCTTGTGCTATTTTCTTATAGCCACGCCCCATTTTGTGAAGCTCAACAACTTCTTGTTTACAGAGGGTAAAAGTGAAAGAAGAGTTTTAAATGTAAGTGTTTCTTAACATGTAGAGGAAGGAGAACTTATTTAGTAAAGAAAGAGGAAGAAACATTCCTGTGTTAAAGTTAAACAGCAACACATTTGACCTTGGACTAGTTGAATAGTTTAAACCCTCAGAGCTGCTCCGGTTATTTCTGTTTTTGTTCTCTGGATGCAGGAGAGGAACATCTCTTAATGAGGTCAGAAAAGTTTTTAGCAATTCATTCAGTTTCAATTTTACAATTGAATTTCTCAATTATTCGATTAATAACTGAAATTAAAGCGTGTGTTCTTTATTAGTCACGTCTAAGTTGACTTTTTTATTCATTTCTATTACAAAAAATGTCTCAGAGTAATATGTCTCATTTTACTGATTTGATTCAAGGACAGTTTTGTGAGATTTGATTCAGTACTCACAGAGACTACACACATCCTGAAGACCTGGATACATGTCAATTAAATAGAATCAAAAAACATTTTTATTGCAGATTGTTTCAATTATTGTGTAAAAAAACAAATAGATTCGATCACATTTGGGAATCGATTCGTCCGATTCACCCAAATGATTCTTTCAAAAAGAAAAAAGTAAAAGAAAAAAAAGTCTCACATATGTGTTTACATTTAGTATCACATATTAAAGAGAAGATTAAATTTTTTTTTACTCATGTTATTCCTCACACTCTGATCTATACAACACATGACACACCTAATGGATAGTTAATGTAACTGCAGGTAAAAACCCATAGCACTTTGCTTTATAATTATTATCACAGATTTAAGGATGGTTTTATGACATGAAAACTGAACAGTATTTTTCCACATGTGATGATTGTACAGGGAGCACTGATGATGTCATTCACACTGACTCCTCCCCTTTCTATGTTGGTTATGCTCATGGTCTCAGGTGAGTCATTTCCAAATTTGCATTTGCATTTTTATTTAATCCTTGTGCTTTATACTATTAGTGTTTGTTCAGCAGTTAAGTTCCTCTTTTCTGCATCTCTCTCTCTCTCTCTCTCTCTCTCTCTCTCTATCTCTCTCTCTCCTGCTGTCCTGCATGACCTGTGTAGCTTTTAGTTATAAATGAGCTCGGATGTTTGCAGTGGAGAGTTTACGCAGGCTTTCTCACTGTCTGAGACCTGTACACGCATTATCAACACATTTCTGTATTTCTTCTTGCAGGAGTTCTCTCCCAGCCAGGGTGGGGTGTGTTTTACACACCGAGCTACATCTGTGCTCTAAGGGGTTCTACAGTAAGCATGAGCTGCAGTTACACATATCCAGGTGGTTACAGAGTTCAGCCAGGTTTCTGGACCAGAGATCTGGCCGTGAAGTTGGCCCCCACCAACAAAAGCCCAAAAAGTCCATCGTTTGTGCTTCGTTGTGCTGGTTTTGTAAATTGTTGTGTTGGTTCGGAATAAAAATATTCAAAGTATTCTGGGGTCACCCAGCCCCCACATGCTCCAATTCACCAAGGTCTCAATCGTTTGTGCTTGTTGTGCTGGTTTGTGCCGTTAAAGTTTCTTTGTGCTGCTGTTATAGGCGTACACAGCCCCATCTCAAGTATTCAAAAAGTCTCAATCGTTGTGCCGTTGTGCTGGTTTGTGCTAAAATTCTTGTCTTGGTTGGAATATAGGATGGGTAAGCCCATGCTGAATACCAAAATGGTCTCATCGTTTGTGCTTTTTGTGTGGTGTGTTATGTTGTTGCTGCTGGTTCGAAAATATTCAAAGGTCATTCTGGGGTCAGCCCCATGCTCCAAATTCACCGAAATGTCCAACGTTGTGTGGTTTGTGCGTAAAAGTTTCGTTTGTGCTGCTCTTTTATATTACTTATTAGGCGTGGCCAGCCCCCCACATGCTCAAGTTCATTCAAATAGCTCAAGTTGGCGCGTTTGTGTGGTTGTGTGTTAAATTTTGTGCTGCTTTGGATTTGGGTTATATTTATAGGTACTCTGGGGTCACCCAGCCCCCATGCTCGAATTAACCAAAATGGTCTCAATGTTTGTGCTTTGTGCTGGTTTGTGCTGATAAAGTTTCGTTTGTGCTGTGGTTCAGGAGATATTAAAAATCATATCATCATTTGTTCAATAAACAATTTCTTTTACTTCATTCCTTGTCTCTCAGATTTAACTTTTCATTTATTTACAAGGAAATAATCTGTTACACTTCCTCCACCACTAGGTGTGACTTCTGTTCACGGTGCCTTGTGGGAAAGTGTTAGTATAGGAAAGTGAAGTCTAAATAAAAATGAATGTAAGTACCATTTTAACACTATAGTTACAAATTATTAGTTAACTTTAATCATAATGGTACAACTTTCAAACTAAGATTGTCAATGTTGAATTTTTGAACAGAAAACTCATGTTAATACTAGTATGGTTAATGGAGTATGCAATGCTCCATGTGTCTGGAGATGTGTGATGGAGGTCTCCATGTGTCTGGGAGAGGAGAGACTGAGAGTGGGAAAAGTGTGCCAATTTAATTTTGAAGTGTAATATCTTAAAGGATGAGGTAGTTCACGTAATTTGAGAATAACCAAAACCCCAAAAAAAACCACACACAAACACACACACCCCACACACACAACAAAACACACATGTACCAAACATATGTTTTTATTTTATATGTTATCATAACCAAACAAAACAAAAAAACCATCTTGGAGGTGTTACACACACATCCTGTGATCTGCTGTGTTCTTAAAGTTGAAAACGCACAGTGGTTAGGTAACATACTGAATCACTATCAGTGATTTGTCGTTGATTTTACCTTTTTACTTCAACTGTATTGTTAAAATAAAAAAGTGGCAAAAATGGCACAGATGGAAATTTGGAGTTGGAGCGATAACAATATTAAAATCGAAAGCCAAGAATATTTTGGGTTAATTGAGACGGTGGTGACCCAGAATATAAATATATTTTCTAAACAAAGCAGCACAAATTAAGCACAAACGCACAACAACACAACATTAATATAATGAATTGGAGCATGGGGGTGGTGGACAAAAACCCCAAATAACACCACGAGAATGGATGGAGTTGGGGTGGGGAAAATAGATATTCTTATCTCGGAACGCAGCACAATTCGCACAAACGCACAACGAAGCACAAACGTGAGACATTTGGGTGAATTTGGAGTGGGGTGGGTGAAATCTCCAAAAACGCACAACGAATTGCACAACCAGCACAACAAGCACAAACTTGACCATTGGTGAATTGGAGATGTGGGGGTGGGTACCAAAGATATTTATACTCCGAACGGCAGACAACGAACAAGCACAACGCACAACTGAATATTTTTTGCGGGAACTCACGCAGGTAGATCTGGTTACAGATGAAGAGCCTCCTGCTCTGTCTTCAGACCCAAAGTACAGAGGCAGGGTTCAATACCTCGAAGACAAACGGAGTAACTGCCGTCTCAGACTGAGTGATGTGACAGAACAGGACCAAGGCAAATACTACTTCAGATTTTTAACAACAACACGTGGAGAAAAGAATCAGAGTAGAGATGGAGTTGATCTTTCTGTCACAGGTAAGTCCCATCAGCTGAAATAACACACTGTACTCTATTTTTTTAAAAAACATTTTAAACTGACACACTTGTACCATAATTTTATACAAAGAAAACATTTGTCTTGATAAAAAGCTCTTTGAGCACTCGCATTAGTTTTAGTTATCTAGCTAGTTATCAGTAACAGAAGGTACAAAACTCACCAATATGTCAGCTGAGTTGAAGTTGTAAAATATTAATGTAAACACTTTCCACAATAACGTTAATGATATTCAGCATCTTCTAACTGACTAATTAACTGAGCAACTACTTTTGAAATGTGTGAGTTTCAGTCTACATGCAATATCATGCAGTTCATTCCTCGATTCAGTAAGTAATTTATCCTGGTCAGGGTCGAGGTGGATTCAGAGTAAACATTCACTGATGCTCAAGAAGGCAACAAGATGGGGAGGGGGGGTCCTGCATCCGGCATGTCTCCACCTAGCTAATATCTGCTAGTAAATATGCAGTAGGTTAATGATTCAGAACTAAATAGTAAGAGTTAATAACAGGAGAACAGACAATAATCCCCACAGTCCACACTGCATGTTTCACCTCTTTCCTCTCATTCACAGAGCTTCAGGTGGAGATGTTTCCTGTTAGCGTGGTTGAGGGAGATGAAGTCACTCTCACGTGTAAAACCACCTGCAGCCTGACTGACACTCCAGTATTCACCTGGCACAAAAATGGACGTCCTTTATTCTCAAATACCTCTAACCTGCTCCGTCTTCCATCAGTCAGTCAGATGGATGCAGGCTATTACAGGTGTGGTGTACAGGGACAAAGTTATCGTTCCCCTGCTGTCACTCTTAATGTCCAGTGTAAGTACAGATTTATTTATTCACTCATCAAACTAGCAACAATAAAGGTTCATGCTGAATCCACATGTAAAAAGAATCCCATCAGTAATCAAGCAATAACAAACAGCAAAGTAACACAAATGTTATTATATTATTTTAAATTATTATCCTCTACACAACAAGTCACAAGGTGACATGGGGTTTCACTGGATGTGTTCGGATCAGGGTTGCACTTTCAAATTCAACTTTTATTTATTTATATAGCACATTTACAAAACAAAACAAAAAAAAAACGTTGTTGCTCTAAGTGCTTCACAATTATGTTAGAAGAGTATATAAAAAGTAAAGAGTAAAAGATAAAGAGCAATATAATAATAAAAAATACAAATAACAATTAATCTGCCTACACACAGAGAGACAAGTACTCAAGATTCCTTTCCTTCAAAAGCTAGTTTAAAACATACGTTTTCAACTGAGACTTAAAAACTCTATAAACTGAACCTGCTGAATGTACAGTGGGGGAAATAAGTACGTCAACACGTGAACATCGTCAACATTTTTTTCAGTAAATATATTTCTAATGAAGCTATTCAGATGATATTTTCACCGGACATCAGTATTAACTCAAGAAATCCGAAATATAAGGAATTCTTTAAAGTCCATGAATAAAGTTTTGTGTAATAAAGTGGAATGGCACATGAAAAAGTATTGAACACGCTAAGAAAAGTGGTTCTCCAAGGCAACTTAAGGCAAGGAACCAGCTGAAACCCGTAAATTGTAACCCCTTCCTGGCGCCGGAAGTGTAATATTAGAGAAGGTTACTACAGTAAATGGTTTTAATTAACAGGATCCAGTATTTAGCAGTTGATGGTAAATTTGGCTAACCTCTATTTACCAGATGTTGTTATACTATAACAGGCAGAAATGTATGTAAATTATTTAATCCCTAATAGCTGGTGCCTCACTGAAGAATTTCCCCACTCACACTATGAGCGATATTGTTATTCCCCAGAACCAAATATTGAGTATAACTAGGCCAAATATATATAAACCTTATTAAATCAAAAAACGTCCAGTAAAGCCAGGTAGTATGTATAACAAAAATAAAAAACATTTATTATGCTAAACAAAAACTTCAAGCTGTATACATGTATTAGAAACAAAAATTTAGACCAGTAACGTAAACACTCCCTTCTAATTATGAAACAACAGGAACAGTACAAGTTGGATTTTACCACTTAAACCCTTTTTAACTGTTCAGAACCTTCACCAAGCGCTTGGGTTTTCTGTTGGGGCCCGTGAGTTGGTGCACATACAAAAAAAAATCCTCCTCGGTTCCTTTAATGAACGCTACTAAAACCTCTCCGTTACTCACGCCTCTGGAACAGAAGAATTAGCCCGGTGGTCACGAGCTGAGAGAATGAATCCACGGCACGCAGGGGTTCCAGAAGGTTCATTCAGCGGCGGGAGTTCAGCGATGGAGTTCCTCCTTAAACAGCGTAGTAGCTACTATGCTACCTAGCACAGTTCTCCCCAGTACTCGTCCTTCAGTTTCCCAGCGACACTGCGACTGGCGGTTACAGATGTCCGTCCCTCACGAAGACATTAGTTTAACGTCCACGAGTTACAGATTGTACTTAGCTTTGTTTTTCCCAAGCGAGTGCAAAACAAACAAACGCAGCTAAGCTAGCACTTCACCTTACAGTTCACAAATTCACCCGGCGGATAGTTGCTTTCCTTTCGCTGAATAAAATGATATTTGTGCCACTACTTTAATAGAAGTTTAGTCTACAAACATCACCTCTGCGTTAAAACACTGTTCTTTTCTTTTCTTTTCCCGCTCTCCTCCCGCGTGTTTCTCCCTCTCCTGTTATCTCTCCCCCTCCTTTCCTTTTTTTCCCTCTCTCCCCTCCCAACAAAGGTGACCTCTGATTGGCTAGGAGTTTAATTAAACAGGCAACCCATTGGCTTGAACTACTCCAATGGAAACAAATTGCAACGTATTCAAAAACAAAGGACCATGGAAATGTAGTCTCAACTGAATCCACCCAAAAATGCAGCAAGCACACCATTTATTCAACTACTTTTTGGGGGTGCCTACATAATTATACCCCCTATCAGTGTCTATAAAAAGGCTTTTCGTTACTAAGGTGTACACAAAAAATATCATGATGGGTAAAAGCAAAAAGCTCTCCTAAGACAGTTTGAACTTTATTGCTGTGAATATATAATTTTCATTTACATGTGATTCATTTTCATGTGATTCATTTATTGATTTGTTTGTCTTTAAATCCAGTTTTAGACTGTGATATTACAAAGGTCTTTCCAGATTATTACTTGCCACACTCTATGAGATAACCCCAGTAAAATTGCCTGAATTCTATAATATAATATGTTCACCATGTTAGGGTTAAATCCTCTTAAAACAGATACGCATTTGAATAACATTACTCTGTTCCAATTCACATCCTTCAGCGCATAGGCATGTTTTGTTTACTCTCATAATCCCCCAAACACCCACACCCAATGTCTCCAAAAAACAAATGAGACAGCAATGTACCCCACAACAATAAAAAGCTGTCCACAATGTAAAACTCGGAGAGTAAGCTGAACTAACTAACAAATTTACCAAGACAAAAAGTTCCAGTAAGAGAAAAAACCCCAACTGACTTCAGGTCTGATAAACAGTCTGCGCACAATAACAAATATAATGTCTTTAAATTTTAAAGTCATGTGACAAATAATATAACAGTGTAGCATGTAAAGCCGAGGAGACACTAATAAATTAACAGAAACTCTAAACCAGTTGGCGCCTCAAAACAGAGAACCACATAAATACAGAAGTAGATTTTAGAGGAGTAAATCCACAATATCTAGGCGAAGTAATGCACCGACAATATCTTCAAAAAGAATCCAAATACAGAAGGGCTGGAAGGCCGAGTGCAAAAAAATAATAATAAAAGAAGAGCAAAAAAGACGCTTTTAAAGACTTATACCTAATAATATTACACAGTGTAGCATATTAAAATAAAATACAAGAAGAGAATAACAAGATGATAATAAAATAGAAATTAGAATAAATAATATTAGAATAAAGAATAGAGAATAAATTAGAATAAAGAATATTATCAGAGAAAATAAATAAATAAATAAATAATCATAAATAAAATAATAAATAAAATAAATACCAAATAAACAAATAAATAAATAAATAAGGAACACTACACTGTGTAGATGATGCAGTTCACCCCGATATCAAGAGTTTAACATAGTCTCCTGCTTCCTCCGCTGAAATAAAGTCCTTCTGAACACCGTTATATGTAATGCGAAGCCGAGCTGGGTGAAGTATTCCATAGCGAGCTCCCTCAATACCAAGAAGTTGACGCCGAATCTCGATAAATGCGGCCCGGTCCCGGGCTATCTTGGTAGTCGGGGAAAACGGAGATGGTCAAATCCCTCACTTTAATCTGCTGGAGTTCTCTTGCATGGCGTAAAATACCAACACAGTCCCTGTGATAATGGAATCTGCACACAATAAGTCGTGGTCGTTTCAGAAGGTCCGGTGGGACTGGTCCAAAACCGACTCCTTCTCCAGACCAAACGCCTCCTTTAACAAGGCCGCTACAGCAGCGGTTGTTCAGGTGTCAGGGCCCTCTGGACCTCCGACTATCCCAACGTTATTGCGCCGTGACCTCGACTCCAAATCCACCAAAACATTTTTTCTCTAATTGAGTCACGGTCACAGTGAGAGACTCGATAGTAGTCTTCATATGAACTGTGGCATCTGTGCAACCTGAGAGAGCGTGCTCCATTTCCCCAACAGTACCTTTCAGTGTTGATATGGTAGTATCGGTCGCAACTTTCTCACTAGCCAGCTGTGTTTTCACAGCCTGCAGGTCAAGCTGGAAAGGAGACAGTGCACCCCCGAGATTCTCCTGGAGCTCCTTTTTAAAAATATCAGCAATGTCCTTCCTCAGTAAAGCCAGAAGCTCAAGCCTGAGTGTGGTGAAGTCAAGGTCACCGCCCGGCGAAGCGGATTCAGGGGAAGAAGGGGACTCGTTTGCGGCACGCACACTAGGCTTCAGTCGTGTCTGAATGCTACCATGGGTTTTCATGTTTTTTCCAGACATTTTAACGTGCCACAAAGTTAAAAGTAAACGGAAATAAGGAAACAAAAAACAAGGAAACGGAGTAGGATGAGTCAAAATCTATTGTATGACTGAAAGTAAGCACCATTGGAAGCAACATCACTCCGTCATCAACGGGCCATGCACAGGAGCTCCTTAGAAGATTTCTGAGCAGGGAGTCAGAAGAATAGTCAGAAGAGTATCCCAAGAGCCAAGGACCACTTGGAAAGAGCTCCAGAAACACTTGGAGGCAGAAGGTGCCATCGTCACAGCGAAAACAACAGGCAATGCACTCCACTGCTCACCCAGCAAGACTCCATTACTAAAGAAAAGGCATGTCGAAGCTTGTTTAAAGTTTGCTACAACAAGCCTATCAAATACTGGGAGAGTGTAGTCTGGTCAGACAAGAGCAAAATTGAACTTTATGGCTGTTATACTACACACCATGTCTGGAGAAAAAAAATGTCACTGCACATCACCCTAAAAACACTACACCATCAGTGAAGACTGGAGGTGGAAGCATCATGGTGCGGGGCTGTTTTTCATCACATGGTACTGGCAGACTTCATATAACTGAAGGAATGATGAATGGAGCCCTTTACCGGGAGATTCTTGAGAAGAATCTGCTGCCATCCACCAGGATGATGAACATAAGACGTGGGTGGAGCTTCCAGCAGGAAAACTATCCAAAGCATACAGTAAATAAAACTCTCAATTTGTTTCAGCGAAATAAATCAAGGTGTTAGAATGGCCGGGTCAGTCACCTGACTCGAATCCGAATGAACAAGATTTAAAGACAATATGTTTAGAAGAATGGAACAAAATCAAACCTGAATACAGAGGCCCATTAGTTTCTTCACACAGGAAGTGTCTTGAAGCGTCATTACAAACAACGGCTTCTCCACAAAGTATTAAATACATTTCAGTAAGCGTGTTCAATACTTTTTCCCGTGTCATTCCACGTTATTACACATAACTTTTATTTTATGGACTTTAATGTTGTGTATTCTTTACATTTCCGGATTTCCCAGTTAATACCAAATTCTGGTGAAAATTTCATGTGAATAGTCTCATTGGAAATATATTTACTGAAAGAAATGTTGACGCGTTCAATATGTATTTCCCCCACTGTAGCGTGGAAGACTGTTCCACAATTTAAGAGCGACTACTGTACTGTGTGCCTGTATTTCAGTATATTAGTACTCGTATAGGAGTATTTAAATAGACAATTATTCTAGTACATAAATATTCTAATAGGTTAAAGTGCACTGTATGTAATTTACAGAGAGCCAGCTCACTCCAAAACTATACAATGCACCAATGTATAGATTATATATGTCATCTAATCTATTATAGATTAGCTGCTCATTAACCAAACATGTGTAATTACATGTCAGTAGTTAAAGTGAACATGCAGCCAGAGTCTCTCTCTCTCTCTCTCTCTCTCTCTCTCTCGCTCTCTCTCTCAAACACACACACACACACGCTCACACACACACACGCTCACACACACACATACACACAAATAAATATGATGTGTTTATTGTAGCAGTGAGATATTTGATGGCATCTAACGGTTATTTATAATGGCCATTATACGAAAGCATTATTTTGAGGTAAACAGTTTAAAGTTAAACCCGAACAGATCACCTAACTCTGACATTTGTGTTGCTTAATTCATGGCAGATTTTATTATTTCCTGTGTGCAATAAATAAGAGGAAAGCGGAAGAACAAAGTTACTTTGAAAAGTAACACTGTCTACCTCGTCTGTGTTCTGGAAATTATCTACCACAGTATTTTATTACAACTTTAGAAGGAGATATAAAACTGTAGACTTCAACTAACTGGTAGACACTACCATGTTATTAGCCTACCTGATTTGGTCAAATGTACTTAAGAAATTTAAAATGTCTCATTTCTAAAAAAAATAAAGAAAAAAAAAGCACGGTTATGAACACTCCACGTGACAAACACTACAAGGCAAGCAATAAAGTTCCGCATTAAATGTCACTCTAAACTGATCAAATGTACAACCTAGGAATTTGTCGAATAGCAGATAGCTCGCTCGCTTGCTCTCTCTCTCTCTCTCTCTCTCTCACTCTCTGTCTCTCCACAGCTCTGGCTGATTCTTGTTGCTTTCTCTTATTATTTAGAGTTAAACCTGTCTGGGTTAAAACTCCACAAGGCCACTAGCTTCAGTACGGCACACTTACACCTACTAGAATATTAATGTATTAGAATAATTGTGTATTTAAATATTCTTATACTTGAGTACTAGTAGCTTATACTTGAATACAGGCACACTTGCAGAATAAAAAGTAAGCTTACAGACTCACATACTTGCACATCAGCCAACTGTGGACTAGCACAAATGCACACTAGTATACATGTGAATTTGCATACTTGCTCATATTACTTTAATATTAGTATATGTGTAGTTGCATGCTAGCACTGTTGCACACTCCAACACTAGCATACTTGAACGCTAGAACGCTCAGACACACGTGTATACTAGCATACATACTATTTTAGTTGCATCATGACACTGTTTTAACTCTTACACGACCAAAAGAAAATATAAGATAAAGATAAAAGATATTGTTTGTGATTTTATAACATTTTTCAGTAATTTCACTGCTGTTGATTTTTAGGTAAATGAATGTGTTACTGCAGTAAAACATGAAGTAATGATGTCTTTCATAGTCTGGTTATTGAAAATGAAGAAACCCTTTATACTGTGTAGTTTGTGTTAATCACTTTAAATGGTATTACAGTTATTATAACAAATAACACTTTGTAGCATTGATAAAGGTGAACGAATTCTAGCTGAATAATATTTGTCTGCACACAGGGGGAAGAAGTGTAGTTCTGTACGTAGTTCTTGGAGTCACAGTTGGATGTGGATGTTTACTTCCCATCATTGGTGTTTTATTGATGAGGTGAGCATGTGTATTTTTCCTCAACTTGCTTCAAATATCTGTGATCTCAACCCTCTTTTTATTGTTACTTTTTAGGATAAAGAGAAGAGGAGGTTCAATTAATGACACCAAGGTATCATCGTCTAGTCAGGTAAGTGAACTGCAACAGGATGGAATGGTACAGTGTGAGATTGCTCAAGTAGTAATTTGTTTTTGGTAACCACTTTGGACAGCAACATAAACCCCTCAAACTTACCTGCAAAACAACACAATAGAGAGTGATAATCATAATGGACATGAGGAAACACCAAGGTCTAATCTCATAAACCTGACTCAGCTTTTTCTACAAAAGTGGCACTTTTCATCGCTAAACAAAGCTACAGTAGTAAATGCTGTAATGAATTAAATCACAGAATGCGATCTGTGGCACAGCTTCTTTCCTCAGACATTCAGATCTGGAGGGATTCCTAAAAAAATTAAAAACACCAAACACATTCTTTATAATCTTCACACAGAACAATAACCCTAGTCCTCCTGATGACACGTACATAGCTCTTGATCTTCGGACCAAGTCCTCCAATGACGTGTACGACACGCTTGCGGTGAGTGTCTTCAGAGACGCAATTCACACAGACATTCAGATCTGGAAAGAATCACTAAGAATGATGAACACATGATTTATTTATCTTTCTCTCAGACCGTTCACCTAAGTCCTCCTGAAGACCCGTACACAGCTCTTGATCTTCAGACCAAGTCCTCCAATGATGTGTACGACACGCTTGCGGTGAGTGTCTTCAGAGACGCAATTCACACAGACATTCAGATCTGGAAAGAATCACTAAGAATGATGAACACATGATTTATTTCTCTTTCTCTCACACAGACCGTTCACCTGAGTCCTCCTGATGACACGTACACAGCTCTGGATTCTCAGTCCATCTCTCCTGAGTACGACACTTTAACAGTGAGTGCTTCTGTTTGTTTGTCACTTCGCTTATAATCAAATAAAATTAAAAATTAATCTTTTGATTAATAAAATCAAAGTTTCAAAATAAAAATAAAGTTTGAAAGCTGCTATGGCCACAGTGATGTAATGCTAGTATGCTAATGTTTCGTGATCTCGGAAAACAACTTTTGTTCTCTTTTGTTATCTTCTGTAGTATTATCCGTGTGTTTGATCAACATTTCCAACTTATGGTTTGTTTTTCTAGCCTGCAAGCAAGCAACAGTGAGATCATCAACATCAACACCATGAGAGAGAGAGAGAGATTTGATTTGATTTTTAACAGAACTTTATTCACACCAAAAAAATCCCTTTGGTACCGTTACATGTGAGCACCTTTGGGGGAACATCTACTCCCATTTAAAAACAAAAGAAGAGAAAAGAGGGGGATAAGAAGGAGAGGAAGAGGGAAAAGAGAGAAAAAAAAGATAAAAAGGAACCCCATCAGATCTCCCCCAAAGACCCCCTTAGAAAGTGAATAACAAGAGTAACCATCACAATAATACTAATACTATTAACAATTCCTAAACCTCAAAACCCTTAGTCATTCCAAATCACCCAACAGTTCACTTCTTGCGATTGCTGCCCATTTCTTCAATCTGTAACGTCTCCTGGGGGACATTACTCCCATGGAGTGCTGTGCAGAGTTAACGAAGGCCTTCCTGTCCGGGAAGAAGTTGGTCAGTATAACGTTTCGTTTCCCTTTAGTCATTTTTAGGAACCGGTTGATCTGTTCCTGGGTGTATAGTTGAACAGGTTCTTGTGGACGGTTAAAAACATACGGCTGTTCTGCGGTGGCCTCCTCCTCCTCCATAGATTCATCTCCCGAAGATCCATCCCTACACTCCGAGCTCGAGTCCTCGGACATATCGTCATCATGTTTCGATGGGTACTCCACCTTTTCCATCCGTTTCCCTATTCTGTCCATTTTAGGATTTTTATCATCAACATTCACGTCTCGTTGGTGCTCCTGCTGCGGTTGTGTGGGGTTACTATCTCCACTTGCAACTGCTCTGCCAGGCTTGAGACCAGATCGCTGTGTGGCATCATTATTGTCGCTGGAATAGTCATAGGTGCTGGCATCGTTGCTGGTGCGGGGACGGGTGCCCTTATCGTTGCTGGTGCCGGTTTCGTTGCTAGTGCGGGGACGGGTGTCGGTTTTGTTGCTGGTGCGGGGACGGGTGTCATTTTTATCGCTGGTGCGGGGATGGGTGTCATTTTTATTGCTGGTGCGGGACGGGTGTCAGTATCGTTGTTTGTCGGGGACCGGGTGTCATTATTATTGCTGGTGGGGACGGGCGGTATCGTTGCTTGTGCGGGGCGGTGGGTATCGTTGCTGGCGTGGGGACGGGTGTGAATATCGTTGCTGGCGTGGGACGGACGGGTGATCGTTTGTGCGGGACGGGTGTCATTATTATTGCTGGTGCGGGGGCGGGTTATCGTTGTTCTTGTGCGAGGGGTGTCGGTATCGTTGCTGGCGTGGGGACGGGTGTCAATATCGTTGCTGGCGTGGGGGCCGGTGTGCGTTATCGTTGCTGGCGTGGGGACAGGTGTCAAAACGCTATCGCTGGGACCTGCGGTAGCCCGGTGGTGTGTGCTTCACTGACCTCTTCCTGCTGTGACCTCGGTGAGACGTTATCCCCCCTGCTCTGGGTTCTTGTTCTCTAGTGACCTTCTCCTGGCTGTCTCCGCGCTGCTGCTGTTGCGCCCCGGCCGCGCCGCTCTGCGTGGGCAGCTCAGCCGCTTGTGTCCGACCTCCCTACACCCAAAGCACCTCAGGCCCGGTGGTGGCGTAGAACGGTGTAGCTGTTGCCGCCGTGTTTGACTTTAAAGTTAACATCCAGCGTTTGTTCCCGGTTATTTAGAAACATATACACCTGTCCCCGAAACGACAGGACGTGTTTCACCGCGTGGTCTCTACAACGGAAGCGGAGATCGGACATGGGGCCGACGAATTTGCCGAATCGGATCAGCTCGTCCACTATTGGCCCGTCTCCCACGAAGGGGGGGCACGTTGAAATCACTACCCTCCTCGCCGGAGTAGAGAGGGGGTAATGTCTAGCAGGTCATCATTTAGCACCACCACACTTTTACACAGCGTGTCGACGAGTTTTTCCTTTTTCAGGAAGACCACCACAGCTTTGTCCATTCGGGAGGCGGAGTGGATGTTCTCACACCCGATCCGCTCTCCCACCGCCAGTAGAATCTCCTCCACCTGTTCTCCATTAGCCGGCACACACCTGACGCCATGGCGGAGAGATAGCTTCTCCCCGGAGGCCCCGGAGGCCATGGCGTCCCGCTCACCCTCACCGACTCACAAGTTTCCACCAACCACTTGTAAAGCACTTTCAGACAATTAAAGAAAAAACTGAAAAAAAACTCGCGCAAAACGATTTTCAAAACTCCGAAGCACTCTCGCGTCCTCCACCACGCTCACTCTTCCGCCGCGCATGCGCAGAGAGAGAGAGAGAGAGAGAGAGAGAGCTGTGGATAAATATTAACTAAAACTTTTTTAAAAGTAGTTGAAAAGTGAGAACTGTACATTTACGATCAATATTTTATCAATGAATAATTATGTTTTATTTATGTTTTACCTGCTAAACTAAGACACTGTGAAAAAAATTGTGCCGTTAACGTTTTGTACACTTTACGCAATAAATACGATGTACAAACTCTCAGTATGGTTTATTTATAAAGAGTTATAATACGCTGTGGAGCAGAGGAGGGTGGAGGTCAGGGTGGTGGGAGCCCCTGGATTTGAATACTTATTGTGGTCCTATACATACAGCATGATGTGAACCTTCTCCAACTTCTCCAACTAGAAACAAAGCAAGGCTGCTATAACACAAAACAGAAGCTAATATACAGTCATGTCATAATATCGTGTCCTGTCACAAAATGCGGTGAAAACTCTCACACGACGTTCACAATGTGATTAAGGTGTTTACATGTCTGTAATACACGTCCATAATGCGACTAAAACAGGAATACTCCACCGGTCTTAATTCCATTAGAGCTTAATTCGATTATGACCTTAATTAGATAAAATTTCTGTTTACATGGTAGTTTCTTAATCAGAGTATGGTCTTAATCGGATTAAGAGTGGATTATTGTTGTCCATGTAAACACAGCTACTATAGTTTTAACTGATTTCGGATCAGTTTTAAGATGTATGTTAATAAAAACCTGAAATAAATCTATTGTGTTTTTATTGACCCATGATCAGCGCTCACTTCAGGAAGCCAGGTTAACGTCACCTGACGTGAAATTCCGCCAGATTGTACTATAAAACAAACACGCCAAGATGTGTGTTAAGAACTTCTATTGTTAAATTTAAATTTGGAATGACATTTTTGACTTGTTTTATTCTTGACACAGTTTTATTTATTTTGTAAAACATAACTTCCCTTTCACACACAGTCTTATAAGGCTTGATAAGGCTTTGCCCGACCATACCTGGTCCTTAATATCATCATACTCCTTCTCCTGAGTCATAACATCACCCCTTCATTTTCCTAGTGTTTTATAGGCAGCTTTAATGACAAACACACGTGTGTATAATTAAAAAGGTAGAGTGATAGTAATTGAATGTAAATGGTCTGATTAATAAAGACGAACTAAAACACAGAATACAAGCACTAATATTTTAAGGTATTGAATTATTGGTAAATAATATTTAAAACATTACACTGTTGTGAAGACATTTGCAATTATTTTGTTAAAGGTGTAATTCTGTTGGGGCCCAGATCTCGTTGCTGTTGCACCGTTTTGATCAGCAGGTGTCGCCAGCGTGTAATGTTTGAAACGCTTCCAAACAGAGAATCAGATTGCGAAGCAATTGGTTCAATTGATTCGAAGCTTTGAGAAGATTATGTTCTCCCATCACTGCTATTTTCCGATCAATATCAATTATTATGAATTATAATTATTTAAAAATCCATTCCATCAAACCAGGTGTGGCCAGGTACGAGAGACACAGCTCATCTAATTTATAGATGAAAACATTTTAAATCTTAATTTAAAAAAATAATTTCTAAGAATCACATTACTATGTTTATGAAATTTTAAATAAAGATCTAATTGAATTATGTTATAAATTCTTAGATAACAGCTTTCTGCTATTTGACAAATTCCTAGGTTGTACATTTGATTAATTTAGAGTGACATTTAATGTGAAACTTTATTGCTTGCCTTGTAGTGTTTGTCACGTGAAGTGTTCATAACCGTGCGTTTTTTTTTCTTCTATTTAATTTTTTTTTTAGAAATGAGACATTTTTAATTTAAGTACATTTGACCAAATCAGGTAGGCTAATAACATGGTAGTGTCTACCAGTTAGTTGAAGTCTACAGTTTTATATCTCCTTCTAAAGTTGACTTTTCAAAGTAACATTGTTCTTCCTCTTTCCTCTTATTTATTGTACACAGGAAATAATATAATCTGCCATGAATTAAGCAACACAAATGTCAGAGTTAGGTGATCTGTTCGGGTTTTACTTTAAACTGTTTACCTCAAAATAATGCTTTCGTATAATGGCCATTGTAAATAAACATTGGATGCCATCAAATATCTCACTGCTAATATAAACACATCATATTTGTGTGTGTGTGAGTGAGTGAGTGAGAGAGAGAGAGAAGAGTGTTAGTCTGGGGTCAGATTTTGTGACTAACATCTCTATAAAAAATAGAGTAAACTGATGCTGAGTCAGCTCTGAGCTACAGCAGAGCTTCAACACCATTAATGATCTACTAAAAGACAGTAATATTGTTTATAAAATAACGTGTTGAAAATGTTTAATTAACATTTTAGGAGCAATAAATATCACCCATCACCTGTTTGTTCTTAACATAACATAAATGTAGAGTACCGTGGTGTGCTCCTCCTATTGTGCAGCAAAGTGGACAGTGGTAGTCAATACTTTGTGCTAGATCCCTTTGCCGAGATAACAGCTCCGAGTCTTCCCCTATAACGCCTGATGAGGTTGGAGAATGCATGGTGAGGGATCTGAGACCATTCCTCCATACAGAACCTATCCAGATCCAGAATCTCCAGAATCTCTCCAGATATTTGTCCATGAGGCCATGTATCCTAACAAAATGTTTTTGTATCTTAAAAAACATTTTTAACAATAAAACATGTTGCATGCTTTTTAAATAAATGAATCCATTAATCAATTAATAAAATTGATACACACATATACTGTAACTAGACAGATATCCAGCCTGATTACATACTTACAGCTTAGAAATAAATATTATAATTATATAAATCACTCAATTATTTTAGGAAATGAAATACGAATCAAAAGACAGGCTGTGTCTCTAGTGTGATTCCCAACCAGGAGAATAGTACTTTCAGAACACAGAGGGTAAAAGTGAAAGAAGAGATTTAACTGTAAGTGTTTCTTAACATGTAGAGGAAGGAGAACTTATTTAGTAAAGAAAGAGGAAGAAACATGCCAGTCTGTGTTAAAGTTAAACAGCAACACATTTGACCTTGGACTAGTTGAGTAGTTTAAACCCTCAGAGCTGCTCCGGTTATTTCTGTTTTTGTTCTCTGGATGCAGGAGAGGAACATCTCTTAATGAGGTCAGAAAAGTTTTTAGCAATTCATTCAGTTTCAATTTTACAATTGAATTACTCAATTATTCGACTAATAAAAGAAATTAAAGCGTGTGTTCTTTATTAGTCACGTCTAAGTTGACTTTTTTATTCATTTCTATTACAAAAAATGTCTCAGAGTAATATGTCTCATTTTACTGATTTGATTCAAGGACTGTTTTGTGAGATTTGATTCAGTTGATTCAGTACTCACAGAGACTACACACATCCTGAAGACCTGGATACATGTCAATGAAACAGAATAGAAAAACATTTTTATTGCAGATTGTTTGAATTATTGTGTAAAAAAAACAAATAGATTCGATCACATTTGGGAATCGATTCGTCCGATTCACCCAAATGATTCTTTCAAAAAGAAAAAAGAAGAAGAAAATAAGCAAATCTCACATGTGTATAGATTTAGTATCGCATATTAATGTAACTGCAGGTGTAAACCCACAGCACTTTGCTTTGTAATTATGAACACACCACAGATTTAAGGATGTTTTTACGACATTAAGACTGAACAGTACTTTTCCACATGTGATGATTGTACAGGGAGCACTGATGATGTCACTCAGACTGACCCCTCCCCTTTCTCTGCTGTTTCTGCTCATGGTCTCAGGTGAGTCATTTACAAATGTACACCGTTTTATTTCTTATAAATATATATAAATGTGTATGTTTTTATTTTATCCTTGTGCTTCATGCTATTAGTGTTTGTTCAGCAGTTCTGTGTTAAGTTCCTCTTTTCTGCATTTCTCTCTCTCACACTCTGTCTCTCACTCACTCTCTCTCTCTCTCCTGCTGTACTGCATGACCTGTGTAGCTTCTCACTGTGTAGCTTTTAGTTATAAATGAGCTCAGATGTTTGCAGTGGAGAGTTTACGCAGGCTTTCTCACTGTCTGAGACCTGTACACACATTATCAACACATTTCTGTATTTCTTCTTGCAGGAGTTCTCTCCCAGCCAGGGTGGGATGTGTTTTTACACACCGAGCTACATCTGTGCTCTAAGGGGTTCTACAGTAACCATGAGCTGCAGTTACACATATCCAGATGGTTACATAGTTCAGACAGTTTTCTGGACCAGAGAGCTGGTTACAGATAAAGAGGCTCCTGATTTGTCTTCAGACCCAAAGTACAGAGGCAGGGTTCAATACCTCGGAGACAACTGCTGTAACTGAGTAAGTGATGTGACAGAACAGGACCGAGGCAAATATTACTTCAGATTTATAACAACACGTGGATTAAAGTATCAGGGTAAAGATGGAGTTGATCTTTCTGTCGCAAGTAAGTCCCATCAGCTGAAATAACACACTGTACTCTATTCATTATTTAAAAATATTTTAAACTGACACACTTCTACCACAATTTTCTACAAAAACACGTTTGTATTGATGATGAGCTCTGTGAGCACTAGCTTTAGCTTTAGTTATCTAGATAGTTATCAGTAACAGAAGGTACAAAACTCACCAATATGTCAGCTGAGTTGAAGCTGCTTAATCGGGGGAAAAAATAAAGAGTTTTTTCGCTGAAACTGTTTGCAGCAGCAACTTTTCCCATGGTGGGTTAAATGATTAAAAGACATGTTGAGGTGAGTTTAACAGCTAACAGGTGTCATTTGTTTATTAGCATAGCTAATGCTATTTAAACTAGCTGGCTAGGTGCTATGGAGCTACTCTATTGATGTCCTACTTGAGGAAGCCAAAAGGGGTGGTGGAGGAGCTACCTCCCTGAAATGAGTTTTTACAGGGGGGGGGGTGTCTGCATCAGGCAGGTCTCCACCAAGCTAATATCTGCTAGTAAATATGCGGTAGGTTTATGATTCAGAACTAAATAGTAAGAGTTAATAACAGGAGAACAGACAATAATCCCCACAGTCCACACTGCATGTTTCACCTCTTTCCTCTCATTCACAGAGCTTCATCTGGAGATGTTTCCTGTTAGCGTGGTTGAGGGAGATGAAGTCACTCTCACGTGTAAAACCACCTGCAGCCTGACTGAAACTCCTGTATTCACCTGGCACAAAAATGGACGTCTTTTATTCCCAGTCACTTCCTCTAACCCGCTCCGTCTTCCATCAATCAGTCAGAATAATGCAGGCTATTACAGGTGTGGTGTACAGGGACAAAGTTATCGTTCCCCTGCTGTCACTCTTGATGTCCAGTGTAAGTACAGATTTATTTATTCACTCATAAAACTAGCAACAATAAAGGTTCATGCTGAATCCACATGTAAAAAGAATCCCATCAGTAATCAAGCAATAACAAACAGCAAGGCAACACAAATATGTTATTATATTGTTTTAAATTATTATCCTATACACAACAAGTCATCAGGTAACATGAGGTTTCACTGGACGTGTTCAGATCAGGGTTGCACTTTCAACTTCAATTTATTTTATTTTTATTTTAAACTTTTATTTATATACATTTATATACCACAAAAAAAAACAACTTTGTTGCCCAAAGTGCTTTACAATTATGTTAGAAGAGTGTATAAAAAGTAAAGAGCAATATAATTTTAAAAATACAAAATAACAATTAATCTGCCTACACACAGAGAGACAAGTACTCAAGATTCCTTTCCTTCAAAAGCTAGTTTAAAAACATACGTTTTCAACTGAGACTTAAAAACCTCTATAAACTGAACCTGCTGAATGTACAGTGGAGGAAATAAGTATTGAACACGTAATTTTTTTACAACATTTTTTTTAAGATATATTTCGTGGATGATATTTTTACTGGGCATCAGTATTAACTCAAGAAATCTGGAAATTTAAAGAATTCACAACTTTAATGTCCATGAATAAAGTTGTGTAAAAAGGGAATGACCGAAAAAAGTATTGAACATGCTAAGAAAAACGGTTCTCCAAGGCAAGATAAGGCAAGTGTCACGTTTTGTGACGGAGCGGAGATAGGGATGCAAGCGCGCAGTAAAGACCAGGCATTTTATTTATGAGAGACAGGCAGACAAATCCAAAATCGTAACCAAACACGTAAAACCAAAACCAGAGGCCATGTTATCGGCAAACAGGCATATACAGGACAAGGCAGGAAACCAAGTCGTGGTCAAGGGAAACAGGGTCGAGAAACAAAACGAGAAACATGAAACATGACGTGGAACATGGAGCAGATAACCCAGCGTGAACTAACTCTAACATGGACTATGGCTATGAAACAATCTAATCTAACATGGAACATGAAACATAAACTATGACTGTGACTGTGACTAAGGTATCTAATACATCTAACATTACTCCAATCTACTCTACAATATCTCTAATAATCTTCCGCCATGAGTGTAGCGAGGCACATTGTATATATGCCGGCATGATTAGCTTCGGAATCGCAAACCCGTTACCGGAAGATTCTTGAGAAGAATCTGCTGCCATCCACCAGGATGATGATGAGATGTGTGTGGGCCTTCCAGCAGGAAAACGATCAAAAATATACATCAAAGAAAACTCTCAATTTGTTTCAAAGAAATAAATCAAGGTGTTAGAATGGCCCAGCCAATCACCTGACTCGAATCCGAATGAACAAGATTTTAAGACAATATGTTTAGAAGAATGGAACAAAATCACACCTGAATACTGAGGCCCATTAATTTCTTTATACAGGAAGTATCTTTAAGCGTCATTACAAACAACGGCTTCTCCACGAAGTATTAAATACATTTCAGTTAGCGTGTTCAATACTTTTTTCCCGTGTCATTCCACGTTATTACACATAACTTCATTTATGGACTTTAATGTTGTGTATTCTTTATATTTCCGGATTTCTTGATTTAATACCAAAGTCTGGTGAAAATTTCATGTGAATAATCTCATTAGAAATATATTTACTGAAAGAAATGTTGACGCGTTCAATATGTATTTCCCCCACTGTAGCGTGGAAGACTGTTCCACAATTTAGTAGCGACTTCTGTAAAAGCTCAGTCACCCTTTGACTTGTGTGAGTCTGTAAGCTTACTTTTTACTGCTGACAGATTTTCATTATTCATTTAACAAAAGATGTCTTTAGATACAAGCAGCTCACATCTCAGAGAACCAACTCACTCCAAAACTATACAATGCACCAATAAATAGATTATCTATATCATCTAATCTATTATATATTAGCTGCTCATTAACCAAACATGTGTAATTACATGTCAGTAGTTAAAGTGGGCATGCCGGCAGTCTCTCTCTCTCTCTCTCTCTGTTTCTGTCTCTCTCTCTCTCTCTCTCTCTCTCTCTCCACAGCACTGTTGCTCTCTCTTATTATTATCTAGAGTTAAACCTGTCTGGGTTAAAACTCCACAAGGCCACTAGCTTCAGTACGGCACACTTACACCTACTAGAATATTAATGTATTAGAATAATTGTGTATTTAAATATTCTTATACTTGAGTACTAGTAGCTTATACTTAAATACAGGCACACTTGCAGAATAAAAAGTAAGCTTACAGACTCACATACTTGCAATGAACTTGATCCTCCAAAGGATGTGTCAGTGTCCATCAGTCCCTCGGGTGAGATAGTGGAGGGCAGTGTAGTGACTCTGACCTGCAGCAGTGATGCTAACCCACCTGTGGAGTATACCTGGTATAAAGGAGCATGATTTAAAAGCAAAGGAAAAACCTACATTGTTAACCAGATCAGCTCTGAGGACAGTGGAGTTTACAAGTGCAAGTCCAGCAATCAACATGGAGATAAATATTCTGAAACGACAGTAAATGTTTTGTGTGAGTGGCTGATTGTGCAGGTGACTGACTGATATCCACTGAGCCACTGGATCTCACTTAACTATTCTTAAGCTTCTGTTATTGCCCTTTTTTCAGATCCCCCTAAGAGAGTCTCAGTGTCCATCAGTCCCTCTGGTGAGATAGTGGAGGGCAGTGTAGTGACTCTGACTTGCAGCAGTGATGCTAACCCACCTGTGGAGACCTACACCTGGTATAAGATGGATGAAAGCTCACCTGTAGGATCTGGACAGCGTTACAGCTTCACGTTGAGCTCCAACAGCAGTGGAAGGTTTTACTGCATGGCTCAGAATAAATACGGGAGTCAGAGCGCCGCTGCAGTGCCTCTCACTTTAAATGGTATTACAGTTATTATAACAAATAACACTTTGAGGCATTGATAAAGGTGATCGAGTTCTAGCTGAATAATATTTGTCTGCACACAAGGGGAAGAAGTGTAGTTCTGTACGTAGTTCTTGGAGTCACAGTTGGATGTGGATGTTTACTTGCCATCATTGGTGTTTTATTGATGAGGTGAGCATGTGTATTTTTCCTCAACTTGCTTCAAATATCTGTGATCTGAACCCTCTTTTTATTGTTACTTTTAGGAGAAAGAGAAGAGGAGGTTCAATTAATGACACCAAGCTATCATCGTCTAGTCAGGTAAGTGAACTGCAACAGGATGGAATGGTACAGTGTGACATTGCTTCAGTAGTAATTTGTTAATAAATTGTCTCCATATTTTGTTCGAACAGTTGCTTCTTGGTCTTTATATAAGGATTTTATCAGCTGGATCAGGTGCACTGGCACTCCCAGTTCTTGCAGGGCCTTCCATAGCTTATCGTGTTCAATGCAATCGAAAACCTTACTGTAGTTGATGAAGCAGATGTAGATGTTTTTCTGATGTTCATGACATTTCTCCATAATCCATCGCAGATTTGTGATATGGTCACGGGTACCACGACCTCGTTTGAACCCAGCTTGTGAGTCAGGTAGTTCAGGTTTAATGATTGGGTTCAGGCGTTGCTGTATGATCTTCAAAAGGACTTTGCTCGCATGAGGAATCAGGGCAATCGTACGGTAGTTGCAACAGTCCCTTGCGTCACCTCTCTTATGCAGTGGGATGAATACTGATCTCTTCCAATCCTTTGGCCACCTGCTAGTTTCCCAGATCTTCTGGCAAATCTAATAGCGACTGTTGGAACAGGCCTCAACATTTCTGCTGAGATGCAGTTAATACCAGGTGCCTTATTGTTTGGTAACTGCTTCAGTGCCCACACGACTTCCTCAACCTGGATAACTGGCTCCATTTCCACTTGCTGCCCTTTGAAATTCTGCGTTTAACCTCCTAGCCTCGATTCGGTCCAGAGCAGCTTTGGCTTCTTCTTCTTTGATCAGCGATTTTGATGGTTTCTGCCAACAGCCACTTGCTCCTTTTCTCTAGTTTCTTGTATGGTATATGTTCCTGCGCTGTTTTGATAATAGTGGATTGGAATTCCTGCCACAATTCGTCCAGTTGTTTGTCTTCATTGCCAAACAGTTTAAACCTGTTCTTCACTGCAACTGCAACTATCTTATAGACATCAAAATGCTTTGGCGGAGCATTCTTTTTGATGTTACAGAATTTCACCTTGATCGTGGCTACAAGCAGTTCATGGTCAGAACTGCAGTCAGCACCAGGGAAAGTTTTGATGGCGAGGACTGAACTTTTCCAGCGTTGACTGCAAAGAATGTAGTCTATCTGATTGCAATGCTGTCCAGGTGTACAGATGGCGTTTCAGTTGCATGAACCATGTATTTGAGACCCTGAGATGGTTTTCATGGCAGAATTGAACCAAACGCTCTCCAGAGTCGTTCCTTTCCCCCAATCCACACCGGCCTATGACGATCGCCTCTTCCTGACATCCGACCATTGCGTTCAAATCGCCCATGATGTAAATGATATCCTTTTTGGACACCTGTTCCAGTGTTTCCTCGATTTTGGCATAGACGCGTTCTCTTTCATCCTCTGTAGCATCTGTTGTTGGAGCATAGACTTGAAAAACTGTGACATTTAGCGGTTTTTTTTCACGAATACAGTGGAAGTGTGGCCAGGTGTGTATCATCGGTAATCTGGTGAGTATGAACGTGAGAGAGTCTGGGTGTTCCCGGCGGCCATGTTCGTAGTTTACACTGTGTTCTGGGAAGTGTAGTTGGATGCCGATTTTGGAGTCGCCCTGACAAGAGTGTTGATGAAACTTGGAAATACGAACTAGGATAACCAGTAATTTATACAAATGCTGTATTTTTCCACTTTACTTAAATAATATAAGTAAGCAGATATGCAAATAATATTACCTTTGTATTACTTTATAAATTTTTTTTTTATAATTTTTGGCAATGAATAATTTTGTTATATCTTACCCTACATTTACATATTTAGAATATTAATCTTTTATAACAAATGCACCATTATACACCATAATCTGACTATAATTTCTTTTGGAAACAGCATCAGACTTTTTACAGTATTTCTAGTCAAAATGTCCATTAAATACTGTGCAAAGATTTGAAATGTCAAAGTAAAAAAAATAATAATAATAAAAAATATATATATATATATTTTTTTTTTTGACATGTGGAGATTCATGTACCATTACAGGCAGCTTATCGACCCAGTTATTCCAAAATCTTTACATCTTAGGCTCCAAAAAGTAGCTATGACACCTCCACATATAATCCCCCATGAGGTCACTGCATATGATCAGAAAACAAATGGAAGATTTTTTTATTTTATTTTTGTGGGTTTGTTCAACACCCGTTTTTATGACCCTTGACCATTTCAGTGGGGTAGGGTAGCTGAGAGCCTCCAGCTCTGATCTCAACCCCTCCCCTGTTCCATTTCTACCCCTTAAGGTGTCCCCACTTCAACTCAAGGGCCAAAATCCACTCCCAACCAGCATTGAAGTTCTACTGTATCCATGTCTGGCTGGAGCATTCGGTCATGATGGAGTCCAGCGAGATGAATACAAAAATCAGAAGTTCTCTATTAAGGAGACAAACACAAGTATAAACCAGGCTCAGGAAAATAAACATGAATTAAAACCACACTAGGAACCAGGGCTACCAGAAACTTAATAAATCAGAAAAGAAACCCTAATAAATAAATAGCGACGCAACATTTATTCAGGACAAATCTTTACTACGACTCTCCACACACACAGACATTAATTATATTCTGATGAAATGAACAAAATGACTCGAGTAATTTATTTTGCTGAACGAGATCCAAAAATCCAAGTAAAATGATCCGAACTTTCCATTACTACTAAGAAACCACTGAATAAAAACAGTGCGTTAACCAAATTCTAATAAAGATGAAAACTCAGAAACACAACCTGACTTAATACAACTCTCCAGCAGGAGAGGGGGGAAACAGGCGACTTAAATGGAAGCACGAATCAGTCAGGAAAATGAAAACACTTGGGAATGGTGAAACACGAAATGGAGGAAGGCAACAGAAGAAAAAGTTCTGCGATGATTAGTCAGGGTGCCCTCTAGTGTCGAAAGGTGGAATTGTCCCCGTGGGTCATGACATCTGCCATATTGAAGTGGAAATGCTGATCATGAGTCACAATTTATACTACATTTAAAAAAGATGAAAACATTTTAAATCTCAATTTAAAAAAAGAATTTCTAAGAATCACATTACTATGTTTATGAAAGTTTAAATAAAAATCTAATTGACATAAGTTATAAATTCTTAGATAACAGCTTTCTGCTATTTGACAAATTCCTAGGTTGTACATTTGATCAATTTAGAGTGACATTTAATGCGAAACTTTATTGCTTGCCTTGTAGTGTTTGTCACGTGGAGTGTTCATAACCGTACGTTTTTTTCTTCTATTTTTTTTTTTAGAAATGAGACATTTTTAATTTCTTAAGTACATTTGACCAAATCAGGTAGGCAAATAACATGGTAGTGTCTACCAGTTAGTTGAAGTCTACAGTTTTATATCTCCTTCTAAAGTTGTAATAAAATACTGTGGTAGATAATTTCCAGAACACACATGACGTAGACAGTGTTACTTTTCAAATTAACTTTGTTCTTCCTCTTTCCTCTTATTTATTGCACACAGGAAATAATATAATCTGCCATGAATTAAGCAACACAAATGTCAGAGTTAGGTGATCTGTTCGGGTTTTACTTTAAACTGTTTTCCTCAAAATAATGCTTTCGTATAATGGCCATTGTAAATAAACGTTAGATGCCATCAAATGTTTCACTGCTACAATAAACACATCATATTTGTGTGTGTGTGTGTGTGTGTGTGTGTGTGTGTGTGTGTGTGTGTGTGTGTGTGTGTGTGAAAGAGAGAGAAGAGTGCTAGTCTGGGGTCAGATTTTGTGACTAACTTATAAAAAATAGAGTAAACTGATGTTGAATCTGCTCTGAGCTACAGCAGAGCTTTAACACAATTAATGATCTACTAAAAGACAGTAATATTGTTTATAAAATAATGTGTTGAAAATGTTTAATTAACATATTAGGAGCAATAAATATCACCCATCACCTGTTTGTTCTTAACATAACTTAAATGTAGAGTACCGTGGTGTGCTCCTCCTATTGTGCAGCAAAGTGGACAGTGGTAGTCAATACTTTGTGCTAGCTCCTTTTGCCAAGATAACAGCTCCGAGACTTCTCCGATAACGCCTGATGAGGTTGGAGAATGGAGCATAGTGAGGGATCTGAGACCGTTCCTCCATACAGAACCTCTCCAGATCCAGAATCTCCAGAATCTCTCCAGATATTTGTCCATGAGGCCATGTATCCTAACAAAATGTTTTTGTATCCTAAAAAACATCTTTAACAATAAAATTTTTAAATAAATAAATCCATTAACCAATGAATAAAATTGATACACACATATACAGTACCTACAGACAGATATCCAGCCTGATTACAGCTTAGAAATAAATATTATAATTATATAAAATCACTCAATTATTTTAGGAAATGAAATACGAATCAAAAGACAGGCTGTGTCTCTAGTGTGATTCCCAACCAGGAGAATAGTACTTTCAGAACACAGAGGGTAAAAGTGAAAGAAGAGTTTTAAATGTAAGTGTTTCTTAACATGTAGAGGAAGGAGAACTTATTTAGTAAAGAAAGAGGAAGAAACATGCCAGTCTGTGTTAAAGTTAAACAGCAACACATTTGACCTCGGACTAGTTGAACAGTTTAAACCCTCAGAGCTGCTCCGGTTATTTCTGTTTTTGTTCTCTGGATGTAGGAGAGGAACATCTCTTAATGAGGTCAGAAAAGTTTTTAGCAATTCATTCAGTTTCAATTTTACAATTGAATTTCTCAATTATTCGATTAATAACTGAAATTAAAGCGTGTGTTCTTTATTAGTCACGTCTAAGTTGACTTTTTTATTCATTTCTATTACAAAAAATGTCTCAGTAATATGTCTCATTTTACTGATTTGGTTCAAGGACTGTTTTGTGAGATTTGATTCAGTTGATTCAGTACTCACAGAGACTACACACATCCTGAAGACCTGGATACATGTCAATTAAACAGAATAGAAAAACATTTTTATTGCAGATTGTTTGAATTATTGTGTAAAAAAAACAAATAGATTCGATCGCATTTGGGAATCGATTCGTCCGATTCACCCAAATGATTCTTTCAAAAAGAAAAAAGAAGAAGAAAAAAAGCAAGTCTCACGTGTGTATAGATTTAGTATCGCATATTAATGTAACTGCAGGTGTAAACCCACAGCACTTTGCTTTGTAATTATGAACACACCACAGATTTAAGGATGTTTTTACGACATTAAGACTGAGCAGTACTTTTCCACATGTGATGATTGTACAGGGAGCGCTGATGATGTCACTCAGACTGACTCCTCCCCTTTCTCTGCTGTTTCTGCTCATGGTTTCAGGTGAGTCATTTACAAATGTACTGTTTTATTTTTTATAAATATATATAAATATGTATGTTTTTATTTTATCCTTGTGCTTCATGCTATTAGTGTTTGTTCGGCAGTTCTGTGTTAAGTCCTCTTCTGCATTTCTCCCTCACACTCTCTGTTTCTCACACACACACACACACACACACACACACACACACACACACACACACACACACTCTCTCTCTCTCTCTCTCTCTCTCCTGCTGTACTGCATGACCTGTGTAGCTTCTCACTGTGTAGCTTTTAGTTATAAATGAGCTCAGATGTTTGCAGTGGAGAGTTTACGCAGGCTTTCTCACTGTCTGAGACCTGTACACACATTATCAACACATTTCTGTATTTCTTCTTGCAGGAGTTCTCTCCCAGCCAGGGTGGGATGTGTTTTACACACCGAGCTACATCTGTGTTCTAAGGGGTTCTACAGTAACCATGGGCTGCAGTTACACATATCCAGATGGTTACATAGTTCAGAAAGTTTTCTGGACCAGAGAGCTGGTTACAGATAAAGAGGCTCCTGATTTGTCTTCAGACCCAAAGTACAGAGGCAGGGTTCAATACCTCGGAGACAAACTGAGTAACTGCCGTCTCAGACTGAGTGATGTGACAGAACAGGACCGAGGCAAATATTACTTCAGATTTATAACAACAACACCTGGAGGAAAGTATCAGGGTAAAGATGAAGTTGATCTTTCTGTCGCAAGTAAGTCCCATCAGCTGAAATAACACACTGTACTCTATTCATTATTTAAAAATATTTTAAACTGACACACTTCTACCACAATTTTCTACAAAAACACGTTTGTATTGATGATGAGCTCTGTGAGCACTAGCTTTAGCTTTAGTTATCTAGCTCGTTATTAGTAACAGAAGGTACAAAACTCACCAATATTTCAGCTGAGTTGAAGCTGCTTAATCGGGGGAAAAAATAAAGAGTTTTCTCGCTGAAACTGTTTGCAGCAGCAACTTTTCCCATGATGGGTTAAATGATTAAAAGACATGTTGAGGTGAGTTTAACAGCTAACAGGTGTCATTTGTTTATTAGCATAGCTAATGCTATTTAAACTAGCTGGCTAGGTGCTATGGAGCTACTCTATTGATGTCCTACTTGAGGAAGCCAAAAGGGGTGGTGGAGGAGCTACCTCCCTGAAATGAATTTTTACAGGGGGGGGGGTGTCTGCATCAGGCATGTCTCCACCAAGCTAATATCTGCTAGTAAATATGCGGTAGGTTTATGATTCAGAACTAAATAGTAAGAGTTAATAACAGGAGAACAGACAATAATCCCCACAGTCCACACTGCATGTTTCACCTCTTTCCTCTCATTCACAGAGCTTCAGGTGGAGATGTTTCCTGTTAGCGTGGTTGAGGGAGATGAAGTCACTCTCACGTGTAAAACCACCTGCAGCCTGACTGACACTCCTGTATTCACCTGGCACAAAAATGGACGTCTTTTATTCCCAGTCACTTCCTCTAACCCGCTCCGTCTTCCATCAGTCAGTCAGAATAATGCAGGCTATTACAGGTGTGGTGTACAGGGACAAAGTTATCGTTCCCCTGCTGTCACTCTTGATGTCCAGTGTAAGTACAGATTTATTTATTCACTCATAAAACTAGCAACAATAAAGGTTCATGCTGAATCCACATGTAAAAAGAATCCCATCAGTAATCAAGCAATAACAAACAGCAAGGCAACACAAATATGTTATTATATTGTTTTAAATTATTATCCTATACACAACAAGTCATCAGGTAACATGAGGTTTCACTGGACGTGTTCAGATCAGGGTTGCACTTTCAACTTCAATTTATTTTATTTTTATTTTAAACTTTTATTTATTTATATAGCACATTAAAAAAAACAACTTTGTTGCTCAAAGTGCTTCACAATTATGTTAGAAGAGTGTATAAAAAGTAAAGAGTAAAAGATAAAGAGCAATATAATTTTAAAAATACAAAATAACAATTAATCTGCCTACACACAGAGAGACAAGTACTCAAGATTCCTTTCCTTCAAAAGCTAGTTTAAAAACATACGTTTTCAACTGAGACTTAAAAACCTCTATAAACTGAACCTGCTGAATGTACAGTGGAGGAAATAAGTATTGAACACGTCAACATTTTTTTCAGAAAATATATTTCCAATGAAGCTATTCGGATGATATTTTCACCGGACATCAGTATTAACTCAAGAAATATGGAAATTTAAAGAATTCACAACTTTAATGTCCATGAATAAAGTTGTGTAATAAAGTGGAATGACCGAAAAAAAAGTATTGAACATGCTAAGAAAAAGCGGTTCTCCAAGGCAAGATAAGGCAAGTGTCACGTTTCGTGACGGAGCGGAGATAGGATGGATGCAAGCGCAGTAAAGACCAGGCATTTTATTTATGAGAGACAGGCAGACAAATCCAAATCGTAATCCAAACACGTAATCCAAAACAGGCGAGAGGCCATGTTATCGGCAAACAGGCATATACGGGACAAGGCAGGAAACCAAGTCGTGGTCAAGGGAAACAGGGTCGAGAAACAAAACGAGAAACATGAAACATGATGTGGAACATGGAGCAGATAACCCAGCGTGAACGAACTCTAACATGGACTATGGCTATGAAACAATCTAATCTAACATGGAACATGAAACATAAACTATGACTGTGACTGTGACTAAGGTATCTAATACATCTAACATTACTCCAATCTACTCTACAATATCTCTAATAATCTTCCGCCATGAGTGTAGCGAGGCACACGGTATATATGCCGGCATGATTAGCTTCGCAAACCCGTCACAAACCCGTTACCGGAAGATTCTTGAGAAGAATCTGCTGCCATCCACCAGGATGATGATATGTGTGTGGGTCTTCCAGCAGGAAAACGATCAAAAATATACATCAAAGAAAACTCTCAATTTGTTTCAAAGAAATAAATCAAGGTGTTAGAATGGCCCAGCCAATCACCTGACTCGAATCCGAATGAACAAGATTTAAAGACAATATGTTTAGAAGAATGGAACAAAATCACACCTGAATACTGAGGCCCATTAATTTCTTTATACAGGAAGTATCTTTAAGCGTGATTACAAACAACGGCTTCTCCACGAAGTATTAAATACATTTCAGTTAGCGTGTTCAATACTTTTTTCCCGTGTCATTCCACGTTATTACACATAACTTCATTTATGGACTTTAATGTTGTGTATTCTTTATATTTCCGGATTTCTTGATTTAATACCAAAGTCTGGTGAAAATTTCATGTGAATAATCTCATTAGAAATATATTTACTGAAAAAAATGTTGATGCGTTCAATATGTATTTCCCCCACTGTAGCGTGGAAGACTGTTCCACAATTTAGTAGCGACTTCTGTAAAAGCTCAGTCACCCTTTGACTTGTGTGAGTCTGTAAGCTTACTTTTTACTGCTGACAGATTTTCATTATTCATTTAACAAAAGATGTCTTTAGATACAAGCAGCTCACATCTCAGAGAACCAACTCACTCCAAAACTATACAATGCACCAATAAATAGATTATCTATATCATCTAATCTATTATATATTAGCTGCTCATTAACCAAACATGTGTAATTACATGTCAGTAGTTAAAGTGGGCATGCCGGCAGTCTCTCTCTCTCTCTCTCTCTGTTTCTGTCTCTCTCTCTCTCTCTCTCTCTCTCTCTCTGTTTCTGTCTCTCTCTCTCTCTCTCTCTCTCTCTCTCTCTCCACAGCACTGTTGCTCTCTCTTATTATTATCTAGAGTTAAACCTGTCTGGGTTAAAACTCCACAAGGCCACTAGCTTCAGTACGGCACACTTACACCTACTAGAATATTAATGTATTAGAATAATTGTGTATTTAAATATTCTTATCCGAGTACTAGTAGTTTAAATATATAAATACAGGCACACTTGCAGAATAAAAAGTAAGCTTACAGACTCACATACTTGCAATGAACTCGATCCTCCAAAGGATGTGTCAGTGTCCATCAGTCCCTCGGGTGAGATAGTGGAGGGCAGTTCAGTGACTCTGACCTGCAGCAGTGATGCTAACCCACCTGTGGATTATACCTGGTATAAAGGAGCATCATTTAAAAGCAAAGGAAAAACCTACATTGTTAACCAGATCAGCTCTGAGGACAGTGGAGTTTACAAGTGCAAGTCCAGCAATCAACATGGAGATAAATATTCTGAAACGACAGTAAATGTTTTGTGTGAGTGGCTGATTGTGCAGGTGACTGACTGATATCCACTGAGCCACTGGATCTCACTTAACTATTCTTAAGCTTCTGTTATTGCCCTTTTTTCAGATCCCCCTAAGAGAGTCTCAGTGTCCATCAGCTCCTCTGGTGAGATAGTGGAGGGCAGTGTAGTGACTCTGACCTGCAGCAGTGATGCTAACCCACCTGTGGAGACCTACACCTGGTATAAGATGGATGAAAGCTCACCTGTAGGATCTGGACAGAGTTACAGCTTCACGTTGAGCTCCAACAGCAGTGGATGGTTTTACTGCATGGCTCAGAATAAATACGGGAGTCAGAGCGCCGCTGCAGTGCCTCTCACTTTAAATGGTATTACAGTTATTATAACAAATAACACTTTGAAGCATTGATAAAGGTGATTGAGTTCTAGCTGAATAATATTTGTCTGCACACAGGGGGAAGAAGTGTAGTTCTGTACGTAGTTCTTGGAGTCACAGTTGGATGTGGATGTTTACTTGCCATCATTGGTGTTTTATTGATGAGGTGAGCATGTGTATTTTTCCTCAACTTGCTTCAAATATCTGTGATCTGAACCCTCTTTTTATTGTTACTTTTAGGAGAAAGAGAAGAGGAGGTTCAATTAATGACACCAAGGTATCATCGTCTAGTCAGGTAAGTGAACTGCAACAGGATGGAATGGTACAGTGTGACATTGCTTCAGTAGTAATTTGTTTTTGGTAACCACTTTGGACGGCAACATAAACCCCTCAAACTTACCTGCAAAACAACACAATAGAGAGTGACAATCATAATGGACATGAGGAAACACCAAGGTCTAGTCTCATAAACTCTTAGTTATTTCTCCAAAAAGAGGCACTTTTCATCACTAAACAAAACTACTGTAGTAAATGCTGTAATGAATTAAATCACAGAATGCGATCTGTGGCACAGCTTCTTTCCTCAGACATTCAGATCTGGAGGGATTCTTTAAAAAATGAAAAACACCAAACGCATTCTTTATAATCTTCACACAGAACAATAACCCTAGTCCTCCTGAAGACCCGTACATAGCTCTTGATCTTCAGACCAAGTCCTCCAATGATGTGTACCACACGCTTGCAGTGAGTGTCTTCAGAGATGCACTTTAAGCAGACATTCAGATCTGGAAAGAATCACTAAGAATGACGAACACATGATTTATTTATCTTTCTCTCAGACCGTTCACCTAAGTCCTCCTGAAGACCCGTGCATAGCTCTTGATCTTCAGACCAAGTCCTCCAATGATGTGTACGACACGCTTGCAGTAAGTGTCTTCAGAGACGCAATTCACACAGACATTCAGATCTGGAAAGAATCACTAAGAATGATGAACACATGATTTATTTCTCTTTCTCTCACACAGACCGTTCACCTGAGTCCTCCTGATGACATGTACACAGCTCTGGATTCTCAGTCCATCTCTCCTGAGTACGACACTTTAACAGTGAGTGCTTCCGTTTGTTTGTCACTTCGCTTATAATCGAATAAAATAAAAATATCAATCTTTTGATTAATAAAATCAAAGTTTCAAAATAAAAATAAAGTTTGAAAGCTGCTATGGCCACAGTGATGTAATGCTAGTGCGCTAATGTTACGTGATCTCGGAAAACAACTTTTGTTCTCTTTTGTTATCTTCTGTAGTATTATCCGTGTGTTTGATCAACATTTCCAACTTATGGTTTGTTTTTCTAGCCTGCAAGCAAGCAACAGTGAGATCATCAACATCAACACAATGAGAGAGAGAGAGAAGAGAGAGAGAGCACTGTGGATGAATATTAACTAAACCTTTTTTAAAAAGTAGTTGAAAAGTGAGAACTGTACATTTACGAACAATATTTTTTCAATGAATAACTACGTTTTATTTATGTTTTACCTGCTAAACTAAGACACTGTGCAAAAATGTGTGCCGTTAAAGTTTTGTACACTTTACGCAATAAATATGATGTACAAACTCTCAGTATGGTTTATGTATAAAGAGTTATAATATGCTGTGGAGCAGAGGAGGGTGGAGGTCAGGGTGGTGGGAGCCCCTGGATTCGAATACTTATTGGGGTCCTATACATACAGCATGATGTGAACCTTCTCCAACTAGAAACAAAGCAAGGCTGCTATAACACAAAACAGAAGCTAATATACAGTCATGTCATGATATCAGATTAGCAGACAATTTATTATTCAATTGCAACTACTCAGCCACTCTCATACATTAACTGTATCTGATTACCATTTTTCTATTTCTTAGTGATGGCCAGTTTTGAAACATTGCTTCATCAAGCTTAAAAAAATATCTTGTTTCAAAAGGTCAGTTTGTTCAGAGCATGAATCAGATTTTTCAAGTCATGTGATTTCAGCAAACCAGGCTTCGTTACATCATTACTGTTTCGAAACGTTTCCGATGTTTGCTAGTAGATGAATCCGTGTCTATTATAGTTTTAACTGATTTCGGGTCAGTTTCATGAAGTATGTTAATAAAAACCTGAAATAAATCTATTGTATTTGTACTGATCCATGATCAGCGCTCACTTCAGGATGCCTAGTTAATCACCTGACTTGAAATCCCACCAGATTTTACTATAAAACAAATAAGCCAAGATTTGTGTTAAGAACTTCTGTTCTTCAATAGAAATTCATAATGACGTTTTTGACTTGTTTTATTCTTTTTTTTTTTTGTAAAGCATAACTTCCCTTTCACACACAGCCTTATAAGGCTTGAAACAACATATGTAAAATAAACAAAGGGTATTGTTTCAAACCATACCTTGTCCTTAATATCATACTCCTTCTCCTGAGTCATAACATCACCCCATTATTTTCCTAGTGTTTTATAGGCAGCTTTAATGACAAACACACACCACACGTGTATAATTAAAAAGGTAGAGTGAAAGTAATTGCATGTAAATGTTCTGATTAATAAAGACTAACCAAAGCACAGAATACAAGCACTAATATTTAAAGCTATTGAATTATTGGTAAATAATATTGAAAGCACTACACTGTTGTGAAGACATTTGCAATTGTTTTGTAAACGGTGTCATTCTGTTTGGGTCTAGTTCTCGTTGCTGTTACACGTTTTGACCAGCAGGTGTCACCAGCGTGTGGTGTTTCGAACGCTTCGAAACATTCATCCATCCATCCGTCTATCTTCTACCGTTTACTCCTTCTTCAGGGTCGCGGGGAACCTGGAGCCTATCTCAGGAAGCATCGGGCACAAAGTGAATCATATTGCGAAGCAATTGGTTCAATTGATTTGAAAATATTTGTTTCTCCCATCACTGATATTTCCCTATAAGTATAAATTAGTATCATTATAATTATTTAAAAGCCCATGCCATCAAACGATGTGGTGTAGCCAGGTACAAGAGATGTACTTCACAAAGAGTGTGAGAACAGAGTCTATTTATACTGTGAGAAAGGTGTGACCGTAATTGAGTCGAGGTGTGTATCATCGGTAATCTGGTGAGTGTGAACGTGAGTCTTGGTGTTCCCGGCGGCCATGTTTGTAGTCTGCGCTGTGTCCTGGGAGGTGTAGTTGCATGTGATTATAGCGTGGACATGACAACAGTGTTGAAGAAACTTGGAAAAACGAACTAGGATAAACAGTTTTTTACACAAATGCTGTATTTTCCCACTTTACTTAAATAATATAAATAATATATCTAGTGGCCAAAGATGGATTTGTCCCCGTGGGTCATGACATATGCCATATTGAAGTGGAAATGCTGATCATGAGTCACAATATATACTACATTTTAAAAAGATGACAAAATTTTAAATCTTAATTAAAAGAAACATTTCTAAGTATCACATTACTATGTTTCTGAAAGTTTAAATAAAATTAAATTGAATTATGTTATAAATTCTTAGATAACAGCTATCTGCTATTCGACAAATTCATAGGTTGTACATTTGATCAGTTTAGAGCAGGGGTGTCAAACTCATTTTAGTTCAGGGGCCACAAACAGCCAAAGTAAATGTGAAGTGGGCCGGGCCAGAAAATTATAGCATAATGACCTATAAATAAACAATAAGTCCATGTTTTTCTCTTTGTCTTCGTGCAAAGAAGTACAAGTACATTAGTAAAATCTTCATATTTAATTAAAGATACTTTTACAAAACATATCTTGAACAACCTCAGATTTCTTAAGACAAACGTGCAATTTGCTTCTGATCATCATTTACATGTGTGCATTACAACTGGTCACAATGCAATAACGAACAGCAGAAGGCGCATTGCTGCCATCTGCTGTTCCGTCTGAGTTCCAGCGATGTGCCGCGTCTTCTACTCTGACTAAAACGTTGCGCCCCTAGCGGGTAATTTAGGAATAGCATTTAAAAAAAAATTCTAGTTCGCGTCTTTTATGCATTTTTTTTCACTTTCCAAATTAATCCTGCGGCCCGGATCGAACCCCTTAACGGGCCGGTTTTGGCCCGCGGGCAGTACGTCTGACACACCTGGTTTAGAGTGATATTTAATGCGGAACTTTATTGCTTGCCTTGTAGTGTATTCACGTGGAGTGTTCATAACTGTGCCTTTTTTTGTTTTTTTTTTTAGAAATGAGACATTTTTAATTGCTTAAGTACATTTGACCAAATCAGGTAGGCTAATAACATGGTAGTGTCTACCAGTTAGTTGAAGTCTACAGTTTTATATCTCCTTCTAAAGTTGTAATAAAATACTGTGGTAAATATTTTCCAGAACACACATGACGTAGACAGTGTTACATTTCAAAGTAACTTTGTTCTTCCTCTTTCCTCTTATTTATTGCACACAGAAAATAATATAATCTGCCATGAATTAAGAAACACAAATGTCAGAGTTAGGTGATCTGTTCGGGTTTAACTTTAAACTGTTTACCTCAAAATAATGCTTTTGTATAATGGCCATTGTAAATAAACGTTAGATGCCATCAAATATCTCACTGCTTGTGTGTGTGTGTGTGTGTGTGTGTGTGTGAGAGAGAGAGAGAAGAGTGCTAGTCTGGGGTCAGATTTTGTGACGAACATCTCTATAAAAAATAGAGTAAACTGATGCTGGGTCAGCTCTGAGCTACAGCAGAGCTTTAACACAATTAATGATCTACTAAAAGACAGTAATATTGTTTATAAAATAACGTGTTGAAAATGTTTAATTAACATGTTAGCAGCAATAAATATCAGCCATCACCTGTTTGTTCTTAACATAACATAAATGTAGAGTACCGTGGTGTGCTCCTCCTATTGTGCAGCAAAGTGGACAGTGGTAGTCAATACTTTGTGCTAGCTCCTTTTGCCAAGATAACAGCTCCAAGTCTTCCCCTATAACGCCTGATGAGGTTGGAGAATGGAGCATGGTGAGGGATCTGAGACCATTCCTCCATACAGAACCTATCCAGATCCAGAATCTCCAGAATTTCTCCAGATATTTGTCTGAGACCATGTATCCTAACAAAATGTTTTTGTATCCTAAAAAACATCTTTAACAATAAATTTTTTAAATAAATGAATCCATTAACCAATGAATAAAATTGATACACACATATACTGTAACTAGACAGATATCCAGCCTGATTACATACTTACAGCTTAGAAATAAATATTATAATTATATAAATCACTCAATTATTTTAGGAAATGAAATACGAATCAAAAGACAGGCTGTGTCTCTAGTGTGATTCCCAACCAGGAGAATAGTACTTTCAGAACACAGAGGGTAAAAGTGAAAGAAGAGATTTAACTGTAAGTGTTTCTTAACATGTAGAGGAAGGAGAACTTATTTAGTAAAGAAAGAGGAAGAAACATGCCAGTCTGTGTTAAAGTTAATCAGCAACACATTTGACCATGGACTAGTTGAACAGTTTAAACCCTCAGAGCTGCTCCGGTTATTTCTGTTTTTGTTCTCTGGATGCAGGAGAGGAACATCTCTTAATGAGGTCAGAAAAGTTTTTAGCAATTCATTCAGTTTCAGTTTTAGAATTGAATTTCTCAATTATTCGATTAATAACTGAAATTAAAGCGTGTGTTCTTTATTAGTCACGTCTAAGTTGACTTTTTTATTCATTTCTATTACAAAAAATGTCTCAGAGTAATATGTCTCATTTTACTGATTTGATTCAAGGACTGTTTTGTGAGATTTGATTCAGTTGATTCAGTACTCACAGAGACTACACACATCCTGAAGACCTGGATACATATCAATTAAACAGAATAGAAAAACATTTTTATTGCAGATTGTTTGAATTATTGTGTAAAAAAAACAAATAGATTCGATCACATTTGGGAATCGATTCGTCCGATTCACCCAAATGATTCTTTCAAAAAGAAAAAAGAAGAAGAAAATAAGCAAATCTCACGTGTATAGATTTAGTATCGCATATTAATGTAACTGCAGGTGTAAACCCACAGCACTTTGCTTTGTAATTATGAACACACCACAGATTTAAGGATGTTTTTACGACATTAAGACTGAGCAGTACTTTTCCACATGTGATGATTGTACAGGGAGCGCTGATGATGTCACTCAGACTGACTCCTCCCCTTTCTCTGCTGTTTCTGCTCATGGTCTCAGGTGAGTCATTTACAAATGTACACTCTTTTATTTCTTATAAATATATATAAATGTGTATGTTTTTATTTTATCCTTGTGCTTCATGCTATTAGTGTTTGTTCAGCAGTTCTGTGTTAAGTTCCTCTTTTCTGCATTTCTCTCTCACACACTCTGTCTCTCTCACACACACACACACACTCTCTCTCTCTCTCACACACACACCCACCCACACTCTCACTCTCTCTCTCACACATACACTCTCTCTCTCTCCCTCTCTCACACACCCCTTTTTTTTTTTTTCTCTCTCACACACACACACACACACACACACACACACTCTCCCTCTCTCACACTCTCTCTCTCTCACACACACACACACACACACACACAACTCTCTCTCTCTCTCTCACACACACACTCTCTCTCTCCTGCTGTACTGCATGACCTGTGTAGCTTCTCACTGTGTAGCTTTTAGTTATAAATGAGCTCAGATGTTTGCAGTTTAGAGTTTACGCAGGCTTTCTCACTATCTGAGACCTGTACACACATTATCAACACATTTCTGTATTTCTTCTTGCAGGAGTTCTCTCCCAGCCAGGGTGGGATGTGTTTTACACACCGAGCTACATCTGTGCTCTAAGGGGTTCTACAGTAACCATGGGCTGCAGTTACACATATCCAGCTGGTTACAGAGTTCAGACAGTTTTCTGGACCAGAGAGCTGGTTACAGATAAAGAGCCTCCTGCTCTGTCTTTAGACCCAAAGTACAGAGACAGGGTTCAATACCTCGGAGACAAACGGAGTAACTGCCGTCTCAGACTGAGTGATGTGACAGAACAGGACCGAGGCAAATATTACTTCAGATTTTTAACAACAACAACACCTGAAGGAAAGTATCAGGGTAAAGATGGAGTTGATCTTTCTGTCACAGGTAAGTCCCATCAGCTGAAATAACACACTGTACTCTATTCATTATTTAAAAATATTTTAAACTGACACACTTGTACCATAATTTTCTACAAAAAAACTTTTGTATTGATGATGAGCTCTGTGAGCACTAGCTTTAGCTTTAGTTATCTAGATAGTTATCAGTAACAGAAGTTACAAAACTCACCAATATGTCAGCTGAGTTGAAGCTATAAAATATTAATGTAAACACTTTCCAGGTTAACGTTAATAATATTCAGTATCTTCTAACTGACTAATTAACTGAGGAACTACTTTTGAAATATGTGAGTTTCAGTCTACGTGCAGTATCATGCAGCTCATTCCTCTATTCAGTAACCAATTTATCCTGGTCAGGGTCAAAGTGGATCTAGAGTAAACATTCACTGATGCTCAAGAAGGCAACACGATACATTAAGAGCAAGGGGGGTGTAAACTTTTGAACAGGATGATCGGTGTAAATTGTTATAATTTTGTCTTCTGGGACACATGTAACTATCTTATTTAGCATCTGAAGGGTGGTACTAAATGAAAAAAAAAGATATTTAACAAAATAATAACGGTCACGAATCGCGACGTAACGGAGATCTGACGGATGCAAGTGCAGTAGGAACAGTTTTATTTAAGAGAGACACAGGCAGGTAAATCCAAAACGTGATCCAAAAACGTAATCCAAAACATGCAAGAGGTCAGGCAATCGGCAAAGACGGGGCAAGGCAGGAAACTATGTCGTGGTCATGGAAAACAGGGTCGAGATACAAAACATGAAACATAAGCTCTGACTATGAACTGGGAGCGGAGAAACCAGCGTGAACTAAACAGACGAATCTAAACATGACATGAACTATGACTATGGTTATCTATCGTAAGGAATCTAAACTAATCTACTATACTATATCTAATATTCCGTGCCCTATGCTGGGAGGTGCGCGGTATATATGCAAACATAATCAGCGTCGTAATAGCTGATGGCTGAGGGTAGTTCAGACACACGTGAAACAACAACCAATGACAGAACAGGGAGGAGACGTAACAGAAACATAAAAAATGCATGTGTCCAAATGTCCTGATTGTCAACACAGAAAAAGCAGGCGCTCGCGCACCTTGCTGGGCATGCGCGCCCAAATGCTCCACAGCGCGCTGCTTAAAGGAGAAATCATGAAAATAACAATTTACACTGATCATCTTGTTAAAAAGTTTATACCCCCCTGACTCTTAATGTATCGTGTTACCTTCTTGAGCGTCAGTGAATGGTTGCACCTTTTTGTAATAGTCGTGTACGACTCCCTCAGTTGTCCTCAGTGTGAAACGTTGGATCTCAACATCATATAGTCGCTGTTGGAAAGGAGTCAAATATGTAATGCTGAAGTGTTCAAAAAAAAAGGAGAAAATACAAAACCCACTTCACCCCAGACAACACTTAATTGGGGTCAAAAATAAAGTGTTTTCTCGCTGAAACTGTTTGTAGCAGCGACCTTTCAATTTCCTATGGTGGGTTAAATGATTATAAGACATGTTGAGGTTTAACAGCTAACAGGTGTCATTTGTTTATTAGCATAGCTTATGCTACTTAAACTAGCTGGCTAGGTGCTATGGAGTTATTCTATTGATGTCCTACTTGATGAAGCCAAAAGGGGTGGAGGTGGAGCTACCTTTCTGAAATGAGTTTTTACGGGGGATGGGGGGGCTCTGCATCAGGCATGTCTCCACCTAATATCTGCTAGTAAATATGCAGTAGGTTTATGATTCAGAACTAAATAGTAAGAGTTAATAACAGGAGAACAGACAATAATCCCCACAGTCCACACTGCATGTTTCACCTCTTTCCTCTCATTCACAGAGCTTCAGGTGGAGATGTTTCCTGTTAGTGTGGTTGAGGGAGATAAAGTCACTCTCACGTGTAAAACCACCTGCAGCCTGACTGACACTCCAGTATTCACCTGGTACAAAAATGGACGTCTTTTATTCACAGTCTCCTCCTATAACCCGCTCCGTCTTCCATCAGTCAGTCAGATGGATGCAGGCGATTACAGGTGTAGTGTACAGGGACAAAGTTATCGTTCCCCTGCTGTCACTCTTAATGTCCAGTGTAAGTACAGATTTATTTATTCACTCATCAAACTAGCAACAATAAAAGTTTGTCCACATGTAAAATGAATCCCATCAGTAATCAAGCAGTAACAAACAGCAAAGCAACACAAATATGTTATTATATTATTTTCAATTATTATCCTCTACCCAACAAGTCACCAGGTGATATGAGATTCCACTGGATGTGTTCGGATCAGGGTTGCACTGTACGTGATTAACAGCTTTAATCCTACAGGATACTGATGAGAGAATCAGTCCTGCAGCTCACATCTCAGAGAGCCAACTCACTCCAAAACTATACGATGCTCCAATATATAAATTACAGATTAGCTACTCATTAACCAAACGTGTAATTACATGTCAGAAATAAATGTGGGCATGCCGGCGGTCTTAGTCTCTCTCTCTCTCTCTCTCTCTCTCTGTTCAGCTCTGGTTGATTCTTCTTGTTCTCTCTTGTTATCTAGAGGTAAACCCATCTGGTTTGGGTTAAAACTCCATAATTCCACTAGATTCAGTACGGCACACTTATACCTAATAGAATATTAACGTACTAGCATACTTGCACAATTGCTAACTAGATACACCTATGCAGAATATAAAGCATTCTTACAGACACTGCTAACTACAGACTGGCATAAATGCACACTAGAATCGCATACATGTGCATTATTGTACTTGTATCTGTCAGGTATCGTGACGTAATGGAGATCTGACGGATGCAAGTGCAGTAGGAACAGTTTTATTTATGAGAGACACAGACAGGGAAATCCAAAAAACGTAATCCAAATCGTAATCCACAAACATGCAAAAGGTCAGGCGATCGGCAAACAGGCATACATGGGGCAAAGCAGGAATCAAGGTCGCGGTCACGGGATACAGGGTCGATGTACCAAACATGAAACATAAACAATAGCGAGAGACTGGGAGTGGAGAAACCAGCGTGGACTATGACTATGGTAACGAATCTAAACTAAACGTATCTTATCTATCTATCTAATCTAATATTCCGCCCCCATGTGCTGGAAGGCGCGCGGTATATATACAGACATAATCAGCGTTGTAATGGCTGATGGCAATTCAGACACACGTGAGACAACAACCAATCACAGAACAGGGAGGAGACATAACAGACATAACAAATGCACGTATCCAAATGTCATGATTGTCAACAACGAAAAAGCAGGTGCTCGCGCACCATGCTCGACAGCGCGCTCAAATGCTCCACAGCACGCTGCTTAAAGGGGAGATCGTGACACTATTCTAAAATACTTAAACATTAGCAAACATGTGTATCAACATGCTTAAATACTAGCTCACTAGTACGTTTCAATATTAGCATACATGTAACTTAGCATACTAGCAAACTAGAATGTTTGAATATTAGCATACATGTAAATTAGCATACTAAGAGTAAAATACGTGAATATTAGCATACTTGCACACATATTACTTTAATATTAGTATACATGTTGCTTGCCATCTCTGCTTGCCTGGCACATCTCGGTCTGGATGAGGGAGCACCACCTTAAGCCTAACCTGGCAAAATCTGAGCTTCTCGTCATCCCCTCCTGTCCCTCAATTAACCACAACCTCACTGTACAGCTAGGTTCATACACACTCAAGCCAACCAGGACCACCAGGAACCATGGGGTGATTCTCGATGACAGCTTGACCTTTACAGACCACATCTGAACAACTGCACAGTCCTATAGGTTCATTCTGTACAACATCAATAAAATCAGACCCTACCTCACCAAACAGGCTACACAACAACTAGTCCAGGCTCTTGTTATCTCAAAACTGGACTACTGCAACTCACTACTCTTGGGCCTCCCGGCCAGCTCCATCAAACCCCTTCAAATGATTCACATTGCTGCAGCACGCCTCGTCGTCAACCAGCCCAAGAGAACCAATGTCACACCCCTCTTCATCTCCCTCCACTGGCTTCAAATTCAAGGCCTTGATGCTCACTAGACCTTGTCTGGAACAGCACTTTCCTACCTCAACTCTCTCCTGAAAGCTTACATTATCTCACGCAATCTGCGATCAATCAACAACCGACGCTTAGTAGTACCTACTCAATGTGGCCCAAGGTCCTTTCAAGAACATTTTAATACTAACTGTTCCTCAGTGGTGAAATGAAATTCCAACCTAAATCCGGACCGCAGAATCTCTCATCTGTTTTTTCTTCAAAAAACAGATAAAGACCCACTTCTTTCGTAAACGCCTAACCAACCCATAAATTTTTTTTTTATAATAATAATTACTCTGGTACTGACACCTCTACTCTGCACACTTTGCTTCTTCTGGAACTCAATTAATGGATCTTGTATGGTAGCACTGCTTGTATTGTTCATGCTTTGCTTTTATTTTCTCATTTGTAAGTCGCTTTGGATAAAAGCGTGAATAAATGAATAAACGTAAATAAATGTATGTTGACTTGCATGCTAGCACTGTTACGCACTCCAACACTAGCATACTTGAACACTAGAACACTCAGACACACCTGTATACTAGCATACATACTATTTTAGTTGCATCATGTCACTTTTCTAACTCTAACACGACCAAAAGAAAATATAAATAATTAAAAGATACTGTGTGATTTTATTACATTTTTCAGTAATTTCACTGCTGTTGATTTTTAGGTAAATGAATGTGTTACTGCAGTAAAACATGAAGTAATGATGGTCTGATTATTAAAGAAGAAAACCCCTTCATACTGTGCAGTTTGTGTTTCTATCTCTAGATCCTCCAAAGGATGTGTCAGTGTCCATCAGTCCCTCGGGTGAGATAGAGGAGGGCAGTTCAGTGACTCTGACCTGCAGCAGTGATGCTAACCCACCTGTGGAGTATACCTGGTTTAAAGGAGCATCATTTAAAAGCAAAGGAAAAACCTACACCGTTAACCAGATCAGCTCTGAGGACAGTGGAGTTTACAAGTGCAAGTCCAGCAATCAACATGGAGATGAATATTCTGAAACGACAGTAAATGTTTTGTGTGAGTGGCTGATTGTGCAGGTGACTGACTGATATCCACTGAGCCACTGGATCTCACTTAACTACTCTTAAGCTTCTGTTATTGCCCTTTTTTCAGATTCCCCTAAGAGAGTCTCAGTGTCCATCAGTCCCTCTGGTGAGATAGTGGAGGGCAGTGTAGTGACTCTGACCTGCAGCAGTGATGCTAACCCACCTGTGGAGACCTACACCTGGTATAAGGTGAATGAAAGCTCACCTGTAGGATCTGGACAGAGTTACAGCTTCACGTTGAGCTCCAGCAGCAGTGGATGGTTTTACTGCGTGGCTCAGAATAAATACGGGAGTCAGAGCGCCGCTGCAGTGCCTCTCACTTCAAATGGTATTACAGTTATTATAACAAATAACACTTTGAAGCATTGATAAAGGTGAACGAATTCTAGCTGAATAATATTTGTCTGCACACAGGGGGAAGAAGTGTAGTTCTGTACGTAGTTCTTGGAGTCACAGTTGGATGTGGATGTTTACTTACCATCATTGGTGTTTTATATATGAGGTAAGCATGTGCATATTTTTTCATCAACATTTTTCATTAGATTAATGTTTGCAACGTGAACCGTAACATTATTATTACTTTTAGTAGAAAGAGAAGAGGAGGTTCCACTGAAGATACCAAGTCAAGTCAGGCAAGTCAAATAAAACACTATAAAATGGCACACAATGGTGTTTTTAAGATGGTTTTCTCATTTAAAACCTGTGTTTACAAATGTATATGTACCCGCACATACAACTAATCGATTTTCTTAAGCTTGAAGCCAGCTGTACCAAAGAGACTAGACACCAGTCTATCATGACCTGCACAAACACACCTAACCACCTAACTCTCTGATCGACTCATTTATGACCTGCAAAATGTCTTTGAAATGTAGGAAAATACCTACAGCGCTGTGAACTTGAGTGCTGCAACCAACAATCCAACACCTGATCCAGATCTGGTCAATCAGAGTGATGTTCATTATGCCAGTATACAGCACCATCGTGAACCCAGGAGGGCAAAACGTTCTCTAGGGAACTATGCTGAGGAAGTTCAGTATGCTACTGTCCAGCACCAGCGTGACCAAGTGGTGGGAAAGACTCAGGAGGACGAAGATCAATATTCTAATATCAGATTTAATCATACTGGTGCTGTCTACAGTTTAGTGAAACCAATGTGATCAGAATGTGTAAGTCACTTATTTGGCCACTAAATAATAATTTAATACAACTTAACTATGGCCTCATCCTTTTGAACACTTTCAGATGTATTTCTTTTTTTGCAGGTCTGCTGCTCCTGCATTCGAAGATTCGTCAGTGGTTTACAGCAGCTGAAGTAAACAAAATTCCAAGGATCTGTTCAGGATGAATGTGAACTGAACATTTACCCAATTATGGGTAACTACAGCTAAAGAAAGAATACAAGTAACTGGTTGGATATTTAAACTACATCCATTATTTTAATAATTCTACAATTTCTGCATGACTGTTTTGTATATACCTTATACTACTGTAAATCACCACTTAAATTACAAGAAGACTGCTATAGAAAGGGTATAACATACAGAAAGGATTTGCAATCCAAAATTTTTCTTTTTTGGATAAAAAAAATCAATTTTTTGGATTTTTAATTTCTATTTTAACTCCAGTATTTACTTAACTGGTTAATATTGTTATTAATATTTCCCCACTTTTTGGTTCATTTTGCACAGTAAAGAAACAGATTTTGTCCTCTCTAAAATGCTATGGTTTCAAAAATGAACAGTAGGTTGTGCCTTTGACTGCATTTACTTTTAAGGACTTATGCTTCAACTTGTTTCAGTTGCAAAACTCAGGGTTGAGCCCTGACCGTGAAAACCTGACCACCACACCATGTGCTCATCCCAAAACCATTCAAATAGAAAAACAGGTGGTGTCCGCTTTGCTGTTATAACTACTTCCACTACATTTTATAGTGTAGCTATGGGAATTTGTACCACACAAGCATTAGTGAGATCAGCCACTGATGCTGGGTGAGGAGGCCTGGGGTGCAGTCAGTATTCCAATTTTCCCCAAAGGTGTACAGTAGGGTTGAGGAATTAATATACAAATAATTTGTGCATTAAAAGTTACAAGTCTCCTGCTTCTGTTTTTACAATTTCCTTGGATTTTATTTTTCTAAACATATTTCACAAGGAAAAATTGTGTGTACACATTTATGCTTAACTGAGTGTTTTGTACAGGAAAAGGTGTTTGATTTTGAATAATCTGAAAAAACAGTACTATTTAATTTTTAGTTTTTTAGCAAGAAAATATTTGGTGTTTGTTGTGTAGTCATACTGGTACCCTGTCCAGGGTGTACCCCGCCTTATGCCCGATGTTCCCTGGGATAGGCTACAGGTTCCCCGTGACCCTGAAGAAGGAGTATGCAGTAGATGGATAGATGGATGGATGTCTAGTCATCAATTAAACAATTAAAGAAGAGTAATATTACTTTTCTGCAAACAGTAATCATTAAAGAAATGGTTACTTGCCACACTGTATGAGATGATCCCCATAAAATGTTGGCTGAATTCTACAACTCACTGTATGATGATGTCAAATTATACAATGAAGATCATCTAGCAATAAACCTGTGATTAAAGAAAATGACTACATTCTGTTTAGCTCAATCAGAGCAAATGCATAAACACAAACCTTCTTCAACATGAATTTTGATGTAATGATATTTTCCATTTCCCTGGGTATCTGAATATTTTCATAGAGTACAGGAGATTAATTTGATAAGATGATTGATTTAAGAGAAGTGCACCACTGATCACCTTTAAATCCATCATGACTTTCAAATCACAATAGTTAATAATACAAAGAAACCTCTATAAAAATGTGGTAGGTGGTATGTACTGTATGCACCTGCAAAAACCAAGGACTGTGGGACATACCATATAATTAGTACACGATAAAAGAGAAGTGTGTCTAGACCTTCTAAATCCGCCAGAGAAGTGTGAATTCATAACGAAACCATTCTTCTAACACACAAAACTGCCGAAACCGTCCATCATACTTTTAACTTCACGGTTGCGGTGTCAGGTTTGTAATAACGCTCAGGATGAAGCTCTATGTCTTCAGCTGGCTCTTTTTTGGTGAGTTTGGGGCGAATCCTCTGTTTTTCTTCAGAACAAGATAGTATTGTTGATGAGTCTTCATCCATCTCTCCAGCTGTCCAGAAAGAGATGTCGGCTATTCTTAGGCTGAATGGCACGGAGAACAAGCAACTCAACTTCACCTGTTCACACTCGTGGGCCACAACAAACATAAAATACTTCTGCAGACTCGAGTGTAGAGACCAAGATGTCCTCATCCGATCTATAGGAGTGGGGAGGATAGCCAAGAAGGAACGATACTCCCTATATGACAGAGGACGACGATTTACTGTCAGTATCAACAGGCTTCAGAAGTCGGATGAGGGGAAGTACTGGTGCGGAGTAGAGAGAGCTGGCATTGACACGTATCATGAAGTGGTCCTTACAGTGCTGGATGGTAAGAATTCTTAGCCATTTGGGTGAAATATGGCTCGTTTCCACATTATTACAATACTAAAAATTATATTTCCTGTTTTATTCAATTGCGTTGAAGTTGTTCTGTTTTTCATCAACTATCTTACAAAAAAAAGTAAATTATGAAACTTGATCTGCATTCAGGAGGTTGCATTAGTGTCGATCCTTTGTGTCTTGCTCTGAACACAGAATATCCAAACCACTTTTTCTTTTGACCAACAACAACAACAAACAAACAAACAAAAAACCCACTATGAATTCCTATACTTTTGCAGAGAATTTAAAGCTGTACTTTAACAGAATTGCGTAAGAACCATGTATCCAAAATGATTTCGAAGAGACCGCACGCACACACAGAGCTGAGCAGTTGAAGCTTTGAGGATCATCAGTGGTTCACAAGATTTAAACATGATTTAGACAACATGCTTGTATATGGAGCGATTAAGGAGAAGCTTATTGTTCGACTTCAACGCTGTAGGTGCTTGGACGTTTCTCCAATAAATATAAAAAACTAATAATTTGTCATTATTATGATAAGAATCTTATTTATATTATGATGTTGAGGTAATCTTGAGATTAAGAGCAACAAAATGGTTAAAAAGGGTTCAATCTGAATTCAAACAGGGTTCCTACAGCTTAAGACGAGTTGGACTTCAAACTTTTTAATGCCACTCGGGACGAAGACAAACTTTTCATGTGGGATTCCGCTGCCTTGATTCCTGTCGTGCCGGGTTTGAAACACTTACATACATTTCCTAGTACCGGTTTTGGCCATACTGTGAAACTGGTTCAATAGCCAATTTTCATTAAATTTGCACTTCCCCATGTTGTTCCTAGTGAACAGACAGAGCATCAGCTCTGAGCATTCCGGCCACGAATAAAATATGAGTGCAGTTGGTTCCACGATCCTTATCTGAGTGACGTTAAAATGGGAGGCATTCTGTTTTTTTTTTTTTTAAAGAACGAAAATGTAACTATTTTGGAATGTTAAATTTCTCCTTTTTTCCCCCCATTTTCTTTTACTCACCTTCCAACCCCCCACCCCCATTCACACATACATGCGCACTCACACACAAACACACACACAGCCCCTCAAGTCACTGCAGCATTTCAAACATCATTGTTGACAACCACTGGCCCAGGGATATCAGTTAAAGGTAACACACCCACACACTCACCCACCCACTCACACCCACAGGTGACTAGAGGATCTGGAACTCAAACATCACTGACTGCAGCTGCTGAACACGAGGCCACTTCACCTAGAACTGTTGGCAACCGTTTCTCAAATAAAGGTAGCACATATGCACACACACACAAAGGCCATTTCTCACTATGACTTTCACCTCAGTTCTTCTTTTTCACTCACACACACATCGTTCACAAATGTCGATTGCACTGTACAATACTTGTCACACTTTAATTTTCTACATTATAAAGTCACTGTTTATGTGTACTTACATTCTCATGGTAACCTTGTAGCAGCATTAGTTTGTGTGTGTGTGTGTGTGTGTGTGTGTGTGTGTGTGTGTGTCAGGCTCAGTCACTTGGATGTGTCAACCTTTTTCCCCGCTTACGTCCTGCTTAGTCCGCTGCTGTCTGCTTTGCTGGCCAAATAACATCAAGCAGTAAAAATCTTGTTCTGGGGCGTATTACAGAAAGATCCTAACTTTAGTATGCTATCTTATCTGTTTGGTAACCATGGCATTTTCAGTTAGGACCTCATTCAGGACAAAAGCTAGTTCAGAATAACATTTCCTAAGTGCATTTTCTTATCTTAACTAATGTCACTTCTATAGCAAAAATGTTACAGCCTGGCATATATCTAAAAATCTAAAAGAAGTGGCTAAGACAATCAATGCTTTCACACCTACCTACGTTCGGTTTCCAAGGGGAGAGGAGCTTTCAGCCATCAAAACTGAGTTTTTAAGAGCAAGTAGGATGCTGTAATTGGGGTAATTGGATGGCTCACCGTTTCCAATAAAGCCCCCTAGTGGAGAGGATGAGGCAGCGTATGTGTGCCAAAAAGAGTCCCATGCTCTCAATGTACAGGCCATAGGAGATAATATGGTTATAAGGGATTTGTTGGTATGGTAGCCTGAGGCAACACATGATGCCTTCATTTTTAATACAAGATAAGTTAGGGTTAGATGACAGATTTCATTTAATGAATAAATAAATAAATTCTTGAGTGCTTCATTGCAGTTACAACCTAAACATTTGTTTAATAGCACCCAATAGTTTCCAATCTATTTAAATTACTAAAAAAAACTGACTTTTAGAGGATACTTATACAATTATGATTAATATACACCATTATAACCCATTAATAAAATTACTGGAATATAGTTAACATATTTTGTTATTGCTTGTTCCTGACGGTATACTATTATGACCACCTCATAGCCTTATTTGTTAACTGTATAGTCCTTACCACAAAAGCCTCTATTGCAGTCATCAGTGCATATCTAGAGGAAAGTTGGCGAGATGGTTGACTGCTAGGTGGTTCAGGATATATTTTAAAGCCATTCCTGATGACTCCTGTGATCAATGAGCAAACAGCAGAAATGCGGTACGACATATGGATATAGATCTTTAATAAGGGGGTATTGGTGTGTACTATTCTATTATAGTACTGCATTCTATTATTCTATACCATACTATACTATAGGAGCAAAAATAAAGTAATGTCAGTGGCGATAATTTGCCTATTACATTTTGTCCTGTTTACAATCAAGTTACAATCAAAGAAATTTTTTATATAAAAGTTTTTAAACTAAACAGATAACCCAAAATGGGATAACTAAAGTGAATAAAACTTACTTGTAAAATTTTAGATGGAGATGTCATGAGACCAACGGAGCTTACACCTCCAGTATTCCACAGAAAAGGTTGTTCTTTTCATCAAAGACACAGCTGTCTTGCACAGCATGGGCAGAATGGCAAAACCACCTCACCCAAAATTGGTAGTAGCAGAGATTATGTTCTGCAATAATCTAAGATCTACTGGAAAAAAAAATCCTATGGGTTTTTTGTCGAGGGAACCAGGGTGGTGCTAACTTCCTGGTTGGCCTACAAAAATACATTATCCCTTCAGCACTTTATTGAAATGTGCACACTTGTCACTGTTTAAAAAAGACACTGTAGAGGTTTATGAAGTTTTTCTTGAATATTTGCTGTTTTATAGAATCTGCATTTACTAATAATACTATTGTAGGTGAATTTGTACTTCTAGTGCTACTACTACAAAGAATAATAAGAACAATAAGATAAGGTTCAATGTCACTTTACAAGTAAAAGATTTATAAAATAATAAGTATATAAACTCTAAAAATATGTAATTAAGAGAAAAATATATAGTAAAATGGGGATAAAATCCTTGGCTTCTCTGTGTCTCTCTGACATTTTTCTGAAATACAAAATCTCAAATGACATATGTACAGAAAAAAGTCTTAAAAATTAATTATTGGGAATTTTTTTTCCTCATGAGTAAAACCTGACTTGTGTTTCAGTCTAGACTGAAGCAGTGCATATACTGAGACTGATAAACAAGAAGATTATAGTGGAAAAAATGACGTGAAAACTTTCACATAGCTGATGTAAGCAAGAAGAAAGTTGCCTAGCAATAGTTAGCTGTCTAGCTAGCTAGCGATTGCCGTCGCTAATAACAAAAACGCCTAAGAAAATTACATCTAGATAACGTTAATGTTACCCAGTGACATGTCACTACCCTTTATATCAATCAACATTCACAATTTTTATTCTAAAGCTAATTATTATTATTATTCTTATGTTACCTGAATTCTGAGTCTCTGTTACTGAAGGCTGGTCTGCAACAATCCGCTGTCGGATGTAATGAACCAATCAAAATTCTTAAATAAGCGTTATTTGAAATTGACCAATGAAATTACGCTTCCTGTATCCAAACAGCCTAGCAGTTTAGATGTGTGATTTTATATCTTTATTGAGTCGTTGCTTCAAAACGCTAGAACACGACACAGGGGCGACATCTGCCGGTCACACGCGTGTAGTGTAGCTTCTTTTAAAGTTAATCTGTAAATGTAGCGCTTTATTTGTGTCATATTTTAATATTTATAAGTTGCATTATATTGTGTTCTCTACGATATATAGTTTTCAATGTTTTGTTATGAGTTGTGATAGATATTTCAATTCAACTCAATTTGATTTGTATAGTGCTTTTAACAACAGACAAATTAGCTTTACAAAAATATATAAATTCAAGATATACATATCCCTAATGACCAAGCCAGAGGCAAGGTGGCAAGGAAAAACTCCCCGAGATGATATGAGGAAGAAACCTTGACGGGAACCCATCCTCACCTGGGTGACATCGGATAGAACGATTCCCTTCGAAATCCCTTCAATAACTGTGTACTCCATGGTCCAAAAGTGCACTTATGTAACCAGGAAATTCATAACCAGGAAACTTCAGTACAGAACTGTTCATGGCAACTGCAGTCCTAAGGCTATCGTAGCAATTCTAGCCTAAACCTTCATAGTAAAACTGTTCATATCAATTGGTTTTGTGATGTGTTGTGATAGATTTTATGATGAATGTGCTATTTTGCTTATTTTATAAATACTGCCAGAAAAGTAGCTTATAAATTGGGTTCACTATAGAATAGAATAGAATATAATAGAATAGAATCTTCTGTAAAGGACAGCAAGTTAGTTAGTTAGTTAGTCAGTCACCTATCTATCTTCAATAATTATGGGCAATATACACTTACATATGTGCAAGTTTAAAAAATATATTGTAAATCAGTAGTGTAAATATTACTGTAGTAACATTACAAGTGTCATGGTGCAGTATTAAATCTGAGTAACAGACAGCACACAGTAATTACACTACTTGCCATGTAAAGTGATAGAATGGGCAAAGTTGCAGGTGCAGATTAAATGTACAAATAAAAGATATACATTACAATATAGTATGCAGTACTATTACAGTGATGATAGTCACTAGATCAGTAGAGAGTCCTGAGTGATTCAGAGGACACAGTGCTAGACAGGAGACCTGGAGCATGTGTCTTGGTGAGGCCAGGATTTCTCACATCCCGCTTGAGATTCATCACTATTTTTAAAAAGTTACTTCATGGCTTGTGTCATGTAACTTAATGCTATATAGGGAGAATAGGCGAACACATAGTCATCTTCGGAGGTCAATACACCGCATGCATTCAATGTAAAGGACTGTATGGCTTTGACTACCTTTACCACTGGTCGTTACCCTATAACTATATATCTGTAGACACAATGCTAATCTTTATAAATCACTTTTCCAGCTCGGCACAACTACATTCCCGTGTGTGTATCTGGTTTGCTGATTATTCTGGTTCTGTCTTTGGCACTTCACTACAATCAAGTAAAAACTTGCCATGTGTTTGCAGGTAACCACACAACACACACACACGAGGATTGTATTACTATTTATATGGTACACCTTTGAGTAAACTTTGGCATTTATTCTTTCAAAAGAAAGCTGCATGTTTTCTATAAGATGCCAGTACTAATGCCAGATACCTGCTCTCCTACATACAGATCGTCTCTCAGCGTCTTCTTCCAATGCATCACCCGGAGGCACCGGACATAACAGGGTGAGCTAATAGAATGACAGTAAATGAATTTTTCCTATGCACATAACTCATTCTCCTTATTGATTACTCTCAACATCTTTGCTTTCAGGTCAGTGAGAGCTCATCAGGAGACCAAAACCCAAACGCTATAAATCTTCTCTATGTAAATCACGAGTCCAACCTCAGCCAATCAAATCAAGTCTACCAGACGCTACACATTAAAGCCATCCAGATAGATTCTATATATGAGACCATGTTCTTAAGTACTGACCGATCAGATGAACGAGGGGGGATGAACGAGCCAGACAGATTTGGAGTAAAAGAGCTTTATGTGCATAACAAAAATAAGCCTGTGGAGTGATTGAACTTAGAATATTGCGCTGTACATGCACTGGATGTATTCCAAAAATTTAAGTCTTAGTTTCTTTGGAAAAGTTTGGTAACTTTTGTATTAAGATTTTATTATAACCTGTAATTTTTTTGTCAAATAAAAAGCTCAAACTGCAGACACTTTAATATAAATGCTACCATAAAACACCTAGGAGATAAAACATATTACAAAAGGGTTCATTAGAAAAATGATCATACATGTCACTTCTTGTATTTGGTCATAAATCACCTACTAGTTTTGCATATTCTGTGAAAAAAACAAACAAACAAAAATCTCAATAAAAGTGCATGAAACTCATTTACAAATTTTAAAGACCAATTCCTTTATTTTCCCTGACACAGTGAACAAGGCATTCACACAGCAACGCTCACCACAGGTTTTGTTCTTTTGGCCATGGAGGGCAGATTATTAATTTGTGGCACTTTATATTAATTCCCCAGCTAATAAGACAACAAAAATGGAAAAAAATTAAAGGAGGAATGAGAAGTCTGTTTAACCTGATATACACCTAAATTTAGTAGGGAGAAATTTGGTCTTCAAATATGCGAGTTTTAAATGAATCGTGAATACAAAGTGCTTTTGAACATAAATTGCTGTCATTCAAATATCATTTCGAGCAGCCTGTATTCTGTATGTGACCTACAGTGACGTATAAACATATTACAAGCATCATAAGAGTTCAATTCAAAGCGTGGAAGGAAAACTTTTACGAGACTCACTGAACATTATTCTCTTGGAGGCAGGTTTTTTTTCCCCTTTTTCCAGTAATGAGAAATAAACAAACTCTTCCTGAATTATCACAATTTAGCCCATACAGAACTATTTCACGTTTTCTTAATCACTACTATTAATCTGGATAATCCTACACCCACAACAACTTGTTAGGGTGTATTAGGGGTGGTGGTGAGCCCATAGTAATGAAATACCCTAAACATTTCAGCTAAAATATAATAAGCTCTAGAAATCTGGATCTGGTAGCTTTATGTAGTTAAGATACATTTAGTCGTTTATTTCTCAAAACTGATTTTTTTTTTTTTTTACACCACTATCCAAACAAATTCATACATACAGACATAACGTGCCAATGTTTATCATGAGCATGGTTACATGCATGATAGATGACCATTCTCAGGTGCTGAGAATTTTCATTAAAAATTTCTCAGCTTCATTATGATCCATTTCAGATGAATCAGACAGAAACCCACACCCATAGGGTTAAGTGCTTCAATTTATTCATACACTAAAATTGGGATTAGATGAGATGTTTAGCCTATATGTTAATTGATCTGGACTAATGCACCCTCACAGCACCCCAATATGCATGTTAAAAAAATTACTAAAGAAAAAATGAAAAAAAATGAAATAAAAAAAAGAGGCTGTGAGGTCCATTAAAATGTACACAGTAGTGTAAGCGGATCCTGTACATCACTGTTACTTCAGTGTTGCAAAAAGCAAACTTTGCAATGCAACAATCTAACACAGAATATCCACATCAGACTCTGAACTGATTTCCACCTGTATTATACCATCTGATCAGATTTGACATTTTCTACATTTTTGCACAAGACTGCACACACACCGTTTTAATGAAACATTGCCTTTCATGTCCATCAACTTTCGTGTGCCTTGAAGCTCACACTCATCAGTATCCTGCGAGGATCTCCGTGTAAGGCAGAGCGCCGATATTAGTGTTGTATCAAAACGCGAGAAAATGGGTTCAGTGTGTCCGTACTAATCACAATAAAACCTTAAGCTCACCGCTGGATATACAAAAATACTAATAATCCCAAACGGCTAAAGTGCAAACAGAGAGAGAGAGGTTCCATGTGAACCTAATGGTCCTTTCTGCCACTCAGCACCAGGAGGTTATTCCACGAAGCAAGCTCATAAAATCCAGCTTTGATTTGTTTAACCAAACAGGTGATTCCACGAACAGTGATTTAGATTTTTCACTAAAAACAGCAAAAATGTTAATTAAAAACAGCAAAGAAAGTGGAACCTTTTCACCCCGCAAAGCAGAGACTGTTTATTAAACGTTACAAGACATGAAGAAAGGGAAATACCCTGCGTAGTAATAAAGGCATAGAAACTACCTGGCAGAAGATGGCCAACAGAATATGTAATCAAACATCAGGCCATTTAAGGTACCAAATAATTCAAGAAGCTGTCGAAATTCATCACACTCAGCTAAGCTTCAGCATTAGCCTGAGAAGTCTTGTCCAAAAGGGCATATGTTGCCATAGTAGCTGTGCTTCTTTCATGGAAACGAAATCGAGAGAACCTAGCCAGGGTTGATGGAATAGGTCGGGCTCATCTGGTTTGCTCACTTCGTGGAATGTCCTCCAGTAGCACATGGAGTTTTACTCACTGTACATTTAAAGTGAATTTCAAACGCAAGCTCTCAGTTATGAAAAACAGAAATGTCTTTTCAGTAGAGCAAAAGATCAAAGTGCAGCAAAGAAGATGGGTCATCCAGAAAGACTCGCCAGCTTGCAGTTCAGTGTAACCCAGTTCATAGGTTCATGCGTCACAGCTTTCAGTCGGTGGACGCAACGTCATCATGTGCAACTGTTACGAGGGTAAGACCTGTGCAATGGTGTCCTTGGCGTCCCGAGTCAGTCTCTCAGGAAATTTCACCTCAAACTCAACGATTAAATCGCCACGGCGTTCGGGGCTCTTGGGCAAAGGAAGGCCTTCGCCTGTGATGCGCCGCTTCATCCCGGGCCGGATGATGTCGTCTTGCATCGACAGGGAGATGGTGCGCTTGTCCAACGTTGGGGCCTTTACCGTACAACCACAGAGAGCCTGAGAAAAACACAAAGACAAACAGATAAACAGCTATAACAACACGCCACTTATTAATGTCCTGTTTATTTTCTGTTTAAACACCATGTTTGCAATTTGTAGTTTCTAGAAAACGTTAAATGTTTTAAAAGAAAAGATTCTAAACTTCAAGTGAACCATGTCTAATTTCATTGGTCTACAAAACTACAAGAATATATTTTACTGTTGAAGATTCAAAGGAAATCATTTCACATGATTCACCTAAACTGCACTTTAGTTTGGCTGGTAACAATTCGGAGACCTGGTCTCGATTTGTACACAAATTCAAACTGTCTGTTCACACTGAAATGAAGCGACTGAACAGGCAAACGACCAAACCAAGCAATGGGTCCTTAAACAACAAATTTCAATTTAGAAAAAAAAAAATCTAAACTCATATGCACTACATGCTCCACTCACCTCTTTGAGGGAGATCTTGGCTGGGTAGATGATGTCTGATCCGTCTCTCTTAAACACCGGATGCTGTTTGTCCTTCACGATGAATATGACGTCAGCGGGGATGTTGTTCGGCGTCTGGTCCCCCTCTTTAGGGAAAGTAATCTTGGTTCCCTCCTTCCAGCCCTTCTTCACCTCCACCGTGAGAATCTTGTCCTCTGTGTGTGTGCTGTGGCCGTCTGGGTTCAGCCTACGTCGTGAGATTTTCATTTTCTTGGTGCAACCGCTGAACACCTCCTCCAGGCTGACACGGAGCTCGTGGGTCACCGGGGGGTCCTGCTTTTTCTTAATCCTCCCACCAAAGGGGTGCCCACGGCCCATGCCAAAGCTTGCAAATGGCTCATCCACATCCATGTAATCATCGCCACCCATGCTGTGACTAAAGATGTGCTCAAAGGGGTTCCGCCCACCAAAGAACTCGGTAAACATGGCATGCGGGTCGCCCTGGAAGGTGTACGTGAAGCCGGGACCGCCGGGACCGCCACCGCCGCCGCCAGATCCGCCCTTCAGCCCTGCAAACAGAACCGATTTTCACTTTATGTCGTCCCTGACATTAATGGAACTTCAATTGGGAAGTGCTATGAATCGATAATTAAAGCAATGCAGGCACGACATTAGAGCAGCGTTTTTAATAACCCTTTTTAAAACTCAGCAGCAGAACACACATGAAGAATTACTTGACCGTGATCACGTCAGGACTGGTATTTGTAGTCAGCAAGTTAATAAACAGTCCTGCAATACAATAGTACAGGGTCAGGGCGACATTGCGTACTTTTAATAGCACAATGGAGTGCACCTGTTCACCCGGCAATGTTCTGGATCCGGACTTCATTCAAAAAATAAATGGTCATTGATGTCAGGGTCAGACACCAGACAAGCTCAAGCTCTTTTTGTGCGAGTTATAATGGCACATGGCGTCAGCGGTTAAGAAAATGCAAATATAAAATGCTTGTTGTATGATCAATTACCTCACTATTTCCTCCACCGCCAGTTAGATGTTTTGTGGGGGGTTGTTTTTGTTGGTTTTTTTGGCCTTTTTACGCTCAGACGCTTTCAGGTTATAACGACGACGCGATCAATACGCGTGTGCGTTGCAAGAGATTTTATGGAAGCCGTTCTCAAATTCTAAATAAAAAGTACAGTTCTGTTTTTATTTTAATCTGTTAGTTTCGCATTTATTTATTTATCTTTTTGCCACTTACACACACACACACACACACACCGATGTGCAAATTCGACGTTCGCACAAAGAATTTGTGATCAATGGTTTCCACGACTGGGAGTCAAAACCACAACACCTCCAGGAGTTATAACCCAAGGCGAAAAAAAACAACAAAAGAAAGAAAGCTAATAAACTATACTCATCAATATACAGTTTACATTATTATTATTATTATTATTATTATTATTATTATTGTTATTATTAAACTTTGTAATTACACTGGCCTGCGTGTAACAGCTTTAACAACAACAATAATAATAAACTTTTAAGGATTCATTCGGATCACTTTTAATCTAATAGACAGGGCGGGAAACAGGAGTCGAACCCAACACCCCGGCAGTTCCATTCTTGGAACATTAGAATGTTCTAGCAGCAACCGCGCGCGCGCTGGAAACTTCTAGCAGCAGAAGCGGCCGTGACGTCACATAGCAGAGTTGCGCGCGACACCAGCAACTGTCCTTTTCTTTTAACGTTATATTATATACACACACAAAAAAACCACACGGTTAGCTGGAACTTCAACTCTTTAAACCAACTAGTCCCGTCACGTCACGCTCCTGTTACGCGTCTGTTCGGCGTTCTTACATTAGCACGGATTTGCTAAATGACGCGCGTTAACGTCGTCGAATTCGACTGACTCGATGCTAAGCTAACGAGGTTCCCGGCCAGGTGTGGGTTTCGGGCGGTTTCATTACAGAACACACACATGAACGGTACCGCGGAGTATCGCGATACTTTAACTTGAACAGCCCTCGTGTTCCGTGTTCTGATCGGGACGAACGGACTACAGCTCGAGGTGGAGTTCCTCCACCGTCCCGTCCCGTCCCCGACCTTCTGACAGGGTCTCTACACCGCACCGAGTCGACGTGTGGACGGACCGACTCGGTCAGGCTGAGAGGTCTACCCGCAGCTCACCTTCTTCGCCGAACTTGTCGTAGATGTCCTTCTTTTTCGGGTCGCTCAGGACGTCGTAGGCTTCCGCGATCTCCTTGAACTTGTCCTCGGCGCCGGGCGACTTGTTCTTATCCGGGTGATATTTTAACGCCTGTTTGCGGTACGCTTTCTTGATCTCGTCTTCCGACGCGCCTTTCTGAATCCCCAGAACGCTGTAGTAGTCTTTCCCCATCTTCACCATCTAGACACGTGTACGTAGGGTTGTTAATAATTATAATAATAATACTAATAAATCTGAGTGACGGGTCGTCCGGACGCAGCGTGCTCTCCCGCAGTGGTGCTCGGGATGTCGGTCAGATCGCTCCGTCGAGTCTCAGTCCTGGCACCTGGCTGTGGTTCTCTTTTTAAAGCGTCTCCGAAACTTCGAGAAAAGTCCAGTAGGCTCCGGCGCTTTCCGAGCGTTCACCTCCGGGCCGAATCCCGATCCGTATGGAGTGCACTAGAAAGTGTGCCGAATGCTACGGGGCTGGCGCCGACAAGAGTCCGCCGGAGGAAGGGGGGAGGGCGGGATTTAGAACACAGCCTGGGTTGGTGGAGAAACGTCACGATGCGTGCGAAAGGCGCGGTCTCTGATTGGATGAGATTCAAAAGCCAGCCGTGACGCCGAGTTACGAAAACAAGGCAGACACGCCCAGTTACAACTGTGGAGCTGTTATTGATGACTAACTAACTAATAGTAATAATAATAATGAGATTATTATTATTATTATTATTATTATTATTATTATTATTATACAGATACATTGTTGCTAATTTGCTTTATTTCTAAGTTCAAGTGGCTTTATTGTCATTTCAACCATATACAGTGCTGCATAGAACTACACAGAACTATACAGGACTGCACAGTACTATACAGTACTATACAGGACTGACTACACAGGACTACACAGTACTATACAGAACCACATAGGACTATACAGGACTATACAGGACTACACAGAGGGCGGCTGTGGCGCAGTTGGTAGAGTGGGTTGTCCACTAATCGTAGGTGGTTCGATTCCCGGCCCAGTTGACTCCAAATGTATGAACCCCAAGTTGCTCCCGATGGCAAGCTAGCACCTTGCATGGCATGGTGTGTGAATGGCTTTGGATCGCTATATAAGTGAATCGCTATATAAGTGCACATTTACCATTTACAGGACTATACAGAACTACACAGAACTACGAGACAACAGAGAACTACAGAAAGTGCATGTGTGCAAACAGAGCGAGACAGTACAACAATGACACCAGCAACTGTCCTTTTCTTTTAACGTTATTATTTTTTTTTAAAAACACACACACAAAAACCACACGGTTAGCTGTACACAGTACACAGTTATTACGTGGAATAAGGTGCAAAACACCGAGATATTATAATGTAATGATAAAAAAATGTAAATGTAACGCTTCGATACCTTTTGGCAGAATGCAGAAGGGTGAGTAGTTTGTGAGAGGGAAGTGTTTATAGTTTATATAGCGTATAAACTATAAACCTACAATTCTATAGAGATAATATAGAGTGTAGAGCTGCAGGATGATTACAGGCACTAAAACGTCTTTGGCCTAGCGGTGTAGTGTAGTGTTCAGAGAAGCTGCCATTGGAATGGTCGGTTTGATTGATTGATTTATTTTTTAAATTATTTACATTTTTTAGTAAATTGGCAAAATAAATGTATTAATGTGTTGAGCTATGTTTGTTTGTTTGTTTGTTTTTTGTTGTTTTTTTTGGGGGGGGGGTATGGGAGATAACGTGACTTCAAATCGACACACCGTTTTGTTTGTTAATTATTCTAAAGTCTGTTATTAATCACAGTGAGAATACACTAATGACACTTGCCCTTTGTTCCATATCCTGCCCTACTTCCTAATCCCTTCATCAGCACAGTGCATTCTGGGTATTTTGCACCCTCTCTAGGGACACCAACCCTAAGCAGTGCTTTGTGCGAAAATTGCGCGTGTCCATTATATACATTTTGCTTACACGACTACAAAAATAACAACAACAACAACAACATCAACAGCACTGTATAGTAAGATAGACAATGTGCGATTTCATTCAGACAGGAGGACGGAGTGGGCGTGTCCCGTGCGTTTCTTTGTCCAACGGCTGACCTACAATCTTGCATAACTTCCGCTTTGAACAACGACAATCCCGGCGCTCATTGGACCGCGCGATGTTGGCCGAGCGCTCTGATTGGGCGGTGAATCTGTCAGTTATATCGGATGACAACGAGTTCAAACTGCAGGGAAGATGAAGCATTACGAGGTAAGATCCTTTCTGCAAATGATCAGACTTTCCCGACATTTTCCGTGTTCTGTTTTTAAATGACGCTAAAGGCGTGTGCTGTTAATGGAGGTATTTCTTTTTAGTCCATCGTGTAATTTGGTGACGCAGGGCAGGAGGTGAAGGGCAGATTAGACTCCACTTAATTGATTGGACACTAATCGCACATGAATACATCGTTCTAGAAGATTTATAATTGAGGAGCGTTGGACTAATGGAGATGGTGATGGAGATGTTCGCAGTGACTCGTGGGATTCAGCCTCGTTATAATGTAGCATGGCATTGTATTGTATTGTGACACTCAATGGGCGTTTATGGTATGGCGGGTTCTTGTATAGCCCACACTTATATCAGGATCAAAAGGCATGGTTTTGATTAGTCATTGCAGCCTAGTAAACGAGTCTATGGACCACAGCAGCTACTGAAGGTTTATATTATGAATTAATGCACCATGTCAGACTCCCGGAAGTTGGGTATTATTTTTCTATACGAAGAACACAAATGAGCTTGTCACATCAAGCTAGTTTAACTTGAACCCACTGGTTCATAGACCCAATCCCCGACACGCATGAACCAGATATCAGCCATATAAACCATCTAAACGACACGTTTCTGAATGAAATGTGTGGGGTTTTTTTAATAGACGTTAATCCAAAGTAACCACGTGGTGGAGCCAAAGAGTAAAGCATATATAAGCTGCAGATGAAGCTGAGCAAGTTTTGACCAAGCGAACTGGCAAAACTGGTCTCATTCCAGGAAAAAAATTGGACTTTCACCAACACAAAGCTATGTATGGAAAATCCAGGTAGAGAGTAAAATGAAAGAAATATGGGCTGATTTGAATTTAATACATCCCAATGTATTACCCAATGTAATACAACCAGATTCTCCTGACCTGAGGCTGATTCAATGCAGCAGATGCAGAGAAGTTCACTAATATCTCACCTGGTTTATTATTTTAGAATACCAAATATTGTGATCAAGGTTCTCTTTGCCTATTTGCTATAGGACTCTTTGCCTATTCCTAGATATGCGATTGCAACGTATTTAAAAAACCCACCCAATCAGTGGTTCAAATTTAGCCTGTTATTTTATTCTGAACAGATTTGTGTGTGTGAGAGAGAGAGAAAGAGAGAGAGAGAGAGAGAGAGAGAGAGAGAGAATGCTGAATGCCATACAAATCAAGGGTGGGCATGAATCATCATCATCATCAACTCTAATCCAGAACCAGAAATGTGGAGCAGCTGATATCAGACAGGACGATCGGACAACACTGTGTTTATTGATTAGATGTTGTAGTGCTAATAATATTGTGGTAATGATTAACAGGCAATATAACTGTGCAGCACTGTTTGAGTTATTATTACAAGCTTAAAGCTGATCCCCTGTCTGCACACTGTGCGTGTGTGTGTGTGTGTGTGTGTGTGTGTTGTGTTTTATTGCCAGTAGGCAGGTTATAATTAGCACTGGTTGCATTTATAAGGGGGGGGAGGGTGATAGTGGGAGCAAGGGCATTTTTTTTACATTACCTCTTGAGGTTTGTGTGTGTGTTCGCATAAGCATCAAGCAGCATAACTGCTATCATATTTTCACACCTGGTAAACTTGTCGTCTCATAGAGCGACAGGTCTTAAGCTTTGTGTATTGTAAAATCACAAAAAACCACAGTGACTGCCGCAGAGATTTATTTCATGAATGGAACCGAATCTGAATTATAACGGATTTTTATTCAAGAACTTCATACTCTCAGAACCTAAACCTGTGTTAAACTGTACATTAAAATTGCAGTTACAGAAGGGAGAAGCATGTATGGTTCAGGCCTAGCAGTTAACATTTTTGATCTGTTGCTACTGAAAATAAGTGTCCTATCGGAAAATGAAGCTTTTCTGGGGTTTTTTTTGGGGGGGGGTTCAGAGCAAACGCAAATAAATTCGCCCAGCAGAACAGTTTATTCACTGAAGTGGAAGGGACGCAGGCTGTAAAAGACACGTAACGTTCTCTTTGTGCCAAGTTTATCTAGGAGAACTTTGAGCGTGTGAGTCAATAGAAAAGAAAAGGGCTTTTTAAAAATTATTTGTGTAGATAAACAAGCTGCTCAATAATGAAAGTGCTGGATACTTGTACACTTCGTTATTAGGTGCAACGTGCACTGCAGAGTGGACGTGGACTGATGTTTGTTTTGTAGCAATTACAAAAAAATTTAAAAATCCTACAGCCAGTGGGTGCACAGATTTCTGCAGATGATCAATTCAGCCAGTTCTCTAAGTGTTTAGTGGATAATTAAGGGTTATTATCTTCCAAAAAGGGTTAGACTTGGAAAACGTACTGATAGGTACCACACAGAACTTTTAAGAGATACAACCCAAAGAACACTTCTACATTTATAAGAGTGTACACAATATTTGTTGCGATTTTTAGCTTCACTCAGGTTTACTGACTGACATCTAAACAGACATGCTACATATTTGAAAAAAAATAAATAAATAAAAATAAATAAATATATATTATATTATATTATAACACACACAGACCACAGTAAAACAAAATGCTTTGTTATTGCAAAAACCAATATTAGTATTGTGTAGCCCCGTCAGAGAAGTACCAAATATATCAAACAATACTCTTAGAGAAGCATGTTGTCATGTTATCTTTGGTGAAATCGATATATCATATCTTCATATCAACCAGCCCTAGTTTGCAGGGTGTGATTGGCTTCAGGGTGTGTGCTGGGGTTGCTGGAATAAAGCCAGTAGCCTAATGAGGTAGGGGGAGAGAAAGACAGGTGGGTGGAGTCAAGAGAGATTTCCCCAACTGGCTGGCTGTCTTTTTAGAGGGAGAGAAGAGAGGGCAGGGTGGAGGAGGGATGGCATTGGGGGAGAGACGGAGAGGTTTTCCCAGCTCTCCTTTTACAGGGTGTGCGAGAGAGAGGGGATGGCTGCGGGGGAGAGTCAGAGGCAGATAGACAGATTTCCTCAGGCAGGGAGATAGAAAACACAAAGAAACAAGACCGAGTACACAAAAAGAGAGAGGGAGAGAATGGACACCTTGGCATTAGAGGCCACTCAACCCAAACGGGCTCCGAATGCCTCCACAGTCAGCGGCCTCCCAGGGCCCGTGCCGGGCAAACGCAAACCCACCAAAAAAGCTAAAAAAGCTGTTGTCTTTTTTGAGGTGGAGATTTTGGATGCCAAGACCAAGGACAAGCTCTGCTTCTTGGACAAGGTAAGAACAATATTAATGAATAAAAGTATTCAGTTCTGCACTGTTAATTCTGATCCAACGACCAGGGAGCTCGGTGTGTAAGCATTGCATGTTCTCTCGGTTAAATTTAACACAGCTACTTTTGGGGCTCAGCGCTATCTATAGCATGCTAACGTGGGTTCTGAGGAACGACTGGTGCCCGTCGTCATGTTCCTGTGGACACTGCAGCAGCCAGGAGCCTCGTCAGGGTTCATACTGAACGTTTAATAAAGGGTCAAACGTCACAGAGACTGGGAATCTCCATCTTGACATTTGTCATTTAGCCATATGTCAAGTGTACAGTAGAACTTCTGAACGCTAACTCCAAACGTCTGAACAGCAACTCCAACCTTTTTTAACCTTTTCAGAAGTTTCACTCCAATCATCTGTCGCAACAGCGATGGAACAAAATTTGGGCAGCGATTCCAAACTTTCGAACGGTAGTGTACGAGTGCAGCAACAAAAATATGTTCATCACACTCGACGTAATAGTCTATTTTTGTGACTCTAGGATTCTGGGATCAGGTGCTCTTTGTCAGGGATCCCTCCAGGTGAAAGGTCGTGTATCACACGCACCTCTAAGTGCAAAAACAAGCAAATCGTACATGCTACCTGTTTTGTAGTGTGTGGAGAATTGTGACATAGGTAGTGTCCACTAATAATGCCCAGAAGGAATCTCCGTACTGTATGTGTGTATGTGTGCGTGTTTCAGCTGTGGCACTAACACCGTGGTGTGGCTGTACTGCACAGCTTCTCACACTAGCATGTGTTTATAATGTACTTGAGCGAATAGGATCCATGTGGGATGGTGTAGATTGCAGCTCCAGTGCCATGACACGGATGTCACACTTTTATGACATGTGCAGCGCCTGGTGTGTGTGTTGTGTCTAGGAATGTCAGCTGTTCCAAACACCCACTGTCTGGGAACACCAGGGATAGAGGCTAAATATACAGCTAATTTGTCACATGTACACATACAGTATACACACACACACAGACAGATGGAGTGTGTAGAAAATGGAGTGTTTATTTGTGTGTGTTCGTGATGAACAGGTGGAGCCCAATGCAACCATTGGAGAGATCAAGTCGATGTTCCATAAGAGCCGTGAGTAAACTAACTGACTTTTAGCTATTCAGTTCAAATTAAATAACTACTCTGTGATAACGGTTAGGGTTAGGGTTAGGGTTAAACTATCAAGTGTTATACTTGATAGTTTTTTTTTTTTTTTTACATTTGAATATTAACATTTACATAAGTAGGGTTTTTAAAAGAATATTTTTCAGTTCTGTGCAGTCGTTGTGCGTTCAAGTCCCTTTGGTCAGAGCAAGATGGCGGTGTACCTTCTCTGAACTAGCTACAAAAAAAACTTTATCATTACTGTAAATTATATCGTAATTGTAAAATGCTATCTTATTTTGTACAGGCACTTAGCTTGTTTTATAGTCAATAAAAAGTGTTGCTGCATAAACCAAACACATCATCACTGAACTCGAGTAAACATTCAATCTCGTCAAATTTACCGTCGACTACAGACGTTGCATCCATCCATCCATCCATTGATTCCACATTGTTTTCTTACCGACACGAGACCCCGCCCCCTCCAACTCTGACACTCTGAGCTCAAAGAAAATCCAGTTTCCCCAGACTTTGTGGTGGAGTTCGCACCGTTTGTCTACTTTTTAGTACTTCAAACTGTAGCTAGCTTGACAAGATAAGTCTCGATGCAACTAAAAGGCAGAAATGAATCGCTAAGATACGACAACTGCCCATTCATTCAGTATGTATTATGTATTCGCATTATGTATTATGTAATCATGTGACTCTAAAGATACGAAAGTTTTAACACCGAACATGTATTGGCCGATCGCTTATATTTGAGGAGATGTGGGAGGTTTGTGTAAATTTGATGGTTTGCTTAGCTAATGCATCATGTGTATAAACTACTGGATATCATGTAATAAAAGCGGTTATGATAAGCAGTGTGTTAAACTGAGGAAATCTAAATAAAAATAAAAAAGTGTCAGACCAGCTGGTTGATTGATGGACTTTATTATCATGTTTGTGTGTTTTGTTACAGACCCCCAATTTTATCCCGCCAGACAGTCCATCCGTCTCGACCCCAGTGAGTACTTTCCTTACAGTTAGCCACAGTTCTTCCCAGATGTTTACTCTTTACATATTTATCCAATGACCTTGTGGGTATATAATAAACAATCCATGCTAGGGTGGTGTGATCCAGCACTTAAGACTTTTGTCTGCCAAATAGCAAAAACTGTCAATGGAATTGATTAAAGAGCAACACATTGTGTGTTTTAGTTTGGATTTAATGTTGTGGAACATCCGTAAGAAAAGTTAGTTCCTGTTATCGCTGTGTATCTTTTCCTCGTACGTAAACAGTGATTTCAATCTTTTCTTTCTGAAAACATAGTACAGGCGAAAGTGAGGTGAAACCGTTGCCTATTTTCGTATTCAATTTGTCTCCTTAACAATTCGGTTTGTGATTCGTGGAACCGAGACGCCAGTGTTGGGTGAAAAACGAACTCCGTGTGTATTCGGATTCAACATGTTTCCAATCGGAGTCGGATACAGTCGAGCAACTACACACGCATCTGATCGCTGTTCCTTTTTATGGATCGTTAATCACAGGCTGTTCATTTGTTCCTGAAGTGAGAGATGTGTGGGGGAACAGGGGGAAAAAAAAATCAGACTTTCATTACCGCATGTAAAGAGGCTCTTTATGATGATGATTATTCCTCATTCTGGAAGCAAGAGAAGTCATTAAGTTTCACGTTCCTCGTTCGGCTTTGTACTTTTTAATACAGCGCTACGATATTATTCTACGCTCGATTCTGACGGAAATGAAAAAGCGGTAGGGTTAAAGGAGAAGTCGTTCGGACGATCACGTTACTGATTACACGAGTGGTAAGTGCTGCTGATTGGCTTGTTTTATTTGATCGGACAAAAGTGGAAAACGGTCGACTATTTATTACCACGGCGTATTCGAGAACGTATCGATAGACACAATCACACTAGGTTTTGAGGTGCAGATTGTGATCGTGTGTGTGTGTGTATGAGAGAGAGAGAGAGAGAGAGAGATGGTGTACTGATGCATTGTGGGATTGTTGATGCAGAGGGAAAATCTCTGAAGGATGAAGACGTGCTGCAGCACTTGCCTGTGGGAACCACGGCAACCTTCTACTTCAGAGACCTGGGAGCCCAAATCAGCTGGGTCACGGTAACACACACAGTCTCACCTTACACATTTCCATACACACACACTCTGATGAGGCAGATGTGTATAATTCTACTCTTCTTTTCTGATTGACACGCCCGATTCTGTTTACTCACAGATGGCCGTTGCAAACCGAACACTCTCTGAGATTGCTTGGAGTGAACTTTACTCACTTTGCTCACTACAAATTGGTCTGGAAAGTTCACTGGGTCACAGTGTATGCAGAGAAGAAACCACACCACAAACTTCAAGATTATGATATTAGTGACCAGCCAAGTGTAGATTTACACACACACACACACACACACACACACACACTTTTATTCACACACTTGATGGTCCATAGCTGAGAGAGTGTGAGGATTAGGTGGTGCTGTACTCAGGGTGTTTATTAATAACTGTTCAACACAGCTACGATAACCCACTGACAGACACACCGGCTCTTAGTGTGTGTGTGTGTGTGTGTGTATAGTGATTATTACTGACACGCTCACACAACAGCACGCTATTTAAACGCTATTACGCTATTTCACTGGGTGATTGATGTCCACGGGTCAGTAAAGGTGGAGCTTAAGTTACATCTCACACATTCTTTAGAGTCAAGTCCAAAAGTTTGCGCAGTTTTGTGTTTTGGATTGTTGCCTTGTTAAGTGATTCACACATATTTGCCTTTTTTTATTTATTTTTTATTTAATCTTTGAATTAAATTTCTTGGAATTCTGTATATCTTTTATTTTTTTTACAATATTATATAATAAATTTTATTTCTTTCCAAACCATGCTGGATGCAAACTCCGCCTTTGCACTCACCTGTATTAGCCCCTTTATTATTATTATTATTATTATTATTATTATTATTATTATCATCATCATCATCATCATTATTTCTTCAGTTAAAAATCAATGAAATGGTTTAGCTGGCTGATTTAGATAGCTAGCTAAACATAGCTCTAATGTTAGCTAGTGCTAACATTATTCAGATATCTAGTTAGTTAAACTGAGTCGTGCGAGTCATATCTGACGCTCAGTTGTTACTTAAACATTAAACTGTGTAATTATGAGTAGTAGGCACGTACGCTATCTGGCTAGCTAGCTAATGTTAGGTGAAATATTATGGTGCTGTCGCATGATTGGTTGATCAAATTGAACATAAGCTCCGCCCTTGTTAATTCGGGCTAAAAAAAAACTTAAATGTGGTATTAATATATGGAAAGGTATTACTATATATCTGTATGGACAACAGTGCAAATAGAAATGACTACTGTGACGTATCGTCTCCCCACAGAATGCTCTTCCCACAACTGTGTCTGTTTTTCTTTATTTCTCAGGTGTTTTTGACAGAATACGCCGGCCCTCTGATCATCTACCTGATGTTTTATTTCCGTGTGCCGTTTATTTACCAGGCCAAATACGACTTCACCACGAGCAAGCACTGGGTTGTACAGTGAGTTACACTTCAAACATTCTCATTCTCAAACCTGACAGATTATTAAAAAAATGTAGAGTCCAGGTCCGCAGACTTTTTAATAATAAAGCACCAAAAAGAAAAAAGGGGGGAGGAGGGGGGAGTTTGTGTGTTGTTTGGAAGAGAGGAGGGGGGGGGGGGGGGTTTTTTTTTTTTTTTGTGTGATTGAACACTACTGCGTAAAGACTACGGAGTTCCCTCACTGGTTATACTCCCAAAGGTCAAACTAAACTCGGCGTTGAGTTCGTGATGTCGCTCTCCACAGTAGTGGTTAATGACTCGTATGAAAGTAGACACTCAAACATTTGTTTGTTTTAAACCTAGCATACTCACACTGCTCACCAGCAGCTAAACATAGTCATGATAATCTACACACAGAAACCTAACAGCGTCTTGATTTAATCTCATAACATACTTGCAATAAAACAATTAATTAGTTTATACCGATTGAAAATGTCCGATGAGTCAATTCCCATTCCACTGGCAGAATGGAGTGGCAGGAATGGAATGGAGTACTGTGAGAGAGGGTTTTTACAGACATATATAAAAAAAAAATATATATATATATATATATATATATATATATATATATATATATATATATATATATATATTATATTTAAAAAAAAAAAAAAAAACCTCCTCTGTTCCCTTACTATTTTAGATTTCATATCTGCAATTCTAAGTCTGTAGAATTAACCTCATTGTAGCTGGAGGTAAAATAAAGTGAAATATGACATGGTACTGCTGGTTAAGGCTAATTTTCCTCACGCATTAGGAATTTTGATAATAAGATGATAAATAAACAAACAAGAAGATTTGTACGTGATACCGAACTGTTACTTTTCAAAATGAGGAGCTCTTTATTTGTATTTTTTTTGTGACATGGCGACACCTTGTGTTCAAACCAGGAACTTATCATTCTAAACTTTAAGTCATCAGTTTAGATTTTTACTGATACAGAGACATACCTGTGTGTGTGTGTGTGTGTGTGTGTGTGCTCAACTATCCTTCACTGTAATGAAATTTTAAAAGCTAAAGGGCTGATGGGTAATGCAATTCTCCTGTGCTGTAGCTTGGCGTGTATGTGCCACTCCTTCCACTACGTCAAGAGACTCCTAGAGACACTGTTCGTCCACCGCTTTTCTCACGGGACGATGCCTCTACGCAATATCTTTAAGGTGAACACACACGCATATGCCACCATTGTTAAAAAAAACCCCACAAAAACCCAAACAGTTAATTAACATTACTTAAGCTAGTCAGTTACCGACTTCGCATTAAAAGTTACCTTTCTAGTTTCACTTGCTGAATGCTACCATGATTAATATCAAGCCAGCTAACACTAGGCAAACTATTCTCTACCTGACATTAGCTAAAAGCAGTATTTTATGCTAGGTAGTTTAAAGAACAGCTGCTTGCGTGGGGATTGTTACGTTTGAAATGGACAAACCCAGTGTGGATTTTTTTTTTCCTTTCTTCCAGAACTGTACATACTACTGGGGATTCGCAGCGTGGATGGCTTACTACATCAACCACCCGTTATACACACCACCTAGTGAGTACATGCTTAAACACACACACACTGATAACCTGCAGCACACTTTACTACTAAACTAAAATCCTATTATTTGGGTTTCCACCTATGATGTATTATCACTTTTCCTTCTGGTTCAGACAGAACGGTCGTGGGTTGAAGTAGGGTCGCCCACTGAAAATGTCCAAAGTTAAAAAAAAATTCCAGGCCCGGTTTTAGTTTGTGTTCTTCCTCGTTCTGATATTCGATCTGATATCTGATGTTGGTGTTTCAGCCTACGGAGAGCAGCAGGTGAAAGTGGCCCTCATTATTTTCCTGGTAAGTGAAGTCTGACTTTGCACCACTAGGCCAAGGCAACGTGCTAAATAACACGATGGCGGCATTTCTGTTTAGAGGGTTTAATCTATTCATAAACGCTCATAGTTTTCAAAGCTAATCATCACCTAGATTCACCGAACATGAGCTAACCTGACCAGACCAGGAGATTCTTATACTCGTGTCCATTCATGTTCATAATCTTAGCCAGCTAGTGTTATATATATATATATATATATATATATATTATATATTATTTTTTTTTAAATATATTTTAGTTTATATATATATAAAAAAAAAAAACACACTTCTTTGTTTCTGCAGTTCTGCCAGATCGGAAACTTCTCAATCCATATCGCACTGAGAAATCTACGACCGCCAGGCGAGGCTTCGTTCCTTCACGTGTACACATCCAATACATGAGAGAACTTTTGTGTTCTCTTCAGGCATTTTGTTCTAAACAAACCCCTCTCGTTTCTCAGGATCTAAAACTAGGAAGATCCCATATCCGACTAAAAACCCCTTCACCTGGATCTTTCTGCTTGTGTCCTGCCCTAACTACACATACGAGGTCAGTGCAAGCTCTCACTCTCTCGCTCTCTCTCTCATGCTAATAATAATCAACAGGGTGGTGTGACGGAGTTAGTTACCTTCCTATAACGGCACGACATGAAGCGTTCTATTCCTCTTATACAGCGGCAATTTCCGAACCATTACATTTAAAAAAATTTTTATTAAAGAACGTTTTTTATCCATTTATAGTTACGTTTAATGTCCTATAAACATGTCATTTCCTGTTATAATTTGCGTTAGAGCAGCTGTGAGTCGTTCCCTCACTAGCGCCTCTCTTTCTCTTGCTTGAAACAACTCTGTCCTGAAGACGTCTGAAAAATACTTCCAGCTTTACCTCCGACTGTTGCAAAGCGCTGACACTGGAGACTCCTTCCGTAAACGTTACATAGACGTCTCTTGACGGAAAACTTCACCAAAGCAACATGTCTTCTAAATAAGAATCCGCCTTTTAACGTGTCTGAGATGCAGCTCGTTCAACTCCCTGCGTATGTTGTTACCATGGATACGATAACTATAAGAACTCCTTAATATAAACCGTGATCGTCAGGCGCACACCACAAACACGCGTTTGACACATTTCTGCGCTGTAGAGCTTGAATTACGTAAAACGAATTGAGTTGAATAATGTAGTTTGTTAAAGATATGACGTCCTGGTGTGTGTGTGCAGTTGGGCTCGTGGCTGGGCTTCACCCTGATGACTCAGTGCCTGCCGGTGGCCTTCTTCACCCTGGTGGGCTTCATCCAGATGACCGTGTGGGCGAAAGGGAAACACCGCAGCTACCTGAAGGAATTCCGTGACTACCCACCTCTGCGTTCCCCCATCCTGCCCTTCATCCTGTAGAACCGGCCTGCTCACAAACCACACCCCCTTCCTGACATCACCCCGTCTGAACCAATCACCTTCAAAAGACCGACCGTGTGTCTTTCCTGGTTCTCAGCACACCATCTCACGACACATAAATCTTTCACCAGAAGCTGTTTTCACAGCACTGAGGATTTTATTAGCTTGATCTGTTCGGCCTGATTATAAATGATTAAACTTGTCCAGGTGTGTGTGTGGGTGTGTGAGGGATTAAGCAAAGGGCTGATGGTGAGATTCTGGGCTTGACCATTCTGTAGCTTCTGGATCACTCACATGACAATAATCTACGGTTTCTAAACCACTGTTGTGTTTAATACTGTAAACTAACACGTGCCCCTCCCCCCTCCAGATCAAATTAGTACTGCCGTGTATACAGGCACGTGTAATAGTCTAATGAAGCCGAGTAAAATGGGAAACGGTTTACGACATGGCACAGATTTCGAATAGCCGCCGCTCTTGATGAATTCATGATGATTGTTTACCGTTACTAATGTTTACATTCGAAATACAACGTTTTACAAGTCTGCGTTGGTGTTTGTGTAATGTTTCAGCTGGAGGGATTTAGTTAATTAATACAGGAACAATGTTTAAAAATAAAACAAAATCAATCAATCCAGAATGTCTACGTGTCGTTGTTCAGACCAGACAGACATGTTTGGTGTCTTTAGTTTCGTATTGGAGCTACGACGACATCCGCCGGATCGTTCCCTTTCTCGGCACTTAGTTCGGAGTCGGATTATATACACGTTTAATATAATAAACACTGAACCGGACACACGAAGCGCAAGTAGAATAAAGGCGCTCTTTATTGTCGAGAGCAGTTTGGTATTTACAGAGAGAGACGCCATGGACAAGAGGACGATGGGCGAGACGGAGAGGTGAAGGGGGACGACTACGCCGCCTGCGCTTCCATCCTCTTCTTCCTCAGGTTCAGCCGTCTCTCTCGCTCGTACTCCTTCATCCGCATCACGTAACTGCAGACGGAGAGGAAAAGAAAAATTGGAGAAAATGCGTAAGCGGAGATAAAGATGAAGGGATTTAAAATAAAAATGACCTACAGGTTACATCAAATGCCTAGAGCTGGACTATAAGTGGAATTCGCACCAGTATATTTATAGGATTTGGCAGGTTTAAGAGAAACGCTCTGTAGACTCCACCATGCTACACACAAGTCAGGGTCTAAGAATACCGTCGGGTTAAAGCCCTGACGTTTGTACAGCAAGAAGAGCAGGCGTCCGTACAAAACATGCTTTTTTTATTTATTTATTTTTTAAATCTGTTTCATTTTGGGTTTGAAAAGGGAAACGATCGAATATCCGGCTCCTTGTGTCCAAGAAAAGGAACGGAAATGGCACAACTCTGCAGTAGGGAAAGCGAGAAGATGTCAGGATGGACGAAAAAGGAGTTTTCCTGCTAAATCTATCCAGAAATCTAGTGCAACGGGGCAAGCCACCGTGTGATATATTGGGCCAATCACATACAAGGAGGGAAACTGGCACGGGAACTGTTACTGAGTTTCTACAACGCCATCACGATCTAAATATCACGTACCTTCAGCATTACATTCCTCAGTTAAGAACCCTATGAAACCGCCACTGGATAAACATTCAAACTAATCAGTCATGACGTAATGCTTTGGCCAGTTCACCCACCTGCTGAGAGGTTTCATGTCATGCTGTTACAGTAAAACAATCAGACTACTATCATCACTCGAACTTGCATTATTTTCCTTTTATAATTCATTTCATCATGAGCCTCTCTCTCTTTTTCTTTTCTGCTTTGAAGTTAATAAAACGTGTTACCAAAAAAAACCACAAAGTGCAAACTTTCACTCAGCGGAAATCTGTTCTAGAGCTCTAAAAGACACCTCCCGTCCAATCCGATTCGAGAATCCCGCAGCGCCGGGGTAGAAAAGGATTTCTAAGCAACAGCCAACGAACGCTGCACAGAAGAAATGAAGAGTGTACAGTGAAGAGCTTACTCCTGGTGTTCGCAGTAATCCCAGTCGTGTCTCTCGTGCTTGCAGGCCAGGAAGTTGGGGAAGTTGTCTCTCTTACACTTCATCAGCTTGATCAAGTGGTGAGCGCAGTAATCACGCTGCTCCAGCGGCAACATCGCCATGTTCATGTGCTCCTGTGTGGCCACAGGCTCTAAAGAAAAAACACAAATCACAACACACGTCTGGGATTATATACAACAGCCACACCAGTTTAGGTCCTGTGTGTGTGTGTGTGTGTGTGTGTGTGTGTGTGTGTGTGTGTGTGTGTGTGTGTGTGTGTGATGGTCAGCATCTCTGCTCCAGCATACTAAACACACATGTACACTCATCAGCCGTAATAAGATTGAATTACAGACCTGAACTACAAAGCTTGAGAATGAAAACACATGCACTCTATAGCGCACCGTTTCTGGATGTTTTGCCATTTTGTAAGCGTTTAGCATACTACTGAAATCCCACAATGCACCACAAAAAGTGTTAAAGAGATGTGTCCTTATAAGAAGTACACACTTCACATATACACTAGAAGATAAAAAAAAAAAAAAAAGAACAGGTGACATTTTTTCCCCACTGATCATCTCTCCAGTTTAGAGGAGATGTAGCCTCAGATTCCTGTTCTTGGCTGGCAGGAGAGGAACCCGGCGTGGTCTTCTGCTGTTGTAGCTCCCCCACCTCCAGGTTTCATGTGCTGTGCGTTCTGAGATGCTTTTCTGCTCAACGTGGCTGTAAAGAGTATGTATCTGAGTTACTATAGACTTCCTGTCAGCTCAGACCAGTCTGCTGATCTCTCTCATCGATAAGGTGTTTCGGCCTGCAGACCCTCCACTCGCAGGATCTTTTTATTGTTATACACATTCTATATAAACTCCAGAGACTGTTGTGTGTGAAAATCCCAAGAGATCAGCGGTTTCTGACGTACTCAAACTAGCCCATCTGGCTCCAACATCCACACCACGGTTAAAGTCACAGAGATCATACTTTTTCTTCACTTAGTGAGGTTGAGGCCAGGCGCTGATGTCGGGATATCGAGGAGGATCCAGTTCCGGTTCATCCCAAAAGTGTTCAGTGGGGTTGAGGTCAGAGCTCTGTGCAGGATACTTGAGTAGTTCTACCTTCTTCCAACCTTCACACACCACGTCTTCATGCTCGCTTTGTGCACAGCGGCATCGTCGTGCTGGAACAGGGATTGGGGTGTTTTTTCCCCCCGAGGCATCACATTACTCAACACACTGCTGCCTCCCAACACTCGCCTGGGCTTCTCAAACACCTAACCCAACAGGACTCGAAAACACTGCACAATCCATCCTTATAAAGCTGCAGTCGCTTCTTATTATGGAACTCGTTTTTTCTGCTGTACTACAAAACGGTTTACAGCCCATGTCCCGCGTATCTATCGTCCTGTACGCTTTTATGTAGTCTGGTGTGCTGCTCTGCGTTGCACAGTCCTGGAGAATGTATACAAGCTGCTAAAGAATTGATTGATTCTGATCGCTGGGACTGTCAGTCATCTGCAAAACGCCACACCGACAGTTGTGTCTGGCTGCGTCCGTAGCAGGAGCGGCCGACATTAAGGGTCCGCTGCCATTACACAGTACGAGAGCGGTCTCTAGAGGTGAAATGTAAAAAAACATCACGGACTAATTTTGTTGTGTTATTTGAAGTGGTTTTTTTTTTATTCATTTTGGACATCTCTCCAGTTTTATTCGTTATGTAGAGTGTTACTAATGGGTTCAGTTTGCATCTACATATTTTATTTACTTCAATGTTTATTAATAGTTCATATATATATATATATATATATATATATATATATATATATATATATATATATATATGCAGCCCAGTACATGTTCACGGTACTGTTTCTTTTTGTACTAATGGTTCAGCAAGATTAAACTTTAATGAGTGTCGGTGTTCTCGTTCGGCATCGGGTTTAAAAAGTACCGGTCGACGAGTCGGGTATCGGAAAGGCGGTACCGCCCGACTCAGTTATCGGTTAAAACCCCACTATCGATCGACCTTCACAAGGTATCTAGAGGACTGATGATTAGAAACCCACTCCACTAGTGGCAAACAGCGCTGGTCGGGGGTGCACATACTTTTGTTCACAGTGTGCAGGTAACTAACATGAGCTGTGTCCCAAATGGCTGGGTTTGCTGTGAATGTTATATTTCTATGACGACGCGATGTTGTTGTTGTTGTTGTTGTTGTTGATCTCCAACACACCTCTCTCTTTCCGCTCCTCGGTGAAGCCGAACTGCGGGTCGTGTTGAACCGGGCCTTTCGGGTCCGGCGTCGTGTCCCGCTCCGTGATGTAGCTCCGCACCAGGTGAGACCCCATTCCAGCCTCTAAACCAGAACCCTACACCTGATCAAACTTCAAACTATAAAGCCCTTCCCTTTAGAAACAAAACAGACCCGCACTCGGTCACCTCCAGAATCGCCCGTCTGCTAACTTCCGGTTTGCGCAGGAAGCAAGCGGGTCGGCTGGTACGACGTGTAACACATTCCGGTGTGAACGCGCGCGGTGTGAACACGAGTTCCGACCCTGAGTGTTTCACCCGCAAGCTCCACTCAGCCCTTGTATCACCATCACCTGTCATACAGAACTCTGTGATTTCAGCTGTCTAGTCCTGATCTGTTCATCTCGTATTTTGTTATAAAGTACGCTGAAGTTACCACAGGAGGTTCTAATTAAAGCGAAAATTACCACAGGAGGTTATTGTTATAGATAAAGTTGCCACATGAGGTTAGGAATATAAATGAAGTTACCACAGGAGGTTATTATTAAAGCTGTAGTTACCACAGGAGGTTATTATAAAGTTACCACCGAATGTTACTGATAGCTAACTAAAGTTACCTCAAGAGATCATGTCAATTTTGGGGGCAGCTGTGGCTCAGGTGGTAGATGTGGGGTGTCCACTAATCGTAGGGTTGGCGGTTCGATTCCCGGCCCACATGACCCCACGTGCCTCCACATGCCTCCACATGCCGAAGTGTCCTTGCCCAAGTTGCTCCCGATGGCAAGTTAACACCTTGCATGGCAGCTCTGCTACCATTGGTGTGTGTGTGTGTGTGTGTGTGAGTGAATGGGTGAATGAGACACAGTGTAAAGCACTTTGGATAAAAGTGCTATATAAGTGCACCATTTACCAAATTTGTTTAATGTGACCACAGAAGGCTACTGCTAGCTGGTTATAGGTGATTATTGCTAGCTAGCTAACATAGGTTGGAACATCTCATACCACAGTAGCATATTTTTTATTTTATTTAACAAAAAACCCAAACACACAGGTGTATTTTTTGCGTTTAATTAAAATGAATTTTCCTTCTTAACAAAAGTAACAACCGACAATTAATAAGCCATGGAACATCGCACAGATGAGGTATAAACCTACAGACACAACAAACCCAAACACGGTACAGAGCAGCATGAGAACGAGTAAAAGGCCTCAGTGACATGAAGCCTTGATGCATAGAAATGTGGGACCTACTTCGGACATGTGATCAGACTGATGTGCACATTCATCACTGTCTTGTTCCTGGGACAAGTTAATGAGAACATCTTACACACCCTACCACAAACACACACACACACACACAGCACTGAAGAGCTGTTATAGTGCAAAAACAAAACAAAAACAACAACAGATTAACAGTCAACAGCTGCGTTCACACAAAAGGGTTTAGCTATGGTGTGTGACAATGTATACCAAAAAAAGGACATTTCAGTCTTTATCTCACAGTAATTCCGTGAGACCTTTCGTTTTTACTATTATTGTTGTTGTTGATAATATTATTACATAATAATTGATACTGTTGGTATTATTACATAATGACAATTATGATGTTGCATTCTCAAGATCTTCACTTAATGTTCTGAAGTCATTAATGAGTCAGTAAGTGCATCACTGTATTTAAAGATCACATCCAAAGATGTAGCAACAATTAAACAGCTGTCGAACAACCTGCATTTCTTACAATTTCTCTCGACGGTCACTTAGTTGTGGAACAAGTCACCTGAAAACAAACAATGCTAGCTAAAGTAGCTGACTGTATTTGAACTCTTCAGCCGTACACATCTAATCATTACTCATTCAGTTGTTTTCTCATGATTGTAAGATGTCAAGACAGAATTTTTTTTTTTTAAATGCATGGTATCTCTGGGCAGCTGTAGTTTAGGATAGCCAAACCGATCTTTATAAGTTGCCACATTCACACACAGTCAAGTCTTAAAACGTCAAGAACTGTTTGGTGAACTATTCGTTTAAAGACGTTCCTTAGACGATGCTCATTAAAGTCCGATTTCTGACGCGTATGACAGTGAAATCTACATGAATGTCCACCTCACACACCATTACATTTACTTAAGCTGGCATACACAGGTAATTCAGACAGTATCACATGTACACTCCTAACACACAGTGTTACTTTGGTCTCTTAATATGGACTTCACGTAATGCATCACATCACCTTTTCTACTGCTTTCAGTCTATAAAAACACACCGTGTACAATTCCTGGTATCAAAGAATGATGGATAACGGTCGAATAATGAAATAGTGGACTTTATATGATCACGTACACACAGGGCACGTCGAAGACTATACGCAGCATGATGTATTCGACCCGACAAGACCACACAAAAGGAAGATTTATATAAAAAAAACGGTGAAGTAATAAATAACAGTTACTGTTGAAACAGTTAAACACAGCTGTCAGGGCCTCTTAAAAAAAAAAGAAAAATTTAGAAAACAAAAGATGGTCGACATTTTCCCTTTGAACTCCCGTTGTCAGATTGTATCTGTGTTTGAGGTGGACGATATGACAACATGGTATTGTTATTGCGATAAATTAGCACATCCTGATTTTTCTCATGCAATAAATCAGCGCTTAGCATGAAATGCTGGTCTTAGTTACACAATGCAATAGTTAAGCAACATTATTTAAACTAGCAAGCTACTTAAATGTAGCATGGCGCTAACATTAACCAGCTATGCAATTATTTTCCCTAACTTTAACATTACCCCCTTTAATAGCTGCCGCAAGCTAGCTGATATGTCAATCGGAACATTATCTATGTTTTCCGCCGAGCTCTCTAGTTAGCTAGCATCAGCCCGGCTGTTTATCTCGTAATAATTGTGTAATCGAAGTCGGTATTTTATGCTAAGTCAATCCTAGTTTCTTTTTGTAAACACTAAAGGAAAAATCAAACTTCTGTATTTTCCCGTGGAATTATTAGTGTTTGTACATTCTTTTCTCTACTTGAACTATTATTTTTTCTTTGGAAAACCCTCAGAAATAGGAAATATATACACACACACACACACACGATACGTGATAAAGCCTTCAATTATCGTGATATTACCATGTTTCCCATATTGCCCACCCTTAACCAGAGAATTTGTCTGAATGATTGAGAACGTTATTGCAGTTCTTCACCGACATTTTATTTATAGAGCACTTCATAGGCGACTTGCAATACACTCATTTACTAACTAATAACACTGTAAGATCACGGCCGGATATCTACATCAAAATTACGACGACTAATGCCGCTTGTTGGTAAACCGTCAAGTACAATATTAACAATCGTATTATTGTTGTTAATAGTATTTACTTATTCACACATATTACAGTTTTGGGTATAGAAGAAGGATGCTTATGAAATGCCCCATCAATAAAATGTAACAAACAGCCATTTCATCAGCAAAGAGTCTTAAATGGAATGTCAAATAAAATATGACCCAGAGGTTTTTTTTTTTTAAATGCTCACAAAACCCACAGGTCATCAGCGTGTCAGCGGAACCGAGCAGTGCGTCCACCTCCAACACTACGGAAAGTGAATCATGTGTGTGTCACCGCACGCCAAACATCCCCACGTATGCAGGCCCAAACCTGGTGTAGAGTTTGGGCCTGTGATGACCACAGTAAATTCGCAGTTATTTTATAGCCACAACAAACATGTTGCGATTACTTGTAGCTCATAAAAACGAGCGGAGAACTTCCGTCGACTGGAATTTGTCGACATCAAAGTCCAGTTCGCCTGAACGGAAAAGGACGCAAGTTCCACATTAACCCAAGGACAAGTCTGAAGTCAGCTGGTCGCCATCTGTGTTTTTGTGAGGGATGGAATTGCTGGTGAGGAGCCCATCGTTAATTCATGATTTGAACAGGTGGAATTCATGTCACATTTACATATGTACAAAGCACAACAGTCTGCAGCAATGATTTCTAGTCCATGTGATTTCGCTGGTGGACTCCGGCTCCGAATGGAAATTTATAGCACGCTAAACATTATCGCACTGCTTAGCATTTTTAAAGGGAGTTCCATTTTGTACGCTACACTAAATGGCCAAAAGTATTTGAACCCCTGACTGTCACACCCATATTTGGTTCTTCCTTAAACTGTTGCCACAAAGACGGAAGCACACAATTGTATACAATGCCTTTGTATGCTGTAGCATTGCAGTTTCCCTTCACTGGAACTAAGAGACCCAGACACTGTTCCAGCATGACGATGTGCACAAAGTGAGCTCCATGAAGACATGATGTGTGAAGGTTAGAAGAAGGTAGAAGAACTCAAAGTGTCCTGCCCAGAGCCCGGACGTCAACCCCACTGAACACCTTTGGGATGCACCTGAACACCAACTGCACCCCAGACCTCCTCAGTCCTCAACACCAGCGCCTGACCTCAACGTCACTAATGCTCTTGCAGCTGAATCAACATGAATCCCCACAGCCACACCCCAAAATCTAATAGAAAGCCTTCCAATAAGAGTGGAGCTTATTATACCATCATGTGGGACTAAATCTGGAAAGTGATGTTTAACAAGCACATATGAGTGTGATGGTCAGGGGCAGGCAAACCTTTGGCCATATGGTTTACACTTCTTATACAGAATCCAGGATCTAGGATGTTCTATGGAACTTTGGGAGGCTATAAAACCGGTTCTAGAATCTGACAGATTCAACTGTTTTCTGATACAGAATCCAGAACTTTCTAATGGTCCTTGGGATGATTCTAGAACCTGTACTAGAATCTGATATATTCCAATAAAAATTTTCATTTTCTGGCACAGATGCTAAAACTTGCTATGAAACGTCATAGGGAAGACTGGGACGCAGTGCCGCAACTATGTAGGTCAGAAACCGTGACTCGGCAATCCGTTCTAAAAGACCTTGGTAAGCTCTTGCTCGAGAAAAAAAAGAAAAGAAAACGTTGTTCCGCCGACTAAATACGTCCAGCGTTGGTGTGAAATCCTGCACACGGACTCAGCCCATGAGGGAGTCCTCAAACGTGCCATCATCAACCAGCAGACACATTTTGGCGTGACATCTGCTGCCCCCTAATGGACAGCGCACGCGTCTGCGAATTCGACTGTTGAGTTTGATCCCAGGTCAAAGTTCAAGAGCCGAGGAATCACGTCCTTCTCAGCTGCACACACAAAATCGGTCCATCTTTAATGAAACGTCTGTTTTTGTCACTCTGTAGTGTGCAGAGATGTCTCAGGAGTGTTTTCATGCCTCGCTGGATGTTCTTCGTCCTCAGAGGAATGGAAACGAGATTGTGCGAGTGTGTGCGCGCTAGTATCGTTAAGACAAGCATCTGGAATATTCCACTGTTAACAGGGAAGCGAGAATCCAGTATGGAGTGCATTAGAAGTGTGTATGTGAGCCGCTTGTGTCTCTGTAGAAAGCTCCATTGTGTGCGAGAGAGAAATCTGAGCGGGTGCGCGCTATGGAACCGAGAGTTCGTGTCTCAGCAGAAAGCTTCGTCGTCCTGGAAGTGGGTCCTCTGCAAAACCTTCACATGGCGCTCGTAGATCTTGAGGGCGGGGCCTAGTCTGATTGACAGGCCGGTCAGGACGTCATTGCGCTGCATCAGGAGGAGCGATTTCCCATCGATTTCCTGTTACACGACAATAGTGAGAGCCGATTAGATCGAAAACAAATCCGTCACCTACCAAACACACATTTTTCACCGACATAGATTTAGACAGAGAGGGTGCTCTGGTCACTGCACACTGTGGTGCCAGGTACACATAGGTAAGGAAGTGTCAAGCGCATACCTGCATCCTAAAGGCGAGAGCCTGCTCTGGAAATCCCGCCGCTGTGAAGTAACTCGCCACGTCTGCCACCGTCCAGTCGACCAGATTTGTGACGCTGGACTCGGACTTGACAAAACTAACACACACACACACACACACACACCAGAATCCAAGATGCATTAATCAGTCAGTGATTATAAGGAATGGTACGTTCAAGCCATGTCGGAAAGACCACATTTACGAGTTAAACACGCGTGAGCGCCAACACAAAGAGTGGGGAAACTTTGGATTGACTTAGAGCCCAGAGTTTCCGAGATGGTGGGCGTGTCCGTAAGAAAACATGGTGGAATCAACGTATGCAACGTCGGTCCTTGATGGTAAATTGGTTGAAATTGAACGTTTACTCGTCTCAGGAGCTGATTGCAGTTATTATGTGTTTGGTATATGTATATTTTATACACTAAATACCGATAGCACTGTACAATTACGATATATGTAATGATAAAGTTTACAAAGGTTTGATAAATTGATTAAAAACATTCAAAAGCAACACACACCTGATACACACTCTTTATTCTTCATTTTCTAGAGGTAGGATTGAAAACCCTCGCTGTAATTGTTTCATAGATAATTAAAGAGAAGGTACACGGACCATCTTGCTCCGACTTCAATGCACCGGACCCTGTATTCGTGACTTCTCAGCAGGACTTGAACGCGCAGTAAATCCCGTTTAAAATCCTTGACCCCGATCAAGCTTTGTATGGAGAGTCAGAGACTCGAGTCTGATAAGTCCAGACGGTTTTCTGGACATGTTATACAGATTATTAAACCCTTGAAAATATCTCGTGCCCCAGAGGGTTCCGAATTTTTTGGGGGGGGTAGAGCTATCCGAGACGGGGTGTTCTGAGAAGAGGGCAAGCACTGAAATAAACTAAGGAGTTTAAAATAAAATAGAGTCTTGTATATTGCAGTATTGCTGCACGAATCGCTGTAGGTGACATTATCACGTTAATCACTGCAAAAAAAAAAACAAAAAAAACACACCACCACTTTGGTGTAATTTAACAAAATGGCCTCCGCACTCATTATTCGGCAGCTTGACAAAATAGCCCTTGATCCAGCACTTCCTGGTATTCTGCAGGTTTTCTGTACAGTTCATTGTGCGCAGAACTTAACGAAGCCATGAGATACAAAACCAAGGCATGAAACTGTAACATGTGCCGCGCGGGATGGAGACTATTTTATTCGTCACAGCCTAATTGTATTATGTGTAGCAGTAAAAAAAAAAAAAAAAAAATTCCACAAAGAGTGTGTCTTTCATCATTCATTACTGTCATGCGGTGCACTCACACTCCTCCGTTCATCCCTCGTTCTTCGGCTGCTCCTGGAGAGGCAGATGGAGTCAGCAGACAGGAGGACACGCCCACTTCAGCCTTACACACTGAATCTGTACACACACACACACACACACAGCAAATTATAAACAAATGCTTGTTAGATGACGAGATAGTTCATGCTTGGGTTTGGCACACAGACAAGCGTTCACGCTTACGCGCAAAATGACAAATTTATACTCACAGCTTTTAATTGGAATAGAGGGTGGAATCGCGACAATGTCTGAGACGACAACCGCTTCATCCTGAAAGAGGGGAGAGAGTGAATGTGTGCAGCAAAGTGAGTGTTGTTCAGGGGTAGATGTGTGTGTGTGTGTGTGGGTGTGGTTACCTGTGTGAGTGTGGTCACTTGGTCGGGTATGGCTTCTCTTTGATCTTGTGTTAAACCTTCTGTGTGAATCGACTCTCGCAGCATCACCATTTCAACTACAGAGAAATGGACAGGTGACAAACGATTCCTTTACGTACACACACACACACACACACACACACACACACACCTTCAGTGCCACACTGTTCAGCTTCCTGCAGGGAGCTCAGTTTAGATGGCGATGACTGCGGTGAAGGCTGGACTTCCTCCTCCATGATGGCCGGTGTGTGAGTAACACCACACGCCTTCTCCTCCTCAGCAGCTGAAAGTGGAGCGTGAACTTTGACCTCTGCTTCTCCTTCAGGTTTGGCGCTCTGGAGCTCGAGTTGTGTCGGAGGCTCGGCTTCTTCTTCCAGCTTGCCATCCTCCTCGATTTCCACCTCCATCGACTCCTCCTCCTTGACTTCTTCCTGTATACACAATGCACACTGGTTGATCGAACACACTAGTCTGATCTCAACACTGATTCTCTTCACCAGGACTCAGTACACACTCTCTACTGCCATGGCGATCAATTTGTTAAGAAAAAGAGATCACAACTAATCAACCCTGCTTTGTTCTTTTAACCGAGCCACTCGTTAACACATCTTGGGTAGTGTAGTTGGGTGATTTGTTTCGCTATTGGGGTGTGGTTTTTTTTGGCCCTCTTCAGGTCACCACACAGATTGGATTTTGGTTAGATTTAGGTGTGGTCTGAAAGGTGAAATTCTTCTTCATCTTAAGTGTTTTAGCAGAAGCCTGAAGGTTTTGTGCCAAAATGTACTGGTATTTGGAGATATTAATTTTCCCCTCCACCCTCATGATTAAAGCCGCAACTCCAGCTGACGTAAAACAGCCCCAAAGTACGATGCTGCCACCACCGTGCTTCCCCTTATGGATGTTCTGTTGGTGATGTGCTGCTGTTTTTTTTTTTGTGTGTGCCAAACGTCTTTGGTATTACGGGAAAAAAAGTTCAACCATGGTCTCATCAGACCATAACATTATCCCACGTGTTTTTGGGAGATTGGATTTATTTATTTATTTACTGGGTAAAAAAAAGGCGTCCGTCTTGCCACCCTACCCCATCGCCCAGAGACGTGAAGAATCCGGAAGACTGCCACATGTAGGGAGCAACCAGTACTTGCAAGAAATGTCTGCATTTCCTTTTAATGTTGCTGTAGGCCTCTTGGAAGCCTCCCTGACCGGTTTTCTCCTGATCTTCTCATGAATTCTGTTCTTATTAGTGTCAGTTTCGTGCCATATTTTCTCCACTTGGTGATTAGTGTCTTTACAGTGTTCCATGGTATTGCCTTGGAATTGTTTTGTAACCCTCTCCTGATTGATATTTTTCAACAATGATTCTTCAACCAAAAAGACGTCAGGAAAATCCTACTGGACGAGCTGGACTTTATTTGGGGGTAATCGGTCAATTTAATTGAAGGCAGGTGTACACTAGTTAGTATTTAACATGAGTTTGAATGTGATTGGTCGATTCTGCAGACTGCCACGTTCCCAATCATAAATGGGTGCGCACACTTACAGTAGCTGGGTATTGGAACAAATTTTTTTTTCTGGGTGCTTGTCATTGATATTTATATGTTGCAGTTTCACAATAAAGGTGAAAAAAGTCCGGACATGATTTAACGTAGTTTCTTTCTTTTTGCCACTTTATCAGGGGTGTGTAGACTTTTTTTTATTTTATTTTTTAACTCCACTGTAACAACATATTGCTTGTATTTTTCTGGAGGCTACAAAAGCTCAGCGCAATCCTGCAGCATCACGGACATGAACGAGTGCGTATTCACTTCGGCCGGGAACTCACTGAAGCTGAAACCGTGTCCGTCGGTGATTGACGCCTTCTACATCCGTGTCCGACGGTTGACGAGGACGCTGTCGGGTCTACAACTTTATCGTCGAAGACAACATAGTGACCCTGGTTCTCCTCTGGAACACCCTCTCTCTTGACGCGGAGCCCATCTCAACAGCGGGAAATCATCGAGCGCGGCGATGGCAAAGGCGCCGACGAGCACGCGACACCCGTCCCACTCACAAAGCGCGAGATTTTCCGGTTATAAAACGACGTCGTGAAAAAACAGCTTCCGTTGTGTCGAGAGCACGAGAAAACACAGAATGCGTGGCCATGCTCTACCGACTCTTACGGGCGGCTGTGGCGCAGGCGGTAGAGCGGGTCGTCCACTAATCGTAGGGTTGGAGGTTCGATTCCCGGCCCACGTCACCCCACACGCCGAAGTGTCCGTGGGCGAGACGCTGAACCCCAAGTCGCTCCCGAAGGCAAGGTAGCGCCTGGCGTTGCAGCTCTGCTACCGTGTGTGTGTGTGTGTGTGTGTGTGTGAGAGAATGAGACAGTGTAACGTGCTTTGGATAAAATTTACTTATATTTATCCACTCAATCAGACAGAGTGGCATTACTGATAGAACTCTTTAACTCTGTGCATTTATAAATTTAAATTCTGCCGAGGTCCTAAAATGACAATAATAATAATAATAATAATAATAATACTAATAATAAAGTTTCAGGCATTTGTTTTCTGCTTAAAAGACTAAACGATGTCCCCCCACAGGCCTAGTTTAGTGTAGTTCAGTGGTGTTTTGGTTAACCCCAGAGGTTTTTTTTTTTGGTTTTGCTTTGCTGACACGGTTCAGGTAGTCGTTAACCTTGCCGAGCTGAAAAACACACTACCGGATGTGCGCACCAATCATTGCAGTCGGTGCACAGATGCTAATGTGAAAGACGCGCGCACGCAAAAATAAATAAATAAATAAATAAATGGGAGAAAATTTATCATGCGCTCTTTTGCGCCCGAGCGTTAACAGGAACATGGAGAGAAGCGGAGTCTCGCGATCTCCAGCAACCCCTCCTCAAAAAAAAAAAAAACCCCAAATCCCATCCCTTCTCCAACAATAACACAGTAATGCGCGAGAATGTCCGTTCCAGAGATTGCGGGACTGTGGGCCGCGTCCCAAATCGCATACTTAAATCAAGAAGAGAAGAAAAAAATAAACCTCAACCCACATATCATCATCATCTTCTGTACCGGAGGTGGCGTAATGTTTTGAAATAATGTTTAGTGTAAAGGTTTGGGACGTCGCCATTGTGTGTGCGTGTGTGTTTGGGGGGGTCGTCAAAAAGAGTAAAACGTTGCTGCCGCCGCGAGGAGGGAAAAAAAGCGCAATGAAACTCGCGTGCTTGTCCAGACAGACGGAGAGTCGCGCGGAAAGAAACTGAGGGGAAGAAAAAAAAATTCTAGTGGCGCGGTGAAATATCCACCATCGCGAGACCCAGGTCAAGTTCGACCGCGCACGCTCGCACTCCGTCCATCTCTCTCACTTATTAAAGGGGAGGGGAGAACCAGTCGCGAGCCTCGCGCCCCCCTCTCCTTCTCCGACCCCTCCCTCCTGTTTTCCGAGCGCGTGGAACTTAACAGACACCGCCTAGTGAAAAACATCCAGTACAACTTTCATGTGAACAAAACCTGGCGAACTGCGCCGTCGGGGGGGTACATACATACATACATACATAAATAAATAGGTAGCGCGCGGCGGATAACATTTCGACGCGAAACTGCAGCGCGCTGTTTCAGGCGCGCGCTGAAACGTGCGGCGTGCATCGAACAACGGAGAAAGCAGGAGCCGCACGAGCTCGAGTCCGCCGCACCTTGTTTTCTCTCTCTCTCTCTCTCTCTCTCTGGGTGTATGTTCAAGTGAAACAGCAGGGGCACGCAGACAGTTTGTGCGCGCGCCTCGAGCACAACAGAGACGATAGAGAGGTGTCGGGGTTTTTTTTTTCGTCCCCCCCAACCCCCCCACCTTCTCCACCCCGTGCTCGCGCGCGCACACACACAAACACACACACACACCGAGCGCAGCCGTCACGTTTGCAAAACACATCCATGACTCAAATACACACACAAAAGAAAGATTGCGCCAGTGTCTTTCGGTCGGTCTGTGAGCGCGTGCTTCTCACAACAAACCGCGTGCACTCGGTCACTTGTGTTGAAATTTTTAAATAAATAAAAAAAAAAAAAGAAGCGGAAATGAGTCGTTGCGGATGTGTCTGTCGCGTGCTTTCCCCGCAATTTTCTTTCTCCACGCACCGTTATCATGGATCTCATTCTTTATGAGCGGCGCGTGCTCGAGCCGCCTCCGGTGTCGAGATATTTAGAGAGTTACCTGCTTTGAGATGCGCCCGTCCTGCGGCGCGCTGTCCGTGTTCGCCGGGAGTCGCGCGGACGCCTTGGTCGCCCCCCATCTCCTCGCGGGCACGGCGATGTGACCGAGGCGCGTCCTGCGCAGGCGACCTTTCTCGATCTCGCGCTCCAGCACCACTTTGACGCGGTGGCGGGTCAGCTTCTCGCCGTCCGCGTGCGCGGCCTGCGTGCCGAGGTAGCCCAAGATCTCTTTGAGCCCGAGCGGCGCGTGACCCCGGCTGTTCCGCTCGCTCAGACTCCACACGGCCGCCACGAGCCGGTCGCCGAGGTCCGCCGCTCTGACGCCGCTCTTCGCAGCCCTGAGTTGGGCCAGCGCGTGCTGCTTGTTGTTGCGAGCGCTCGCGCAAGTTCGCCGCTGGGACTCGGGGAGGTCGGTGCTCGCGTGGCCGACAACAGAGCGCGTCTCCCCTCCTCCTCCTCCTCCTCCCTCGACCCGTCCAACGGCAGGACTCGAGGTGTCGCTCGAGTCGTTCCTCCCGCCGCAAGTCGCGAAACTGCTGATTCCGCCTGTCGCAGGAGACAACCCCGCTCCTTCTTCTTCTTCTTCTTCTTCTGCTTCTTCTTCCCGTTTCTCTTCAGCGGAGCGCGAGCAGCTCCTCCCGGGTGAGGGATCTCTGCACGGCGTCAGCTCGCGCTCCTCCCGGTCCGCGGGACTGCGCGCGCTGATGTCGTCGTCGTTCTTGGCGTTACCACTGTTGTCGAAAGCGGCGTGTTTGGTGCGCTCGGCCGCCTGCTCGACCTTCCGTCGGCATTTCCGCTGCACTTTGGCGGCGTTCCGGTACGACACAGAACCCTTGTAGTTAACTTTCAGCACAGTTTGCTCCTGGATGAGCTTCTCGAGCTCGGCCCGCGTGCGGTCTGGGTCGGAGCCGTGTCTCCTGCGCACCATCCGGCAGATCCTCTCGAGGTCCGGTCGCGCTTTCCTCGAGCGCAGCGAGTCGATCGTCTCCAGGATCCACTCTCGGTACCGCGGTTCGGACATCGTGACAAAAAATAAAAAAATAAATAAAATAAATATATATATCGGTTTGTTTGTTTGTGTTTTCTTTCTTTCTTTCTTCTCAGCGCACGCGACTGCAGCCAGGGGGGGTTTCCGGTTAGGATTCGTGGCCTCGTTGCGCTGCTCAGTTTGTCTCCAGATGAAGCGACGGTGAAAAGAGAGAGAGAGAGAGAGGGGGGAAAAAAAGCAGAGAGAAAAAGAAGCGCTCCGCTTCTCTGCTCCGCTCGAGCCCGGCCGCGGACGAAGCGGAAGCCCCGCTGTACGCCTGCGTTGGCGCTTAAGGTGGACCGGAAACACTGCGCGTTCAACATTGTAGCGATTATTTAAGGTGGAATGGCGGAGTTTTCTGCCAGAGGCGCTCTTTTACTGGTACAAAGTTGGCTTGACGTTGGACGTTCTATATTCGCGGAGATGCGGAATCTAAGGGACCGTCTCTAAAGTTACACACCACATTGTTATAGACGTTTCTAACTTCAGTAGCATTTGAAGGGAATGACGTACAGTCATATAACCCACTGGAAAGTGTTCATCTAGGAGTCCGTTATGGTGCACACCTCTTAGATTTCTGACATTTAACAAAAACAAAACTATTAATTCATATGTAAAAATTGCCATGTATTTTATTACTGCATATATACACATATATGTGTTTGTATATATATATATATATATATATATATATATATATATATATATATATATATATTCATACGTGTATGTATATGTGTGTGTGTGTGTGTGTGTGTGACTGTAAGTCATTCCCTTCCAATGCTATTGAGCTTCAAATAATGGTGTATTTTGTGTATGACCCCATGCAGTAGTGAAATACATGGCAATGTTTACATATGGTTTAATAGCTTATTTGAATAAATATCGGAAATCTAAGAGCTGTGCATCATAGCTGACACCTAGATGGACATTGTGGACTTGGTTGTATGACTGTTAGTCATTCCCTTCAAATGCTATTGAAGTTAGAAACGTGTCTAACAATGTGGTGTGTAACTTTAGAGACGGTCCCTTAATTTCCGCATCTCCGTGAATACAGAACGTCCAACTTCACACCGACTTTACTCCGGTCGCACACTTTGTTAATAGTTAACCCACTATTGATTATTTTCATATTTTGACGAGATTAGACAAATAAAGTCACACTAGGAATGCCATCTGGACAATATTAAGATTAGATTAGATTGGATTGGATTAGATTAGACGGCCTTGAAGTTTCTTGTCACCGTGGAGAGTGTACACCAAACAGCCATAACATTAAAACCACTGAGAGGTGAAGTTAATAACCGTGATTTTCTCCTTACTGAGGGACCTGCCATGGGGTAGGAAGAGAACAGTCAGTTCTCGAAGTTGATGTGTTGGAAGAAGGAAAACTGGGCGAGCGTTTGACAAGGGTCTAATTGTGATGGCTAGACGACCCTGGAATGCCGTGGTTAGTACCAAAAGTGGTCCAAGGAAGGACAGCCGGTGAACCTGCGACAGGGTCATGGTCGCCCAAGGCTCGCTGATGCGCGTCTGGTCCGATCCCACAGAAGAGCTACTGTGGCACAAGTTGCTGAAAAATTTCACGCTGACTCTGATAGAAAGGGGTCCAAACACACGGAGCGTCACAGCGTGCTACCTGGGGACCCGCGTAGCTGCAGACCGGTCAGAGTGCCCATGCTGACGCCATCAGGGGTCTTGTGGAGTCCATGCCTCGACAGTCGGAGCTGTTTTGGTGGCACAAGTGGGACCTACACATTATTAGGTGGTTTTAATGCTATGGCTGAAGCGTGTAGTTGCAAAGACACAAACCTGGCAGGATGCCAGTGACGAAACGGTGCAAAAGGCGTATATAATTTATATTTTATTGTTTAACATGTTTACTGTGGCTTTGAAAGTTCACTACGGACAATATTCCTTTGTTTGTGATTCATTTTAGAAACAGGCTGTTAGTGCCACTGCTACTACTCCACCCATGACTATAATGTAACCATAAACAAATAAAAAACAAAACAACATGTTGCACAATTAATGAATAAAAAAAAATAGAATTGTTAGCAAATTTGTGAGGTATAAGAGGAATCAAACACATGCCATTATAGGAAAATACTCACCATTCAGAGTTAATAGCTTTAACTCAGTAACTCTTCATCACACCACCCCATTGTTGATTATTTCACGACAACAACATTCTTGTCGTTTTGTTACTTACATAAAAACAGGCTCATGTATTGAAAAACCATCTCTAAAGTGAAGAAGCTTACTGTGAGTCTTTGGAAAGCTCCATGTACACACCAGGTTCTAGTGTATTCCCTCGTTCAGGACAATGATTGTGAAATGTGTCGAGACTGAAGCTTATAAAGAAAATGAGGTAGTACTACCACACGAAAGCAACTGTATATGTAAAGAAAATCCGTAAAGAGAAAATACAGTGGCGCTTTAAAGATTGTGAACCCTTTAGGATTTTCTTGATTTCTGCATAAATATGACCTAAAACATTATCAGGGTTTCACACAAGTCCTAAACGGAGATAAAGAGAACCCAATTAAACAGATAAGACAAAGATATTATACTTGGCCATATATATATTGAGGAAAATGATCCAATATTACATATCTGTGAGGGGTAAAAGTATGTGAACCGTCCTTGTGCAGGAATAACTACAGATAAACGTTTGGGGTAACTGGTGATCAGTCCTGCACATCGTCTTGGAGGAGTTTTATCCCGTTCCTCAGTACAGAACAGCTTCAGCTCTGGGATGTTGGTGGGTTTCCTCACATGAACCGCTCGCTTCAGGTTCTTCCACAACCTCTCTACTGGGTTAAGGTCAGGACTTTGACTTGTCCATTCCAAAACATTACCTTTATAATTCTTTAACCGTTCTTTTAGTAGAATGACTCGTGTGTTTATGACCCACTTTCTCTTCTGATTCAGTTCATGGACAGATGTTCTGACATTTTGCTTTAGAATTCGTGGGTGTACTTCAGAATTCATTGTTCCATCAACGACCACAAGTCGTCCTGTCCTAGATGCAGCAAAACAGGTCCAAACCATGACACTACCTCCACCATGTTTCACAGATGGGACATGGTATAACATAAATAGATGAAAACTTATTTAATAAACTTCATGAAACATAAAATAGCTACAGTAAGAAACTAATGTTAAAAAGATTAAAAAAAAAATCCCCTAAATGCTCCTCCGCTCACGAGTTCAACTCGACATGTGCTCTCATTGTTTCACCTGCAGCTCTGCCTCGTGTGTTTTTAAAAGGTTGCCTAAAGGTGATGAGTTTAAATCTTTATCTTATGGGTCATTCCAGTTCAAGCGGACCAGTGCAGGTTGCTCGACACTTTTTGATTTTCCAATTACCTCTATGTGTCAGCACTGCAAATCCACCAAATTAAAAAAAGAATTATTTTACTTGGTTTAACTACAACGGCCAACTTTGTGTCATGGCACGCAACAAACTTTGGTCATACAGCTGTTTACGGAAACCTCGTTATCTCGGCTCAGGATGGGCCGAGGTCCGTGGAACAAAAACTGATCTCTAGAGCACATTACCAGGTGTGTGTGTGTGTGTGTGTGTGTGTGTATATATATATAGAAATAACATATTACACATGAATGTCCCTTAGAACTTAAGGACTATTGTAATGCTGAAGCTTGCTCACAGTTCCACTTTTTCTTTTTATTATTGGTTATATTACATTTCATTAATTTCTCAAAATGCATAAATCAAGTAGGCTTTCCCCCAGATTTCTACTAGCTCTAACCAGTGGAATCTCAATTATTATTTTATTTATTTATTTTTTACAACAGCAGAATTCTACTACGGAGTACAAATGTCTGTGAAAATGTCAGGTTCGTGTCTGGTCCCCCACCAAAGATATTCAACCTGGGGGAAAAAAAAAAGAGAAGTCTTAAACCTGAAATGTTCTGCATGCAAAACCCCATTATGAATGCAGTTTCATGGATTTAGGGGAATTAGTCTAATACATTTTCACACAGGCGCAGATAGTATTGGATAATTTTATTGCTGCAATAGAGAACATATCTAACTGGATTTTGTGATTACTCCAGTTGCATTTGCTTTATGTTAGATTTTGTTTGAAACAAGTTTGTGAGATATACACAAAAACAGAAATACAAAAAAGAAAGAATAAATAAATAAATCAGGACTTGAATCAATACTTTTTCACAGCACTGTACCTACGTATCCCCCGTAAAAATGAAGACCGAGACTCAAACCCATCGCATTATAAATTTTCCCTAAAAACCCAACCTCAACATCACACGCTCGCTTTGTACTCAGGGGCATCGCCGAGAAGGAAATTGTAACGATACAGTGTACAAAGACGTTCTACACGATTGTGTCCGTCCAACTTTGTGGCGACATTTCGAGGAAGAACCAGATATGGGTGTGACGGTCAAGTGTTGAATTAATGCTAGGAATAAGTTTGCTACGAAAAAAAACCCCACAAAGTTTTTAAACATGTCTTCGAGGATGAAAATGTGTCGAAAATGACCAGACTGGTCGGAAAAATGGTTATCGGTACAGTAGATTCTTATATCAAATATAAACATTCCTATAAACATTTCTCATTCACATGTAGATAACCAACACATTGAGAATTTCAGAAATGTGTCATGTGTTGGGGAGTTTGTTTTGTTTGAGAAAGAAAAGTTATTTATTAATGGCAAGACAAGGTGGAAATAAAATAAATAAATAAACAAACTGGCCCAATCTATATGAACTCACCTTATACGTCCTTCTACGAAAACAAATTAAAAGGCATCACGAATGTGGTATTTACACAAGTAAAACTTTATTGGAATGATTCTTGTGGTGCAAAATGTCACCAGAGCACTCCGCCGTGTCTTCAGTCGGTAAATGACGCCGTGGAACCTGGAGAGTTAACAGACTTGAGTATTACAAAAATCCTGGACACCCGAAAGAAGCCAGTTTCACTTTACCCGTCTGCCGAGGAAGAACAGACTTTACCTAAGGAAATGGTTTATGAAGTCTTAAAAAAAAAAAAAAAAAAAAGGAAGAAGGATGCAAGCCAGCGGGCTCGGGCTCAGGAGAGTCAGGGTTCAAAATGAAACCGTAGAAAGATAGAAAGATTGTTCGTTTTGGCATGACATTGGACTTGTCCTCTCGCAATCATTCAAATGCAAGTCAAATTGCTTCACTTGGGCACCTGAATGTAAATAACACAACAAATACTAAGTGCACCATCAAGACCTTTCTCTCTTCTAAGCTACAGCTCATTTCACCTGCCACACATTCCTGCTCACGGAGGAAGATCTGTCTCCAGATCGCTGGGCGCGTCATTAAACCCATACGAGTGGCGCGCAGAATAAAAGGAATGAGCTGGAACGATTGCCTTCAAAAGGTTCTCTCAGATCTTCTATGAACGTTTATGAATACGGTGTAAAAATCCTGCCGGGAATCCAGTCAGGTGTGTTCGTTATCTAGCAGACCAAGAAAAATGGATTTTGGATGGCTTTTTTTTTTTTTAAAGACACGCCCACTTTCACCACTATGGCCCACTCAGGGTTGCTCACATAAAAAAAAATAAATAAATAAAAATATCACCGATGCAAAAATTTCCATAAATACACCACGAAACCATACTCCAATGCAGACAGACCCGAGCGGGATGCCGTTGGGTTAGTGTGGATAACCTGAGGATAACTGGTTCTGTGGATCTTCAAGTCAGTCACGCTTTTTTTTTTTTTTTTACCCCTCACTACACGGTGAGATTACAGCAGTTCAAGATAGATCAAGAAAAAACAAATAAATAAGCAATCTGTTTGTGCTGCGTTTGAGCCGTTTCTCAACCCCCGCTTAAAACTAGCAGGTTACCTGGTTTAAAAAACGAACCCATCAAATGTATCCAAGTAAAAAAAAACCTTTAGAAAGCGAACAACGTTTACCGTTCCAGTGTGTGGTTGTCCATTACAAATGATGACCCGCAACGTCGCTCGGCGCAACGACGACGACAAAGTCCCTTTTGCGACGGAACAGCCTCGTCCGTTAGCAGTCGTTAGCGTTGTGCTAGCGTCGAGACGTCTGTGCTCTGTGATTTCTCAATTTGTTATGCAGAACTTTAAAAAACAAAAAAAAAAAAAAAAAACAGTCACACCGTTCACCAAACTCCAGTTGCACCAAAATACTGGAGTGAGAGCGCAGCTTCAAAACAAACGTGCTACTGCTTAAAGTGAAGACGTAAAATAGCACAAAAGGTTCTCCTAAAAGGCACGAACATAGCACAATTGAATTTTCATAGCAAATCGCCACCGAGCAATCCAATCACCAGTCAATCCGCGAGGGTGAGGACTAACGGCGTACCAAGACGTACCAAGTCGAGCACAGAGCGAACTCTTCTATGAGCTGTGATTGGTGTTTTTTTTTTTTGTTGGAACGTTGATCGCCTGCAGCGTTACACAATTCCTTTCAAAATATTGCTTAATAAGTAAATCAATTAGGCTGCTTTCACACTCTTATCTCAATGCGTCGGCGCATGTTTTATATGGAATCTGTCAAAAGGCAGGCAGAATTCAAACACTTTAAATAAAAAAAATAAATTTTTTTTTTGTGACATCAAGCGCTCAATGCGAGACCGATCAGGGGACGAGTTTAAGGAATATGAAGAGATTCTCTTGAATTTCCGCCTCCAAAAGCTACAGTAAAGGCAAACGACGTCCTCATCTCCAATATTACACCGATCTGTATTCCATCTGCATTACTGATAATAAAGAAAATCTAATCTAGAGAGCACGCTAGGCTAGTTAGCCACCATTAGCTAGGACTGCTAAGAACGTTGTTATGAACACAATGTGCGTATTGCGTGAGTTGCTTATTAACATCAGCACGAAAGACGCTCTGGCCAGTTACGTTCCTGTATTTTTGCTCATTCAGATACCATCGTAGTTCGAACTGAACATAATACCGGTACCGAGCCATGATCCGGCTATTTGATTTCGTTTTTTTTATTTTTTTATTAAAGACATAGAAAAAAAATGTGGGAGCAGCCTAAAACAGCACGAATGTGTCTTTGTGATGCGAATACAGCAGAAACGGACGACGTTAGGTGCGATTGTGACATCACAGCTCGTAGTACGTAGAAATAAAACGTTTTCTGAGCGATACGGCGTATCGGATTGACACGCGGTTTATAGAATCGGCTTGCAGGGCCGAAGAATCGAAACGGATTCTAACCTCCTGATAAAATCCGGTGGCACTGAAACAGCTGTTCGCGAACAAGAAAACAAAAGGGCAAATCCCGTTGGGAAAAAAAAATAAAACAAAAAAAAACAACAACAAATAAGATGTAAATGAAAGTGTCATGTCAGGTCCTTTTCTCCGTCACCTCTTCACATGTTAAAGGGCGCAGAGGGCACACGCTCCTGGACTTCAGCGGACATGTCAGAACCATTAATCCGACTAAACGACCATCGAGCTCCGTCAACGAGCTCTGATCTCATGGCACGTTTTCATACGCGGCACTTCAGAGACCGGCACATCGAGACGCAGGCAGATCCAGGGACTAATAATAATAATAATAATAATAATAATAAGCTCTATACTCGACACTATAAACATTATAGAATCATGGCTTTTTCTCACCGTCATGCTTTCAAGGCATTAAAACAGCACAGCAACACACAGGCCTAAAAGAAACAAGCATCAAAGCGGGTCACTTATTATGCAACAGTCTGTGGCGGAGATGCCGGGCGGAGTCGAGCGCTCCTGAGGTGAGGACTCGTCGAACGCGTCCCTGTCGCCGTGACGAACCGCATGGAGACGGAAATAAAAGAGTAAGAATAAACGTGATGAACGTGGACGAGGAAGCGGGATGGCGAAGGCAACGGTGTCTGTCCTTCCGGCTCGTCGCTGTACTCCTTGTAGCTGCTCGCACTGATTCTACACACAGGGGGAAAAAAAAACATCCATCATGCTAATTCTCACTCGCTCATCTCACTCGGACGCGCTAGAACTCGGCGAACTCTTTTCCACACTTCTCGGTGAGGGACACTCGGATTTCCTCTTCCTCATAGTCGTCGAAGTTACTGGTGTCCCCCGGACCCCTGCACTTGGGGATAAATGGAGCCTCCACCTACAACACACACACACACACAGATTTCAACAGTGTCAGTCTCATTGAGGGAGGCGTGGCCTCTGTATCTCATTCTCAGTGAAGGAGGTGTGGCCTCTGTATCTCATTCTCAGTGAAGGAGGTGTGGCCTCTGTATCTCATTCTCAGTGAAGGAGGTGTGGCCTCTGTTCTCATTCTCAGTGAAGGAGGTGTGGCCTCTGTCTCATTCTCAGTGAAGGAGGTGTGGCCTCTGTCTCATTCTCAGTGAAGGAGGTGTGGTCTCCGTGTCTCATTCTCAGTGAAGGAGGTGTGGTCTCCGTGTCTCATCCTCAGTGAAGGAGGTGTGGTCTCCGTGTCTCACTGAAGGAGGTGTGGCCTCTGTATCTCAGTGTGAATGAAGGAGGCGTGGCCTTTTTCACCACCAAACAATATATTTTTCAATCTGCAGTTTTTTAGGATGCCAAAAAGAGTGTGTCGTGTGCGTGTGTGTGTGTGTCTTACCCTCCTCTGGTAGATGGCGATCCAGTCAGTGGTGGAGAACCACTTGTGGCCCTTGATGTCGTTGACGCCGTTCTTCAGGTTGCCGTAGCGCTTGGTGAGGTCGACCTGCAGCAGGTTGCGCAGAAGCTCCTTCAAATCTGAGCTGAAGTGTGAGGGGAAACGCACCTGCACATGCGTCCACACACACAGTTACATACAGTGTTTATAAAGTTGCATTTACATACATGATTATCCGTGTGTGTTGCTTGCCACCTTTCCTGAGACGATCTTCTCGTAGATGTGGATCGGCTGATCTGCGAAGAACGGAGGATACCCGGCTGCCATCTCGTACACCAGCACACCCAGAGCCCACCAGTCTACCGCTTTATTATAACCCTGAGAGAGGACACACGGGAGAGGGTGTGAGAAAGAAGAACACAATTTTCACGCTAGCAGACAAGCCGCTCGCGCTGACTGTAGATCGTCTTCTGTCAGCGCCACCGTTATCTCGTCTGGGTGTCCGGCACTTTCAAAAATTCAGATGAGATAGTAGTAGTTATACTACTATACTGTATATACTGATATACTGTAACTTCTAAAGCTAACTGTAATAATCTCAGCTACTTCCTGCCAAGCTTTATTTATTGATTTATTTTGTAACATCTCTGTACACATTTAGTGAAAGGTTGTACATGACAGGATAAGGTTATCCTTCCATTTTTGCGCGTCAAATAGTGAACGTGAATTAACTGCAGGTAGAAACTGAGGTCGTGAGCGGGGAACTGAAGCACCGTCAGACAGAACTTGGTCTGTGGAATCACCTGAACTAATGATTCGGATTTGTCACTTTACTGCATCGTAACTAATAAAAAAAAAAAAAAACAAAAAAACACAGCACTGAGACTTACTTTACTCAAGATGATCTCCGGAGCCAGATACTCGGGCGTACCGCACAGCGTCCATGTGCGACCTTTAACACGCTTTGCAAAGCCAAAGTCTGTCACCTGCACACACGCGCGCACACACACACACACACACGATAATAACTACACTGAGCATCAAGCTTCACCTTAAACTAGAAAATGCCCCCGTAACTCGAAACTTCTAACCGTCAACTTGGGGTAGCGTTCTCAACTATGGCTTCCTTTCCCCGCTTACATCGTGACGTCGAATCAACATGGCCGCTCACAGCATCAGAAGTAAACAAAGTCGCACCTTTAAACGCGTTATATACTGTATATACAAGTATTCGATTTCAATAGAGCAACACACAGACATATTCACTTGTTAAATATATAACACTGACTATTTAGGAAAATATGCATCACTCATCACAGTTAGCGGGCTAGCCTGTTGCTAACAAAAGACAACCATTTTTTTTTTTATTTACTTTCACACAGAGGTGGATAATGACATAACTCTTCCCTGTGAATCGCTCACGGACCAAGTCGAATGCAGTATCTTTGTTAGTTCTGTCCAACGTTTCTCTAACACCGTCTATCTACCTATATTTGTTCATATTATCGAATATTAGCAAGCTAGCATTGTTGAGTTTGTCGAACACTAGCTAGCTAATTTTGTTCATTTTGTCTACTGTTAGCTAGCTAGCTCCGGTTGTTCACTTTCTCCAAGGTTAGCTAGCTTTATTTGTTCATTTCTTGTGTTTCTTTTCTTTCCTTTTTATAAAGTTCCCAAAATGATTTAAAATGGTCGCCTGAACATCTGCTGCGATTTTATCCTGATTTATAAACCTAGGACGTGTAAATAAAGATGGATATGGGATTGGGAAACACCGCCAGGTAGCCTGTCCTACTGCTGGGTCATTGACAGACACGACATGGAGTTCAATATTAAAATATCGATATTCAATAGTTTCAGTAATTGGTGGAAAATACTGAGCACACACACACACGTTCATGTTACATATTGTGTTGCTTTAACAGTAATTCATCCTGAAACCTTTTGCTAAAATCTTTTCAAATGAAACGCACTTCCAAAGAAACATTTAGCAAACCGTTGCAGTTACATAACGTCCAATCAAAGAAAACCTACCCGGGGGGTGCGTCTCGATCAGGTCCCTAAGTGATGAGTCAGTATATGGTGTAGATGAGTTGGGGCAGTGGTAAAGAACCTGGCTCGCTATGCTTTGAGACACTGATGTACTCAATTTCCGGCGACATGACTACATACTCGCGAAGTAAAACGTCACCACGGGCATTTATCAACAGCAGGCAGGACCGATATCTCAGTATACGTCATAAATCCGTTCGCTTAATCCCACGCGTTTCTGTCATGGTCATGGTCAGTAGATGATTTATTTTTTTCCTCGAGCTGAGAGGCTTCGGAAAACATGATGCAATTTGCAGTAAGGGAAGATAATGAGCATCAATGCTCCCTGGTTTTTGCGGTGCATTGTGGGATTTCTTTAGGGAGCGAACGTGCCAGTGCATTGGAATGGATTTTTCGATTAAGACAGCCCTTAAAATGGCCGACTCCCTGATCGGTGCCCTGACTACCGAACTAGGGAGCTGACTGAGACACTCCCAGTGTCAACATTTAAAACGGATAGTATGTTTTCTAAAATCTGATCTAAAATCCTGTGACCGCATCACAACAACTGGATTGTGCGTTACGCACCGGGTTTTTAAACATGTAACAAAACCGTTTCATTTAAGCCATTGTTCTGTGCATAGCTTACTATTAACGCACACTACATTTATGAGGATCATTCATAGCAAATATTATAATTATAATAATGAGAAAATAAAACATTTTACCCTTTGATAAATGCAATTAGCCACTCGAGGGCGTGCGTTACACTGATTTTATCAGGGGTAAAGTTTTTTTTCTTTTTAAATTCTCTTTCTCAGTATGCCGCAGTGCTCTGTGCGGACAGTAGAGAGCAGCAGAGTTCAGTTCAATTGTGACCAGACTCTCATCACGCACTCTCCTGTCCTCGCGTTTCAGTCATGTGACCTATTTACTTTTATTTATTTATTGTTCCAGTCGCCATATTTGGGACCAAATCTAGAGGTGAAAAATGACTAAAATTACTCACTGGAATAATAATGTTACTTGCACAGAGCCGATTAACTTCCGATAAAGATTTGATCTTTGTGTACTTTCCCCCCTGAACTCCTAAGTCTACTTAAACCGGCAGAAACTTACCAAATTTGTATTTTCCTGATATTTATATTTATCCTACATGACCCTTCTCCCTGTTCTGGAGAACCTGAAACGTATTTAAAGAGCACAGAACCCGAGCGACTGTCTGGGTGGGTAAAAGATCCTGTCGTAAGTCAATACCAGCTAAAGTTGTCCCATAATGTAGCTAGCTTGCTAACATAGCTACGCGTCAGCATGACAGGGAGGATCTGCTGCTTATCGTAGATGTACTGTATGCAGTGAAGTGTGTTAGAGAACTGGATTATCAGTACAAATGAAAACGAAGCACAGACTCAGTATCGCTGATACAGTCAGTCAACTGTTTGGTTCTCAAAATGGCAGCGATTATACAGCGCGACAGCACAAAGCGCACTGCTGTAGGAAGACGAAACTCAGAGGATGAGTGTGGGAGTTTCAGTTAATCTAATTCCTGTGATCTGATTGGCTGAAAAAGGAAAATCGCCAATAACTGTCACAATTCACTGGTCAGTGATTTTAGTGCCACTAAATAAGATCAAAGTGTGTGTTGTGTGTGATAGAGAGAGAAAGACCTGTATGTAGCCCTGTTGGTCGATGAGGAGGTTTTCTGGTTTCAGATCTCTGTAGATGAGATCCAGAGCGTGAAGATACTCAAACGTCAGAACTATCTGAGATGCATAAAACCGAGCATGAGGTTCACTGTATAAACAGAAAGGGAGAGAGAAAGACAAAATGAGAGAGAGAGAGATAGAAAGAGAGAGAGAGAGAGAGAGAGAGAGAGAGAGAGAGAGAGTTTACTTGTTTCATTCATCATGGGGGATGCAAAATTTTGCTCTTTTGCAGTCTTTTTTAAAATGGCTATTTTCCATTGACTGTCTGAATAATAATAATAAAAAAAAGCTTGAAAATTAAAGTGTTAGCCGTCAGCCGCTTGTTCATCAAGATTACTTTTCAACCTGATTTACCTAAATGACATCGCTTCCTGGAAAACTCTCCTGTCACAGTAAATTAAGTTCCAAGAAAACTGCAGGCGTATTGCAGATTGTGTAAAATCCCGTCATGTTACACTACATTTACACACAACTGCTGATGAATTTATTAACTACGAATTCACAGAGTTAAACTTGACAATCCCTGGCATGACCGCTAGGGGGAGACAACAGCATCATGTCCCGATATAATGACTCCACTCGGTTCATTGAAGTTTGATAAAAAGGTAATAGCGTCTGACTTTTCACGTAAAAACTTAACATCATAAAAACGTCTCGTTTACTGATGTGTAAAAAAAAAAAGTAAAACGTGTGTAAAGTGTGTCTCACCTGAACCTGCCGATCCTGCGCAGGTGTGAAAACATCTCTCCTCCCTGAACATACTCCATCACCATATACAGGTTTGTGTTATCCTACACACACACACACACACACACACACACACACACACACACACACACAATTTATAACATCATGTTGGATATATTACCCATTCACATTAGATTCTCTTTATAACAGTAGAGAACACACACACACCTTAAAGGAGTACTCGAGTTGTACTAGAAAAGGAAAACTGACTGCCTGCAGGATGCGTTTCTCATTCAGAGTGTGTTCAATCTGCTTCAACTTCACCACCTGAGAGAGAGAGAGACAGAAAGAGAGAGAGAGAGAGAGAGAGACACATGTAACTGGTGAGCTTTACTGCATCATATACTACATAAGTATAAGGGGGTCGGGTCTTTGTTTCAAATTTGCATATTTATACAATCTGGATTCCCCGATGAGTGTAAACGTGCAGGTGCTACTTTCCCTTTACCTGTTGTTGTCGTTTTTTTTTTTTTTTGATCTCTAAAGCAGGCTTGAGGAGACATTCTGATTGGCTGCGCAGCGTAAATATCAAGGGCACGTTTAAGCTTCGTACCTTCTGCTTGTTGAGGATTTTCATGGCGTAGTGCTGGCCGTTCTCCGGTGCCTGACGAGCATCACGCGGCCAAATGAGCCTGTTCCCAGAGTCTTCAGCAAATCAAACTGGTCCAGAGATGCCGTATTCTGAACAAACACACACACACACCAAAAAACACCCACGCCAATACATATAATGCCAAATAATGTGGACACTCAAAACACAATATGTAGTTGTACGATAGGTATTTCTGCCATTACTGCTATACCAATAATTAAAAAAAAAATGATTAGCTGCATTATAGCATGCAAGCTCCTCGTCCTCGTAACTCCTGCTACTGTACAGCGTACCTCTTCCCTTTCTTCCGTCCCTTTCCAAATGGCCATAATCACAGGAGTAATCTAACTAGTAAATAAACCAGCAGCAGCGTCTCCATATATACACACACACACACACACACACACACACACACAACTTAAAACATATAGAAGTGCAAGCAGAGCAAATAATGCATGTTAAACCTAGTGACCATGAAAGATGCATGCTGCAGACAGATGATAAGTGGGAGTGAGTGCGCGGCTGTGTGTGGTGAAAAACAGAAGAACTGCCTGACGGATGCAGTGCGGTCTTATAAAGTGCATTTCTTTCAAAGCTGAGAATTCCTGAACCCCACGTACAGCATGACGTCATATCAACAGTAAATAAAACAATAAATAAACAAACAAACAAACAAACAATTGCTTCTCTACTCGTACATGAGATTCTAGTCATATTTGCTTTGATCAAGGAATCGATCAGTAGTCTACAAACTCTGGCGACCGAGCACATTGTTTTAAGGAGGTCTTAAGGAGGCGTCTCGTATCGGCTTCATTGAGGCGTCCTCGCTCTGTAGTGCGAAAGTGACGTGACTTGAGTTGAGTTATCGTTGAACGCAGCACTAACACGGATGGGAACTGAAGCTGTGCGAGTAAAGAACTTAGGGTCACATCCCCCACAACTCCATCTTACCTGAGCAGGATTCTCCCATTTCCTGAGGAAGTCTTCCCTGGCGAGGGCCAAGAATTCTTTAACTACGGAGGAATCACATAAAACAACGTCACAAACATACGCTACATGACCAAAAGTATGTGCACCCTGCCCTGTCTGTCAGACCCATATGAGTTTCTTCCCCAAACTGCTGACACATGGTCTGAAGCACAACTGTACGCTCTAGCATTGCAGTTTCCCTTCAATGGAACTAAGAGGCCCAAACCTGTTCCAGCATGACGATGCCCCGGTGCATTAAGGTGGAAGAACTCGAGAGTCCTGCACAGAACCCTGACCTCAACCCCACCGAACACCTTTTGGGATGAACTGGAACTGGAGCCTCGTCGACATCCCGACATCAATAACGCTCTTGTAGCTAAACGAACACAAATCCTCACAGCCACGCCCCGAAATCTTTCAACACACTCAAACGTGCTTAAAACATCTGCTTTCAGCAAACCGCAACTGCACTTAAAAGTATCTCTACATGTTGTGAAGCTAGTTCACTTTCCACTAGCGAGGTGTTAGCATTGATAAGTGCTACACAGTTTTGAATCCATCGTGTATTTCTGGCTGTAACGAGTCTCTCTTGAGCCACGTCAATATTTCCTTGCGAATATTTATTGTTACAATTTTTGGCCATTACAGTTCCTTTTCCACATGGAAGCAGTAAAATATATAACTTTGCATGCACCAAGTATCCTGTGTATATTGAGCCAAGATATTTTATTATGCTGCAATAAGATGATTTCACGAATCGATTCTTGACCAGATTATCAATCAGTACGTTTACGTGGACAACAATAATCTGATATTAACCCCATTAGGACGATACTCTGATCAAGAAACTAGCATGTAAACAGCGATTATTGACGACCTTAATCTGATTAAAGTCGCACTCGAAGTGAACACAAGTGAAATTAAGACGTGTGGAGTACTCCTGTTTTAGATGCATTATGGACGTGTATTACAGACATGTACACACCTTAATCACATTAGTAACATTGTGTGGGAGTTCTCACCGCATTGTGCGACAGGACACGATCACACACGGCAGCGCTCAACCATTCAGCGGCAAACAACAGAGCACGGCTGCGTCCCAAACTGCGTACTTACCTACTATAAAGAAGGAGAAATACATGTATCTCAGCTACTATATAGTAGGCAAGTATGCGGTTTGGCAAGTAAGCAGTCGTCTGTTTGCACGTACAGAACGACAAATAATTAACCGCACTTGAAGCATTCGTAAAATTTCAAATAAAAACACCCAGCACTGTATACGGTTCCATAACGAAGACCGACTGTACGTCGATGCGTGACATTCTGGAGGGAAAGTCGGACGGCGTGGTGCGGGGACGTGATGACGTGTGCCGCTAATCCATCTATGTTCTATAACACGTAAAACCTGAACATGAAAGGAGTATTCTAAAAGCGACTCATGTAAACACCTTAATCAGAATACTCTCTTATTCAGAATAAGGTCAATAATTAGATTACTGCTGTCCGTGTAAACGTCGTCAGAGTGCATGTAAACACACTGCTTGGTCAAGCTGACTTTTTTTTAAATTATATATATTTGAAGATCATTGTTTGGTTAAAAATGATTCCCAAATGAATTTGTTGATGGCAGAATCCATCCTCACACAGAGAACGGCTATTCTCAAGCGTCTGGGATCGGTCAGGATGACTGGCTCATGCACACATTGCTGTTTATTTTAACCTGAATTTTGACTTCCTTCATTTTCATAAGCGCAGGAAACTCTGAATTTCCCACCGCTGTAAATGCGCATATGCAAATGACTACAAGGTGGTAAACTTTCAGCTGCTTGAAATTTTCCTGTCCTGAATTTCCAAGACGCAAATAGATTTTCCTGACCTGAAATCCGCCCTACCTGGTTTGCTCTTTAAAACTGGAATTTCCGTTTTTAACTCCAATTACCCAATTTCTATTAAAACCCGGAAATTTTGTTTCATTGAATTTTTTCATTCTGGAATGATATATTTTTTTACTTGAAATTTCACTTAATTACTTAATGCTGTTATAAGCAATAAAAACTGTGGATCTCATTGGGAGAGAGAGAGAGAGAGATAGATACAGAGGGATGAGAGAGAGAGAGAGAGAGAGAGAGAGAGAGAGAGAAAAGAGAGATACAGAGGGATGAAAGAGAGAGAGAGAGAGAGAGAGAGATACAGAGGGATGAAGAGAGAGAGATACAGAGGGATGAAGAGAGAGAGATACAGAGGGATGAAGAGAGAGAGATACAGAGGGATGAAGAGAGATACAGAGGGATGAAGAGATACAGAGGGATGAAGGGAGAGAGAGAGAGATACAGAGGAATGAAGAGAGAGAGAGAGAGAGAGAGAGAGAGAGAGAGAGATACAGAGGGATGAAGAGATATACAGAGGGATGAAGAGAGATACAGAGGGATGAAGGGAGAGAGAGAGAGAGAGAGAGAGAGAGAGATACAGAGGAATGGAGAGAGAGAGAGATACAGAGTGATGAAAGAGAGAGAGAGAGAGATACAGAGAGAGAGGGTTGAAGGGAGAGTGAGAGGGATGAAGGGACAGACACACAGAGAGAGAGAGAGAGAGAGAGAGAGAGAGAGAGAGAGAGAGAGAGAGAGAGAGGCAGCTACAGAGGGATGGATGAAGACGCACCGCTTTCCATCTCGTTTCCCCTCCTGGCGGCCGGCGTGTTGCCCATGACTGGGAGACCAAGCGCTGGTCACCGGTGGATTTTCTCTCCAACAGTCCGGATTTGGAGACGGTTTGTTTGAAACGAATCCACACGGATGATGAAATCCGGGTTTAAAGGCGCGCGACAGCGTTAACTGAGGTTACAGGGCCACGGCGCACCATCTATCCGCATCAGGCCGGAGCGAGCCCGGGCCCCGCCGGCCCCTCAGCGCCGTCCCTTCGGCCCGATTTCCGCCCTGTTTACGGCTCTTCCGCAGATGAAACGTCGGTCCCGTCCCTATCTGGGGCTCTCCGGAAACTCGGAAATGAAAATGGGTCATGAAAAAGACGCTAGAGCAGAAACAGCAGCATCACGGAAGGATGCAACCAGGCGGCCGGTTCGCTTCCATGTCCCGCCTCTCGGCGCAGGCTATTGGCTGCGTTTCACAGAGACTGGCAGGTGGAAAGAACGGTGATTGGAGCGATGCCATTGGTCAGTTCTCTGATTGACAAATCACGCCTCCTCTAGAAACTAGTATACACGTTTCCAACGTTTCCATTATTTCTAGTTGAGAAAATCTACACTATATGGCCAAAAGTATGTGCACCCCTGACCATCACACCAGTATGCGATTCTTATTGTTCCAACTGTTGCACACAGTTGTAAATAGTTTCCCTTCACTGGAACCTGAAACACTGTTCCAAGACGACGATGGCCCTGTGCACAAAGCGACGTGTAGACGTGGTGTGTTAAGGATGGAAGAACTCGAGTGCCGAAAACCCCACTGAACACCTCTGGGATGAACTGGAGCCTCCTCGACATCCCAGCATCAGTGCCTGACCTCACTAACGCTCTTGTGAACACAAATCCCCACAGCCACGCTCCGAAATTTCGTGGAAAGCTTTCCCAGAACACTGGAGCGCATTATAACAGCAAAACAGGAATACATCTGGAACGGGACGCTCAACAAGCACATATGGATGTGATTGTCAGGGGTGCACATACTTTTATGTTCAGTTCAGCAAATCTTTACTGTCCCTAGAAAGGGCCATTTCTATTGCAGCATCTGGTGACCAAAATAGGACAAAGACAAAATCTACTTTTGGTTGAATAGTGTGGATATAAAGGATAGAGTGTTCTGTGAAAATAGCTTTAGTCCATCGCCATGAAAATAACTGAAGTCTTCAAAACCGAGCAGTAGAACCTAAACATTACATATTTCAAATACATTTAAACAGAGACGCAGATTGTGGTGTCCAAAAGCAGTGTCTATCAAAGAAATGAGGAAAAGCCACGTTGCATACACTTTTAAATAAAACAGAAGGTGAAATAAACTGCCGCTGTGAGAGAAGCAATTAACAATATAAGCACTAGCCTGTATAAACATTAAGCAACCTGACTAACCTGATCAACCTAAAACACCCCAGTACTGATTTAAATCAATCAAGGAGGCGTGGTCTCTTGTGTGGGAGATTAGTTCACCTGTGAGATCTTTACAGTTGGATGATCAGAGATGCTAGACGTGCTTCACGTTCCCTTTGATTGGATACAATTCCCAAACAATAACTCACCAAAGAAACAAACAAAACTTTGTTCCAAAACAAAATGTCACCTTTGCGCCCAGTGCGGGAGGTGTGGCCTCTGTGCCCATCACTCTCAGTGCAGGGGGTGTGGCCTCAGTGCCCATCACTCTCAGTGCAGGGGGTGTGGACCACCAGTCTTCAAAACTAACAATTTTTAAACTTTTTAAAAGTTTTCCAAAACTGAATTGCATTCTGCCATAATGAGAAGTATCTCTCTCTATCTTTCATACATCAGATTGTCAATCGCAGCTCATATCTGAGAAGGATCGAGTTTTTGAGAAGTGCCACAGTATCGAGATTGAGTGTAACTCTCTAAGCGTTTAAATGGACACAGTGGTCTGGCCCCGGTTTACACCCTCTAAGCAGGTTGCATCACAAAGACAAAACATGAAAAGGTGGAGAGGATGAGTGTAAAGGGAGCGACGAGGTGAATGAAATGATGAGTGGATCAAGGGTAAAACACACCAAAGGCCCTCACGACTGTTGCCAAGCGACAAGTACCTCACATATGCACTACCCCTTTTCCGACGATACGGTGCCGGTTTGGTTTGTGAAGGCTCCCAGGTTTCCACTGCTTCAAGAACTGAACATTTACACCATCACCTGTTTTTCTTTTTCTAATGCATGTCACAGTTTTAACTTCTGATTTTCTTTTTTTTTTTTTTAAACCATCTGAAATGAAAAAAACCCACAACACAGAATGGTATCCAGAATCCAAAACCAGAGCAGTTTGTGCGCTGGTGGATGAAAGTGTGGTGTGTGTGTGTGTGTGTGTGGTGTTACAAATACAGCAATTTTGATTTATTAACTTCAACCGTTAAATATATTTTAGAACAAAATATACAAGAAAAAAAAGGAGAACTCAAATGCAAAAGTAAGTATTCCAAATTAATATTCATTTTACCCAATCACAATGTGTGCCTCTGACTCCTCCCACTCTGGAGCAGACTGAAAATTTCCATGAGATGCGCCAGTTGGTTTCCATACATAAAAGCTAGGGTAGCGATGCACTTCTACACAAACAAAAAGACGGTTTTTGAAGCTGCATTTGACCACTGAAGCCTAAATTACCGCTCTTGTGCACGGTGTATGCGTGGCGAGCTAGCATCAGCTCAAGCAATCCATCCATCTTCCATGCCACTTATCCTACACAAGGATGCGGGGAGCCAGGGAGACTATCTCAGGGCACACCCTGGACGGGGTGCCAGCCCATCGGAGGGGACAATCACACACACACACACACACTATGAACAGTTTGGAAATGCCAGTCAGCTTACAAAGCATGTCTTTGGACTGGGGGAAAAAACGAGTACCCGTAGGAAAACCCCAAAGCACGGGGAGAACATTCAGACTCCGTGCACACAAGACAGAGGTGGGATTCAAACCCTCATGATGAAATATTTGCTACCCTGAGCCATCCAGACTTGAGCGTACAAGTGCCCCAACAAGTTCCTTTAGACCTCTATTATAGGTGACGTGTTAGCTATTTCCCACCCTCCTCATTACAGGGAAATGTGTCAGTTACCGTCTCTGCTCTCTGTGATTACTGGGATAGGCTCCAGGTTTCCCCGTGACCCTGAAAAGGAGTAAGCGGTATAGAAGATGGATGGATGGACTTAGCTGCAGGTCAGTAATTTCATCGTTTCACTTTGCTGAATTAATTTTGTGAGCTACAAGGCAGCGCTACAGAGCTGCATCTTCAGTGGGCAGAGTCAGAGGCACACAGTGATGACATCAGAGGGCCATGACTGGTTACGGGGGATGTTGATCCAAGAACATGGCTTACTTGCTATTAAGAATAACATTCACACTGATGAGCTTTAGAGCAGCATGATGTGTGTGTTCCTTCACTGCCACCCTGTGTTCAGGAGGAGAAGTGCATCCAAAATCATCCTGTAAGTACAGAGTGTCCAACTAAATGAGTGATCAAACACTGTGACTGTGTGTGTGTGTGTGTATGTGTGTCTCCCCCCCCCCCCGCTTATAAGCAGTCCATAGAATTGTCCGGCCTGAGTCCTAGTGCCGGGGCTTTTCCTGGTGGGCAGCTGGGTGGAAACATGGTGTTGAGGGTGGGGTCTAAATTCTCAAAGTCCGCTGATTTGTCCATGATTGTCTCCCAGTTGATGTGGAACCGTGTGACACGCGGGTTTGACGCCAAGATGTTTCTCTGCAGCTGAGGATAAAAAAAAAAGTTAATACCTGATGCACTTATTCTCCACTTATTCTCCAAAGAAACAAATGGATTAATAAATATTAATAACAGTGATGATCACAAATAATAAAGAACTTTTCAGTTTTCAGATTCTCACCAGAAGTCCATTCCATTCTTTATTTACTTTATTTGTTATGAGTCCAGAGTCGAGATGGCTGCTGATGGGTTCATTATGTTTGTTCTTCATAGAATAAACGTAACCTAAAGAGCCACATTGAGTGGCTGAGAAGGGTCCGCTGTCATTATACAGCACGAGATCGGCCTCTAGAGGCGAAATAAAAACCATCACTGACCAATTTTGTTGGGTTATTTGAAGTGTTTTTAGATTCGTTTTGGGACTTCTATTTTTATTTGCTATTTGGAGTGTTACTTTTCGGTTCAGTTTGGATGCATGTTTTTATTCATTTTAAAATGTATTAATAGTTAACATAATATTTATTTCATTTAAAAAAACCTACAGTACATTGTCACGGTGCAGTCAGTGCTGTTTATTTTTGTACTAAAGTTCAGTGATATTTTAAAAACTATCGGTTAGGAGGTTCCGCCCGACTTAGTTATCGGTATCGGTAAAATCCACTATCGCTCGACCTCTAACCCAGACTGTAGAGGATAGTATCTTACAGTATATTGGCTTGTTGTACAGTTTAAGCTCTTAAATAAGTCAATATAAATTACACCCCTTCTTTTTATTTTCTCACCACACAACCAGACGGGTCCAACGACACCGTTTCCCCTTCTCACAATTCCGTCACAAGTTACCTGCGAGTAGTCGGGTTTGATGGGCGGGTTCTCACGCAGCTCGGGGTCTGTGTACTCGTTGTTGACATAGTAACCGATGCGAATAAACTCCTGACCCCGATACGTGCATGTGATTAACACCACGGTCACGCCCACCGCATCGCTTTCAGGAATCAGCGCCGTGTTCGGAGCGTCTGCCTGCAGATTTCAACACACCTTTCTACAGTTACATCCACCAAATACAGCACACGCCAACGAATACGGACGTCACGTAGAAACGAACAAGTGACGCATAATAACCACAAAACTTCCTCTTTTAATCACTTGTGATTTCTTTCTTCGTTTTATTACTTGTTGTTCGTCCTCGACCTGACGGTGACTTTTTCCTGACAGAGATCATTAAACAAACTGAAGGACGTAATTTAGTGTATTTAAGTTGTAAACAATCAACATTATTAAGAGCAAACAAACAAGTAAATAACCTCCACACCTGAAACACAAACATGTGTCTCCCTGCAGGAACTGGGCCGACCAGAACCGAGTCCAGCGTCTGATCGTACTCCTCACTCTCTGCCGAGCCCACGTAGATGATCTTCCACTCCAGATCTGCCCCGAGAGATGCACAGAAATATGTAGAGTCAGCTATAACGATAGGACTTAAACTGATCTCTGTTTACGTCATAATAACCACAATGCAATCACAAACACTCATCATCCATCACAGTAAATAATATTCGAACGCTGAAAGATTTCACGCAGACACGCCAATTTCTACCGAAAATAAAAATATTTTAAATATTTTAACCTTCAGCTATTTAAATTCATTTAATGATTCGTTTAAAGTACTCATCTGATTGAACTTACTTAATTCTGTAATATTTATTTATATAATGTCCCCCAGTGAATATTTCATACATCTTAAGACTAATAAACGGACTGCCCATATTTCACATCCTGACCAATCAGGAAGAAGGGGCGTGGCTGTAACAGTGCCAATGGCACATCAATTACATAAACCTGGTCCTGTAATAACCTGTGTGTGTGTGTGGAAGTTCTCCATGTTTTAGGTTTGAAAAAATGAACAGGATTAGTCGCTCTACTTAGTGCACTAGATGGTCTTTGTTTAAATTTGGGATTTGGCCCAAACTGATTACAAAAAATAAGAAAAGGACAGTAGGCGTTACTAAAGGTGGCTTTTATACCACTGTATTACTGCTGTGTCTCATTAACTGTGTTTCAGTCCACTATGAGCTTAACAAAAGTCTGGTGACTTTGCCTCAATAAATCATGTGATTGGATAATTGTAAACAAAAGTAAACATGGCGGAGAGCGAGATGCACCGGTTTCCCCAGAAGTCATGATTTTGTTGTCCATCAAACTCTCTCTCTGGCTTTCTTCTCTCTCTGGCTTTCATATCTCTCTCCTTTACTCTCTCTCTCTCTGGCTTTCGTATCTCTCTCCTTTACTCTCTCTCTCTGGCTTTCTTATCTCTCTCCTTCTCTCTCTCTCTGGCTTTCGTATCTCTCTCCTTTACTCTCTCTCTCTCTCTGGCTTTCTTATCTCTCTCCTTTATCTCTCTCTCTGGCTTTTTTACCTCTCTCTCCATCTCTCTCTCTCTGGCTTTCGCATCTCTCTCTCTCTCTGGCTTTCTTATCTCTCTCCTTTACTCTCTCTCTCTCTGGCTTTCTTATCTCTCTCCTTTACTCTCTCTCTGGCTTTCGCATCTCTCTCCCCGTCACTCTTTCCCCCTTTTTATCCTTCATATCAATCTGTCTTTTTCTCTCTTCCCCTGTCACTCCTACTCTGTCTTTTTGTCTCCCCCTGTCTTTCTCTATAGACTTTAGAGAAATGAACAAGTCGATAAGTGTGCACCTTCAGGCAGATCCTCCATGCACTCAAACGTGATCTCGAACTGAAACGGATTACAGAAAGGACTCGGGTTGTCCAGAACCGCCACGTTCAGCACCTGCACTTTCGCCATAACTCCCCCAGACCCACACCATAAACCTGTTTGTGCGGGGTTTATATTCCTGAACACGTCTGGAAACGTCTCCTCTGCCAACGTGTCTGGTGTCTGTGTAAAAAAAAAATATATGAAGAAATGAAAAAGAAGAAGTGTAAACAATGTAAACAACCCGCGGTTCACCAGCAGGTGGAGATCACCTCCTCACCTCCTCACCACGCTGGCTGTAACCTTACAACACAACACAAACTAACACATAATCATTGTGATTCAATAGTTTCCCCACTGCACACGTCTTTAACGTCTCGCTAATTTCACTCCAACTGACACAAACACACGGGTGTGCCTTAAAGTTCTCTCTCTCTCTCTCTCTCTCTCTCTCTCTCTCTCTCTCTTTCTGAGATTACGAATCTAAAAGCGGGTCAGGTTTTAAAACTGAAAAAACAACCCGAGCCACTCAGTGCTCAAATCCCAAATACATTTCTAATCCCTATACGAACTCACTATTAGAGTGTGAGATAACGGGATTTCGCGCCCTATGTAGTGCACTACTTGTTACACATTGAGGTATTTGGGATTCGGCCAAGCTTTCTTCCTCGCCAGTGAAATAAAGCGGTAAAAATTCAAGAGGAAATATTTTCTACTGCTGCCGCATGGGAAGCGTCGGTACTGCACTTCAAATCTTTCTCTCAGGAGGCTGTTCGTGGCTGCGTTCTCCGGAGTCCGCCACGAAATTCAGCCTACTTCTTTTTGTTTCTTTTTTAAATAAATAAATAAAACTGATCTGATTCATAGATAATTTATTACAATACAAATGGATATTTTCACTATTTTATAAACACTGCAAAAAAAAAGAAGAAGAAAAGAAATGTCCTCCAACAATCGACTGCTTTTTATTTCCAGCAAATTTCTTAACATGTAAATATTTGTATTGGCATAAAAAGATTCAACAACGGAGACATAAGCTGAAGAAGTTTCAGAGACGTTCGAGGAACAGAAATGGAATAACGAGTCCCTGAATAAAGCGGAGGTCGATATCAGAAGGAACAGACAATATCCGGTGTAACCTCCAGTTGCTTTAAGTACTACAGGGCATCTCATCCTCATGGACTGCACCAGATCGGTCAGTTCTTGCTGTGAGATGTTCCTCCACTCTTCCACCAAGACTTCATCATGTCTGGAGGGACACATGGTTACATGTAATTTTCCACTGCAAGGATGATCAGCTGTCCTTCCTGTCTCCCTGTAGCACCGTCTCAGGCGTCTTACATTACAGACATGACAGTTTATTGCTCTGGCCAGATCTGTGTCAGTGTCAGGGTTTTGGCAATCTTCTTATAGCTTTGGCCATTTTTATATAGAGCAACAATTCTTTTTTTTTTTTTAGATCCTCAGAGAGTTCTTTGCCATGAGGTGCCATGTTGAACTTCCAGTGACCAGTATGAGGGAGTGTGAGAGCGATGACACCAAATTTAACACACCTGCTCCTCATTCACACCTGAGACCTTGTAACACTAACAAGTCACATGACACCACGGAGGGAAAATGGCTAATTGGGCCCAATGTGGACATTTTCACTTAGGGGTGTACTCACTTTTGTTGCCAGCGGTTTAGACCTTAATGGCTGTGTGTTGAGTTATTTTGAGGGGACAACAAATGTACACTGTTACACAAGCTGTACACTCACTACTTTACATTGTAGCAAAGTGTCATTTCTGCAGTGTTGTCACATGAGCAGATATCATCAAATATTTACACAAATGTGAGGGGTGTACTTACTTTTGTGAGATACCGTACCTTCTGGGTCTAAACATTTTTCAAGTTATACTGAAAATAAAATGATCCACAGAAAACTGAGGGATTTTATTGAATGAACTTTATTTATTTAATGTATTTATTGAGTAATTTCTTTCTTTATATTATATTTGTGTTGAATACGTGTCAAGCTCAAAGCGACAGCCTTTTATTAACATTTAACAACATTTGTCTCTGATCAAAATCATGCAGCCCAATATTATTATTTGAAAACTCAGATGTAGATTAGTTTGCAGCTTGTAATCGGTGGTTTAAGCCATGATATAAACTTCCGTGTTCATGTTCATGTTGTTAAGACATTTAAGTTGGGCATCCAAAATCGTCTAACAGGCTCTCCAGACTTCTCAGGCCAATGTATCTCTCCTTGTTGTTGTTCTGGTCCTCCTGACTCTCCTTTTCCGTGGGCCAGTACTCCAACCAAGTGCTGGTTCCGATCGTGTAGCGGTAACTGACAAGAAACACAGACATCTTTCCGTGATTCTTTAGAATATTATGACTATTTTAATATTCTTTATCATGGTACAACACTATACCGATACATCCATTCAGTTTCATGCAATTTCATTTGTATAGCGCGTTTAACGACATACACCCCTAGTGGCCAAACCACAGAACTACAGGCTGTATTCAGGTTTTAATATTAAAACTGTGCACATTGTTATTCAAACCTCAGACATAACTACAGCTTTGAGTGCTAATTCAGAAGTCGCACAGGAGGGTGGAGTTATCTGAAAACAATAAGTGTGTTTGTTGCACTAACCAACAAATTATGACTGCACCAGAATCATAAATAAATAAACAACAAATAAATAAATAAATAAATAAATAAATAAATAAATAAATATGCATCCATCCATCCATTTTCTTTACCGCTTGTCCTACACAGGGTCATGGAGAGCCTGGAGTTTGTCCCAGGAACTCAGGGAACAAGGCAGGAGACCCCCTGGATGGGGTGCCAACCCATCGCAGGGTGCAATCGCACACACATTCACAAAATTTTGAGATGCAATTCAGCCTTTAGAGATGCAATTCATGTCTTTGGACTGGGAGTGGAAGCTTGTGAAGCATGGGGAGAGCCCCCCAACCCTGACACGCTAACCATTAAATCACAGTGCACCCTATCCTTCTTCTTCTTCTTCTTACTGCTTCAACATAATCATATCAGATCTTCTTTTAATTATGCAATTACTATGGTCAAATCTATGTGCCCCCCGACCATCACAACAATATGTGGTTCTTCTGAAAACTGTTTCCACAAAGTTGGAAACACATAATTGTATAGAACATCTCTGTATGCTGTAGCATTACAATTTCCCTTCACTGGAACCGAGAGGCCTCAAACCCTGTTCCAGCATGACGATGCCGCTGTGCACAAAGCGAGCTCCGTGAAGACGTGGTGTGAGAAGGTTGGAAGAACTCGAGCGTCCTGCACAGAGGCCTGACCTCAAGCATACTGAACACCTTTGAGATGAACTGGAACTGGAGCCTCCTCACATCAACATCACCATCAGTACCTGACCTCAACCTCACTAATGCTCTTGTAGAATGTGTGAATGAACACGAATCCCCACAGCCACACCCCGAAATCTAGTGGAAAGCCTTCCTAGAAGAGTGGAGCGCATTATAACAGCAAAGGTGGAGTAAAGCACAGACGGGTGTGATTGTGTAGATATTGTGTGATCCTCACTTTTCTTTAATCAGTTTCGGCTCAGGACCCATGATGAGGTAGTCCTTGCCTTCCTCCAAACCAAGCTTTTTTTTGCAGACTATATGAGCGTAAAAGTCTTTATATTCATTCAGCACATTCTTTTCGGTCCCTGAAAAACACAAACAAACAAACAAAAAGAACAGAGATGCAAGTCAGATGTAAAATAGCTTTAAGATTTCCAGTTAATGATGGCCAACAGCAAGCAGCTAGTATGCTTATGATTTTGTTATCTTAGCAGTCAAGCTGCTGTTGTTGAATTGTGACATTTAATCTGGCTGTAGAATAGTTTCCCCCCCGAGTTTTATTTCACATCAGGAGTCCTTTAGACTATCTAACACATCAGGCTGTGTTAGATACTCACCCTCTTTAATAACTTTTAATATGGTGAAAGTGTAGACGTCTGTTGACCGTGATCTAGTCACCGTTTCCAGAGTTGCCTTGTAAACTGGAAAAAAAAAAGCAAGAAAATTTGACTAGCATTTAGCAAGTAAGACCATAAAGCTAACGAACGAGTACTGTGCATCTACTGTATGTTTACATGTTAATATAAATTTATATCATTTTTTTGTGTTTTATTTAAAAAAAAAAGAAGGGAAAAACAAAAGAGGAATAAAACACTTTGGGATGTGCTGTATGATAATAAATAGTATTAATACCTAATGAACAAAACTGAAGTGATTTATTCCTTAATTATCCTAAATGGTGTTTTTTCTCATACTCATACACTGAATCATATTACAGAGAGGAAGAGTGCATACTGAAGTCCTTGTTGTAGCAGGCTTCTTTACTGCGAACCTTTTCCTTCGGAACTGCAGGCGCCTTCAGCTGAGGGCAATTTGCTATAAGAATAAAAATTTAATTTGTGACAGGAAGTTAACTCCAACTCATCATTGAGTGCCAGAAAACTATTTATACGTTTTTCTTTCATGCAAAGACATGCATTATTAGCTATTAAGAGTGATCCACCATCCGGAAATCTACACACCGGTTGGCTAATTCTGGAAATCTGGAAACTGAAACTGTTGTTGCTTATTTTTTATTTATTAAATGTATATACCAATAAATCTATAGAATATGCTGGCCCAGTAGTGCACATTCATCCATCCATCCATCCATTAAATTTTCTGTACCGCTTATCCTACACTGGGTCACAGGGATCCAGGAGCCTATCTCCGGGGACTTGGGGCACAAGGCGGGGCTACCCTGGAAAGCATGCCAACCCATCAAAGGGCACAACACACACACACACACACACACACACACACACACAAACCCATTTGCACACGACGGACAATTTAGAGATACTAATCAGCCGACAAAACATGTCTTTGAACTGGGGGCGGAAACCGGAGTACCTGGAGGAAACCCCCGAAGAGCGAAGGTAGGAATCAAACCACCAACCCTGGAGGTGCGAGGCGAACGTGCTAACCACTAAGCCTTGTAAAAAAGTATTTTTACATTGTACTCTAATTTCCTCTACTGATTAAATAAATGTACATACCAGTTGTGTGTGTGGGTGTGTACCACATACGGATAACATTTACATTCATTTTAAATGTCGGGAAGCAACAGATTAAGTGAAGTAGTTAAACATGTTACAGTAGGTTATCTGAGGTCACGTCTTCACTTCGTCCTCTCATTCCTCGGCAAATGAGGGACAGGAGACGATCACATTACAGTGATGTTATGTACGACACTGATGCTTCGAGGCACATATCGAGCACGCAACACCATCTCTAGTGAAGACCAGTACCAGGGCATGTACTGGTTTCACATAGTCACGTGATCGAGAACAAACGAAGCCTGACTTTCTGTCCAATCACGTGCTCGATTCTCTTCGCGTGTCGGAACCCCAGATCTTATGGATCAGGCTGGTTGGTTGGGTTGTGAGGAGTACTGTACACTGAAAGTTGGATAATCAATACAGTACATTTAAATCATCACTAATTATTTCTTGTTTTTGTTTACGTTTTTATTTTCTTAGTGAATGTATTAAATTTTAGTTTAGTTTTTGTCATTTATACCCTTTGGCATTGCAGTTCCTTTGTACACCAGCCTCCTCTGTACCATGTGAAAGAGTGTTCTCTAAGGCAGGGGAAGTTCTGACAAAGAGGAGAAATAGACTCAACACGGTCAAACAGCTCTTCTTTCTTAATAAAAACCATTAAACACTACCTTGTCACCTTTCTGTCATTCCCCCAGTTAGACAAGCACTGTCACTGCCAGGTCTCAGAAGCACATTTAATGATTTAGTGATGATCCCATCACACAGTGTCCTTATGCACATTTTACTCCCTCACTTAGTATGAATGGATCGTTATGTCCATGTCAAAATTATTGATTTTCATTCAGACTTATTTTATTACATTATGAAATACCCTGTTATATAAGAAATATGAAGAATACAAATAATTTCAGGCATTTACTAGCGCCATATGCAACGAATTTATCAGAGGGGGATATTCAACACACACACACACACACACCACACACACACACACACACACACACAGGCTTTTATTTTGTGCACATAACATTAAAACTATCTATGGCATAGGTGTCAAACGTCCGGCCCGGTAGAGGGTTCAATCCGGCCCGCAGGACGAATTTTGAAAGTGGAAAAAAAATGCATAAAAGACACGAACTTGGCGTTTTTAATAAAATGCTATTCCTAAATTATCCGCTAGGGGGTAGAAGACGCGGCTGAACAGTAGATGGCAGCAATGCGACGTCTGCTGTTTGTTATCACGGAGTAGTCTACTCTATTTTCTACTCGTCCCCACACACTCATTAGACAAAATGTCTGACAAAAAGCAGAAAAGTAGATACAGAGTGTAGAGTTTTCCACGAAAAATGGACCGCTTCCTATTTATTCACAGAGATGAATGGGTAATATATATATATATATATATATATATATATATATATATATATATATAAGTGCAATTTAATGTTAGTTAACAGCTTCAGTACAAAAGAGTTTGGTTTAGTGGAATCCTATTGTTCATGCAATGCCATAAATTTTTCAAGTGAAATACTATATTTTTCAGTTCCAAATACCTGTGAAGTTTTTTTTGCATTTGTACAAACACTGTGAGCAGTTGTAATGCACATATATGTGAATGATAATCAGAAGCAAATTGCACATGTTTGTCTTAAGAAATCTGAGGTTGTTCATGATATAATTTATAAAAGGATATTTCATTAAATATAAATGTCTTTGCATGAAAACAAAGGTAAAAACATGCACTTCTTGTTATTTATAAATGATTATACTATGATTTTACTGGCCCGGCCCACTTGACATCTAATTAGGCTGTATGTGGCCCCTGAACTAAAATGAGTTTGACACCCCTGATCTATAGTGTGTGTGGTGGCTGCTTCATCAGGCCGAACTTCTTCCACAGGCTTTTGGCTGCTTCATTTGTTTTACTATCCACCAGATAGCGCTGTTGTCGACACTCTCAAAGCTTTGAATCAGTCACTGCTTTTTCGAGGCTTCATTTCTCCATACTGCATCTATCACATTATCCAGCCCGAGCTTTTGAAATGAATGTGCCCCTACATTATTTATTTATCTTAACGACAAACGATTAATACCTTTAACATAACCGCTGACTTTGATAAAAAAAAAAAACAACAACAACAAAAACAAGTAACCGGAAGTCGCGTAGTCTGTGTAAGGACCTCGGGACATCGGGAGATTATTTGTAGCCTATAAGCTAATGTACGTAATTGGTTTTACGTCAACTTAATACTTTTACTGAATGTTATGATATCGCGACTGATAAGCTTAATGGGTCAATCCATTAAATAATGTGCAATAACAGCAGAAAATATATTTTTTTCCTTGACGGCACTGCCGCCTAGTGGACGGGATCATTTCCGTTGTGGCGTTAACTTCTGTTTGCTCCTTAAATTTCGTTGTGTTGTGCACTACTGGGGCACCGTAATATGATTTAACAATAACAGTATTTTTTGAAAGTGAATAATAATGCAATCTCTCTCTCTCTCTCTCTCTCTCTCTCTCTCTCTCTCTCTCTCTCTCTCTCTCACACACACACACACACGCAGTTACATTCACATTTACATTTATTCACTTGGCAGACTCTTTTATCCAAAGCGACTTACAAATAAGCAAAGCGATAGTTTCATGCTGTAACATACCGTCAGCACAGCTACACACTTCTGTAGGGCAGAGGAGGTGGAGTGAGCCGCTTGACTGCTCATTGTGCAGGTCATAAAACTTCACACACTGGTTCTCTAAAACACAGACATGGTAAACAAACATGTCCTATGCACATTCTCTCTCTCTCTCTCTCTAAATCATTAGGTCAAACTAGAGGCGCAAAGTAAGGTATTTCCTCAATATACGTAAAGCATGTTCATGATGCGAATACTTTGTGCTTCTTACCTTTGTTGTAATACTCATACACGGTCACTGCTGCCGGTTGAGGTAAACCAACTTTTAACACCATATGAACTCTGAAAGCAATTCTTTCTGTAGAATTATTTGAGACCTGAAGAAAAAGAAATGAAGTTAGAATAATTAAGCAAGTGGTGATTACTAATCAAGAGCTAGAAGGTTTAAGTTCGTGGACGAGCTCTGATGTTGGCTTGACAGAACCTGCTAAACTAATCATTAGAATAACTGATGGTTACTAATGAAGAATTTTAGCTAATGTTTAGCTATTTCTACGTGGCAAAGGCTTGACGTTTTAATCAAAGAAGCAATGTGGCATAATCACATTTTCTGGGGTTCTTAACTCAGTTTCTTTGCTTAGTTTAATGTACAGGTTTTTTTTTTTTTTTTTTTTTTTTTTTAGAATGTATTCAGTTGTATTAGCCTCATCACTGACTTTAAGAAATCCTTATTTCTAATTCCACTTTCTTCTGTAGTTTCTTTGCTATTTGTAGATCTTTTGAACACTCAATACCCTCACTTCTCACATTAACCATGTGAGGTCACCAGTTTTCATTCAATATTTTATGACAGAATTTTTTCTAATCTTGGTCATAATGTCAGCCAGTTTACTAACTCTCGTCCTAGACTATGACTAAGATCAGATAAAAGAATTTGACTGTTTAAATATCTCATGCATTTCATAAAAAAAAAGCAGCCTACAATATATTTTTCTCAGGTTGACCATTTTCTGCTTTTTATTTATCCTTTGTTGCTCCCCACGTTATTAAACCTCCATGAGCCACTTTGCACTAACATCATGTTGGAGTTTACATCATTGACCAAGAGCACCCCTCCTTTGACGTTTGTAGGGGTCATCCTTAATATTGTAGGACATGGTGTGTCTGATATTGTATTACATGGTGTATCTGTCTTTTACTTTGGTGTTCTTTATGTATTACGGTTGTTAGATAGCCTTCTGCCATTCAACTTAAGACGTATGAATGAACAACAACCAACTTGGTACTCAATTGGATAGTGACCAACATGTATCTAAAATCTTTTTTGTGACCAAGCCTTCATTTCCAGCCTGGTTCTGTTTATTTTGCACATATAGACATGAGCTGAAATTTCTCGTGCAAATACAGCTTTAGATTTTTCTTAATTTACACTGTCTTCTATGTAAGACATGTGCTGGTCGTTGCTTCTTGTTTTGATTATGGTTTTTACCTTTTTCAGATAGATGATGAGGGATCCTCGCTCCGAAAGCTGTTTGTTCAGCTCAAACTTCTCAATATACCTGTCTTTTCCCATCAACTGGAAAAACAACAAAAACAACCTTTTCATCCAGTCACAATAATTATGATTCCAGATGGCAATACTGTATTCACTGATTAATATCTACAGATGCTCCTACACTATAAATGATGGGACAGGTGCATTTTTGTGATCCAAGTTATCCGAGTCATGACCATTTTGCTACCTCTTGTTCACCTACTCTTTGGATTGCCCTGGATTACCTTCTCTTTGGAAAATTCACCAGGTGGAAAATGTGATTCATTTAAATGGAAAGGTGGAAAATCTGAGTGGAAAGGTGGAAAACCAGGTAGAAAATCTGATTCACCTAAATGGAAAGGTGTGAATAACATTCATTTGCTTATTTTTTTTTCTTTGCAGAGAATTTTGCCCTGTTATCCTTGGGCTTGTAAACAAATATAGAACAAAAGTGCAGGGCTGTGGCAAGGCAAGACCTGTGTTTGTGCCCACTTGTTTTATTTTCCCCCTAATTATGGCACTTTTCCACTGCAAGGTAGGACTTGACTCGACTCATCTCTGCTCATTTTTGGGGACTTTCCACTGTGGATTGTACCTGGTATCAGGTACTTTTTTTTTAGCACCACATCGGTCGAGGCTCCAATGTGAGCCACGCTCTCAGAGAGTAAGTAACCGCTCCTTAACGAGCGGTTCTGTATTGTGCCTGAATAAATGTGTCATTTAATACATAGTTTGCGTATGGTAATATTCTATTAATCGAAACTTATGTATAATATATCTCATTACAGATCAAATTACAACAAAGGTTTCCGTCTTTATATTTTTAAATCTCACCTGTTACTATCCCCCGCTCAACCATACTATGTAAAGTCCTTTGAGTTTCTAGAAAAAAGGCGCTATATAAATTTAAGGAATTATTATTATTATTAGTAGTAGTATCTAATAAATAGTTGTGACTGATTGCACTTGCATCCACCTCCCACAGATTCATTACACACAGGGTAGAATAATGCTGTTTATCATGTATGTACTTAACATGGACTCGTCTCATACAGCGAGCAGCTTTGTGATAAAATGAAATTTTTTTTCTTGCTGCTGTTAGGATTTTCTGGTTAGCAATGTACCTCTGCTGTATGTTACTCCTGATGCTGTATTTATGTTCTCTGTGTCTATCTCTCCCCTGTTTTAATTGGTGAAAAACACTGATGGAATATTTTAAACCGATAAGTTAGGTTATGAAGTGTAATTTTTGTCTGAACGCGTACCTTTTCCAGGTCACTTGTATCGGCTACAAAACCTGTCAGCATGCTAATGTCCAAAATGGTCATTGCGGCCTCTCTCGTTTCATCCAGAAACCTAATGAAAAATTCATACAGGAGAAACATTACAGATCTGACTATAATGTATAAATATTGAGTATATCCCAAAGACCTCCTCCATACAGCGGCAGAATAAATCCAGATGTTGCAGCCATCAGCAGATGATCACCAAAAACAATATCAAATTCAAGACATAATACCTGTCCAATTGACAGATTTATCGCTGAGCCAACATTTAAAATGTCAAATTTATATTCTTAGAAATGTTTTCATTAACCAAGACTTTTAAGCAATATCACAAAAGTGTTAATGTTGAGGAAAATTCACAAGCTCGCAATTTGCTCTAACACTTCTGTTCTAAGTGTTGTCAGGTTATAAACCCTGAAGTAACAGGAAGTCCAGTGAGGAACTGTTCGGGGATTGAGTGAAAATAAAATCGCAAACCAATGTCATGGAATATCATGTGGCAGTAGTTTCATTTAAAAGGAAAGGTTATTTAAAACTAAGTTGGACACACCCCTGTGTACACTACCATTAGACTAGCACTAACATGACATTGTAGATCCCATTGTCATACTTCAGAAAATGAGCAGATAATAACAGTATTGACTGGATGAATTAAATTGCTTCTGAAATGAGTTTTGATAGCTTAGGTCGGCAAGTACAAAGCGCAAGACATTTCAAAGCTGCTTCATTAGACACATTTAGTAAAGTTCTATGTTTAAAATAGCCATAAAACAAATCATTTTGAATCAATGACGCTATACAGGTGCATCTAAAAAAATAAAATAAAAATTGAATATCGTGGAAAAGTTCCCGTAATTTAATTCAAAAATTGGAATATATTTATATATTCTAGATTCATTACACAAAGTGAAATATTTCTTACTTTATATTTTGTTTTAATCTCGATGATTACGGCTTATAGCTCATGGAAATAAAAAATCCAATATCTCAAACTACTCGAATAAAGAATTTATAATGCAGAAATATCGACCTGAGACGAGCTCTAATCAGTGAATGAACTCAAAACATGTTTCCGTGATATTACATTTTTTTGAGATGCACCTGTAGAGCAGACATCTGCCTCAAAGGAAATGTAAATCGCAGATTTATTATATTAGCTGGTGAAGTTTACAGATAATAATGCACTTATCTTGCATGGTAAATGTCTGAGTTTGAGATCTGAATCTACAATCATTTCACGTCGAGGTACACAGTATAGCTTATTATATAATATTTCTTTATATTGAGTGTTAGCAACGTTTCATTCGAATGAATGCATTATTGTTCATTTATGGTCATTAACCGGTCCTGTTTTGATTCAGTACCACTGTTTGTTCACGAGCAAATAAGAGTCATTGGATGCTTTAAAGTACAAAGCAAAAGTGTTTTACTTACTTGGTCTCTATGACAATCGTATAAGTCGCGTGCGCATTACTGTGGGAAACTGCAAAAAGATAGTCATTCACAAAACATTTCACAGAAATGATCTCAACATAATCACAATTGAAAAATTTGTAAATAAACAGTGTGAGCAAACTCAGGGAGTGGAGCAAGGCTAGTATGCAAACTAGTGTCCACTGACTGTTAAACATGGTCAATTCATCTACCATAACTCAGCACCATAAAAATTACACAGAATAATAATTATGAATGATAAATGACTTATAAACTTACCAGTTCTGTCTCTGGTGATTTTTACTTCCAGATCAAACTTCTTACACTTTTTATCACTTTCAGCAGGTTTGGTATAATACAATGTGACAATCTTGGAAAGATTCCAAAAATATCAATTTATAATAATAATAATAATAATAATAATAATAATAATAATAATAACAACATGCTAACAGAGTACTAAATCTAAAAATGTTAAGATAATTGTAAGATCTGTGAGCATTAACAGCAGCATTAACTTCAAAAAAAAAAATCGTTCAGAATCTTTTCGGTTTGTTCCCCTTGTTTCAGATATCCTTTTATTTGCCACTGGAATGATTTTTCATTTGCTTCTGCATTCTTTCTTTACTCCTAGAATCCTTTTCTTGGCTTTGGAAATACTTTTATTTGCTCCTAGTATCTGTCTGTTGTTGCTGCAATTCTTTAATTTCTTTAAATAAAGTTTTCTTGTTCCTATGCTTTCCTTCTGTGTTTTCTTCCCTCTCTGAGAATCCTTTTATCCGCCCCTGGAATACCTTTCTTAGATTCTGGAATGTTTCTTTGCTTGTGGATCGTTTAATTTGTTTTTGTTTGTATTTTGATGCACAGTATTTTTCACACCATTTTGTTTAAAGCACAAAATGAACTCAGTGTGTATAGTAAGACACACATAAAGTCTAATGAGTTTATCAAATGCTTTCAAGAATTAAATCTTCTATTGTTCCATAAAACACAAATGCAGGTCACTTACTGATATGGAGCCTTCACCTTGCCCACTTGCTGTTACTGATAGGTCTCCATTTGCCATGAACTATCGAAAGCAACACAGTATTAAACCAATACATTTTTGTCCATTAAAAAAAAAAGTAATAACAGAGCTTTGCAAACTTTTACAACTTGTATCCCATAGCCTTGACCACAATAAAGAGCCTCTTAACCTATGTGTTAATTTGCAAGAACTGCAAGACCATAATTTTTTTTATGTCCCGGTCCCCAGATCGATCGTGAGCTCAGCTCAGGGTTTCATCTGGGTTCTCCATTTTACTCCCACCTCCCAAAAACATGCTATTAGGTGGATTGGCTATAGTAAATTGACCCCAAGTGTGTACGAGTGTATGCATGGTGCCGTCTGTCCCATCCAAGCTGTATTCCTGCCTCAAGCCCAGTGTTCCCTTGATATTTTTGGAATCCACTGTAACCCTGACCAGGATAAAGCACTTATCTATTCTCCCTGTGTTCTTACCTTGTCTGAGCGCTGTAGGCTTTTTTCATTTTTGGAGAACAAGCCTTTAAACGCTGAAGTTCTTGCAGTTGAACTGACGACGACAGTCAACGATCCCTCCCTTGATTGAGGTTTCTCAGACATGTACTTTGCAATAGCCTCAAACACCACAGCTGTAGCCTGAAGGCAGAGCGGAGTACAAAATAAAGCCATTTATTAGCGTTAACATTAACAACAATGAAACAACCATAGACACTAACAGACTAGGCTACTAGGCTACTTTTTAAATGCTTAAAAGTTTTTTTGTAAAAAATTTTACTCATTAATGTTCCGTCCACTGATCTAGGACGTACATCTTTAGACATCCATTGCATTGAGTTATTTTGTCAGTGGAAAAAGAGACTTCCAGTCATTAAAACGTCACTCATTTAGCTTGATATATCACCTGTGTGTTACACTGGAAAACACAGGACTGCCTATATAAGCTGAATGCAGTGATTTTTGTGTGATATAACTTTACAGGAAGCTACAATGAGCTTTAAATGAAATAAAAGTGCATGTGAAATGAAAATTAAATGGAAATTTAAATAATATGGAGCATGTTACCTGAGTGGAGCGGTATCCACCATTAAATCTTTGATTTGCCTTCAGCCATCTTACGATGGGTTTGGCGCGCTCAAAATCACGAACTGTAAGAAGTGCCAGGAGAGCGTATCCGGTTGCCTCTAGTGTAAAATCATGACCTTCGCTCACCGGCCAGTGGCTGCGGTCTTTAATAAAGCACACACACATCTATAAATCCATGCTAATAACATAGCAACATGCTAAAGCACCCTTATCACACATCCATTGCCAAGACATTATAACATTATAAAATATGGTGCAAATCCATCTTCATTCAACTGTACATCTGTAGACTATCAACATACCAATGAATATGATGTAGATATACAAATAAAGTCATTAGCAAATTAATGTTCAGCAGGAATTATAGATATATTTAACCAAAGAAATGGATACAATGTTTTTAATTTAGACTTAGGAAGGTCACTCCATCTTTTGGGTTGTTTAGCCTAGTTTAATTGTTTACATTTTTTTTGTATTTTGTTCAGCTATTTAAAAAACAGCCTACTCTATTCCAATGGGATATTAGTAGAGACACCATTATGTTTTCATATGCTCAACTGAGATGAACCATAACAATATATAATAAGTGAATTACAGGTTCCTGGTTACACAAAAATATTTCTATATACAGCACGTAACCCCCCAAAAAAAAAAAAAACACAAGGCGTTTCCGATTTGGGATTGGAAATGTTCAGTGTCTGGCTTACCAGGTGAAGCAAATTTGAACAAAAGGTCAGAATCCAACTGATCAGCTTTCGCCAGAGCACAGGACGCCAAGGCCACGACATATGGATCAGAAGCAGAACCAATGTTCTGTGCAATGTAATTTGTTGCCTTTCTTATGTGAATTGAAAGGTTCTGAAAAATGAAATAAAATAATAGCCTAGTGATTGAGTTGAAACATGGGATCATACTCAATTTTAGATGGGTCAGAGTGATATTTAGATCTAAAATGCTATGGATATAAAATGCTTTTTTGAGGTATAAAGTGCATGTAATGCATTTAATGCATTTAAATGATCTGCACATAAACATACACACACAGCTTAAAAACCTTCATTTAAGAACTGATGCACTGATATATGACATTCCACAACATCAAATGTAACTTTAAATGTTAAAAAAAACCAAAAAACAAACTGTGTTCTTTATTAAATAAATGATCGCAATTAGTGGCGAATTGGGACTTTGAGATAAAAAAACATAAACATAAACTAATCAGCCTCAGCGTGGCATGAGTAACTCTGTTTCATCACACCACCCTGTCACTGATCATTTTACCATAACAGAATAATAATGAAAGGTACACAAATATGGCTGTAGAAATTATGTTGTGAGGAATTGGTAGTGGAGGAAGATAATTTATCGCTGCGTAGGTCATTTATTGTGGAAAGTTGAAAGAAAGCAAACAAAATCGTTAAAACTAGAACCATCGACATGAAGTATGGCTAGGAGACAAGAAACATGCAGACTATAAGCTATAACACGGTTGGACAACAAACCACAACAGCAGCAAAAGATAGACAGTAGCTATGTTTCCATACATGTATTTTTAAGTGAATTTTGGGATTTTGCATAAAAGAAAAGCTGAATGTAAACACCAAATACATAAAATCGAATAAGATTCTCCAAAATGCACAAAAAACAACAATTGAGGCAGATTTTTTTTTATTCCATGAGAAGACATGTGGAAACACATTTACTGAATAAATTCATTGCCTCAACAAATCATGTGATTGGATAATTGCTTCAGAAAAGTAAAAATGGCGGCGAGCGAGATGCACCGGTTTCCCCCAGAAGTGATGGCTTTGTTGTCTTGAACACACGGGATAGAAAAGGTGCTTTATTCACGAATTTTTTATGCGATATTACAATTTTCCACACAAGTTAAATCCGCATCTTGGACAGAAACATAACTAACACGATGCTGAAAACTGGAACATATGATATATAGTGGTGCTAACAAATGGGCATAATGTGACACAGGTGAGAGGCATGTGACTTGGTCATGTGATGTTGTGGGACTGATGAGTAGCGTAGTTCTGCACCATTCGCTGGCACATATTAGTTTTTTGCCTTTGTACTTACAGGTACTTTTGTTTCAGAACAAATCCCGCTTCCCTTCTGTAACGCGATCAACACAAAAGCTGTCATAGTTAGACCGGAATATTTGCCCTGAAAAAAGTCAGAATCAGATAATCCCATGGTCAAACCCTGTAGTGTCTCATGGCAGTGCTCTAGCATGTCTAAGAGGCAAACCGAATCTCGCTATAAGACCTCCAGATAAATATTCTGCCTGGCTTTTAGCACATCACAATATGTTCTTTTGAGAAGTACAAAATGATTTGTCTTTCTGGTGATTCAACACATCAAATCTTCTCTTACTATCACTACTTAGCAAGGGAACTCCCACTGATGTAGGCATTAGACTCTTATATATTCTTATATGATTAACAGTATAAACAATAAAATAAAATAAAAAGCCTGTCCCATGCTTGGGGATTGTCTCGTGACGTACCACATCACTATTTTCATTCAGATCTGCAGAACCCAAATATTTGAAGAATTTTTTTACTTCATCATGAAGATCAACAAAAATGAGATGATTTTTTTAAAGGAACATGGGAATAATCATTTTTTACCGAAAGTCTAATTTTCAAAACTTTACCCTGAGCAATGCATAAAGGTTTAAAAAGCCAGCTGTGTTAACTTACACCCATAGAGCTGGAGGAAACATGTTGCACTTCAGAGAACCTGCCTTCAGAATCCTGAGTGCGTGTGACCAGCCATTTGATGGCATCGCAAATGACATTTTCGTCTATGTAGATCAAATCGCTCGCCAGACTGAACATTTTCACCACATATGCAGTTAACCTAGAGAGAAACATGCACACGCACATACAACGGGTCAAAAGTTTGTCGACTGAAATTTTTCTCATGATCTTAAAAACCTTTTGATGTTTTGATGAAGGTGTGTGATTAAATGTTTGAAATCGGTGTCGTAGACAAAAATATAATCATGCCGACGTATTCACTTCTTTTATTCAAAAACTAACAGTTTAATTACAAAAATATATATTTTTAAACGGACGACTTGGAACGAAATATTCGGAAAAGCAGCCGAAAAGAGTCCAGCGTAGATGTAGGTTTAAAAATCATCTCAGGGAAATTCCTCAAGAAATTGGTCGAGAAAACGAAAGGAATACATTGGGAATTCTACGCGAAAAGCATGTTTAGTTTGAATTAAATAATTTTTTTTATCACAACATAATTACCATAGTTCCATTTGTATTGGGGGGGGGCTGGGGGAGGGGGTGTTAAAATAAATAATGAGTGTGTATGTGTGTGTGGGTGTGTAAAGACAAGTCTGTTAATCTTTATTATAATATATTTTAGCTCTTGTGAAGTCCCACACACAGACATCACCAGTGACACAATAATGTTGGAATGTAAAAACTGTAAAACTATAACACACTTCTCAATGTTGTGTCAGGGTTTGTTAGTTAGGGATAAAACATTCTGTACGTCCTGATTTCTGTAAAACTGCTTTATGACAACATTTAATCTTAAAACTGCTCGACTATTAAAATGTATTGCCATGCACGCTATTATGGAAACATAATACCTAGATTGGTTCCTATTGATAATTTGACTGGCATTTCCTGGACATAATTTTGCTCAAAGATGGATGTCTGTTGGTACAGTTTTCTCCACTGCTTATAAAGGTTTCAAATCACTCAGAATTAACTTCTAATATTTAAAATAACAGTTAAAAAAATTTAACTTACCATGTGCTGCCTTTTTGATTAGGGTAAATGGCAAAAGACTTATCTGCAATATGATAGGTGAGCTCTGTCACATAGCCTGCGATAAGAGGAAACACAAAGACTTAAGTAAGAAAGCAGACTCACAAATACTAGCAAATATTTTAAGTGTTTAGTGGCTCAATATGTGTATCTGAAAGTGTAGCACTAGCACCTGCTTCCAGACCTCACCTTTTCTAAATGTTCTCTGGACTGAAATCTTCCTTAGCATAATAAAACCACATGTAAATGCAAATGCCCCATTTAAAGCCTTATATCCAACCTGTATTGATGTGACGGAGAGCTTCGCTGCGTTTATCCACCCCCAAATCATTCCACTGGTTGGTTTTGTCCAGGTAATGTGTTGCAAGGAGAGGCAGGACCATGGCCATCAGGTTTTGTTCTCCACAGCCACCTGGCTCGTTAATGAGACTTTCTAGACCTTTACCGCTGATGGCTTCATTAATCATCTGTGCTAATGGTCTGCCTGTAAGAATGGACACCACCATATACGTTACAGTTTACTAACCCTGCTGAAAAGCATTTAACAGTACTCTGTGGTCAAATATTATGATACCAACATACAGATCTAGTGACAGGTCTGTAACAGCACAATGCTTCATCTATACAGTATTCTGCCAAGTGCATCATGCCAAGAATTCACTACTTTCTCAAGTTGTCTTCAATTAAAATGCTTGTTTAGATAAAATACAGACCATGGACCAACAGATATTTATTCAGATTTATTGCTTACACTGTATGCAATGAAAATCCATACATGGGCAAGCTATGTTTGGATGAAAGCAAAAATAAATCTGTACAAGAGTAGCTTGTGCTCTCAACTTTTAGAAAATGAATACATTTGAACGTATTTCCTGTAGAAAGAAGTCGACAACAAACTATTTATGTGTTTACAAAACTGAATCAAAATGAAGCACTGGAAAACTTGTAAAATGCAGTCAGGAAAACTCTTTATAAAAAAAAAATTACTTGTAAACATCACAATGAGGAGAGTATAAAATGAAGAAGAATGAAGTGCTGAGGTAGGACAAACAATCGTGATCAGTGATTGCTCTTGAGTTTGAGTGCTATTATAATTGACTTACTTGAGTTCTGAGCATGAGCACCATTATTAAATCATTTGCCTACAGTCTTCCACTTCCTGTGTATTTTTTTGTGATTTTTTGTAAAGAGTATAAATGCCAATTCTGGTTTATTTCATTTCACTCTCCATTCTCATTCTCTCCCTAATTTATAAGCATTATTTGGTTTTATTAGCTATTTTATCATGTCACAGCAAAACAGTGACTACCTTTCCCATCCTGCACTGTGGCCTACAAACATGGACTGCCATGGACTGCAATTCCCAGAACACTCATGCATTCTAATCACGCACACCTGCATCCAATCTCACACGCACTCACAACCACAGTATAAAGAGACAGTTTGAACACAATGACTTTGCGAAGTACTGAGTGTTATCACCGTACCAAGCGTTTGTACCCTGTTCCTAGTTTTGATTCATGTTCTTTAATCTTGTTTCTGGTTTCTCGTTCTCGATTCTCGCCTTGCCTCATTTATGCCTGTTTGCTGATCACCTGACCCACTGCCTGTTTTTTGACCACGCTGTTCTCTTATGATTCAGATTTGTCTTCCTGTCTTTCTTTATTAAAAGCTCTTATCGGCACTTGCATCCGTCCTAACCTTAATTACGTGGAATACGTGATGTATTTTAGAAGTATTACCTCTAACAGCTATATATGTGTGGGCTGGGGTGTCTGGCATTTGATGCTCCAGGAACGGCCTCTTGAAATCTGATCTTTGCACTCCACTTGCTAAAGACAGACAGCATGAACGTTAAGATGCTTATTACCAAAAGTGTTTGTCACTGCTGGTGATAGTTGCAGTCAGAAAGCGTTTTTAAATTCACCTCCAACCCATGATCTGAGTCTGTTAATTCATTCATCTGATGGAAGAAGATAAGAGTTTACTCACCATACTTGTCAGGCTCTAATATTAAAGTGACCTCTCCTGTTGATGTCAAAACACCCTGAGTCTATCCAATGCAACAGTACAAAGAGACACAGAGCAAAAACAGGAAAATGATACGGTGAGGCTTCTATACTAATAATCTAAACACAAATTTATTCCTTAAAAAACCTAACAGATTATGTGGACAATTAGACATCACACCCATAACGTGCCTGTTAAACATCTCATTCCAAAACCATGGACAATAATATGGTGTTTGTTATAAAAGAGGTAGTTTTAAACTCTGCAGTGGATATTGAAATGATTGATACACACAACTGGCTATATTCCAAGTCAAACACTGGCAGCAGAATAAAGAGATCAGTGACCTTAACATTGCACTGGATGCAACCTTTCTAAGTGTGAACTTAGCCAACTCTACAAATCTATTAGCGGAAACAAGAACAATCACTTCAAGTCAGCTTCAAGCCTATGTTTATAAGAAGGATCTCAAACAGACTCCAGCACAAGTGATTCCTCAGAAACTGTGGTGAGTGGACAATCCTCTGTTCCTTTAGAAACCTACTGGACAGTACTGAGATGGTTATGACATAAACTAACAGGGTAGATAGGGACTTCCTGCTGTTTAGCAGTCCTTGGAGAAAATGCTAATTTCTATCCTGCTGGAGCTGTCCTGACTCAAATGAAGACCTCTAGATGGACCAATGCCTCAGCTATGAAGCAATAGGCCATAGAAGCTCACAATGAGATGGTCAATCCTGTTATGGTAAATGGTTTGCACTTATATAGTGCTTTTTAAACCACAGTGGTTCTACATTCACTCATTCACACACACACACACACACATACACACACACACACACAAACACACACATCAATGGTATAAGAGCTGCCATGCAAGGCGCTAGCTTGCCATTGGGAGCAACTTGGGGGTTTAGTGTCTTGCCCATAGATACTTTAGCACGTGGAGTCATGTGGGCCAAGAATCGAACTGACAACCCAATGATTGATGGACAACCCACTCTACCACCTGATCCACAGCCAAACAAACCCAAGCAGCTTGTTGTTATAGTAACAAACTCCCCATTAATGGTATTGGAATGAGATGTTCAACAAGCACATATTTTTGTGATGCTAAGGTGTCTACATGCATTTAGGCATATAGTGTAGATTAAATCTGTCCCCAGGATCTATGGCATTTTTGTTCATTTACAAATCAATAATCAAATGTCAATAGCTTACCACGACTTTAAACGATTTCCGCACACCATCTGTCTTCTGTGAATCCAAGTCAAGGGCCTTCACCTCAATGTCAATTTCTCCTGCCTTTAGAGGAATGATGACAAAAGGGACAGCACGGGAGGATTGGCCTTCAATTCTGACAGTCGTGCGATACTTGCTTTTAAAGCTGGCCAAGCTACATATCTCCTCATGCTCCTTCCACTCTACAAACACCTGTGGAACATTAAGGATTAAGTAGATTACTTACTGATGAGTGATGGTCATAATAATTAGATGTCACATTGCTGGCTTTGTCAGCTGAGTGCAATATTCGAAAAGATGCAAGATGTATGAAGTCAGTTTTGAGGACAAGCAACCTTTTTCATTGGGGTTTTATCTAAGTTGTGGATAACTGCTTTGATTTCTATTTGCTCGTTGACCGCAGCAGAGTAAGGCAATTTCAGATCAATAAAGAACCTCTTCTTAACGATCATCTCATATGGCTCTGCCACACAAATACCTAAGAAAAACCGACAACAATAAGTTATTTTTTGTTACGTTTGTAATTTTTGGGTAACTAACGTTTTTTACTTTTAAAAAATCGATACAAAGTATTTGGAGCATAAAAACATGCTTCTTCTGGATACTGAATAAGTCCAATTTGTGAATTTGAGCACACTCACCATAATCATCTGAAAAGCTGACAGCAGTGATCACCCAGGTGGTGATGGATTCTGGTAGGTTAAAAGAGCTGATTACGAATGCAGAGTCACTGTATAGAGAAACAATAACCTCATTGGATTAATTAGATTTTTGCACCGTCTGAGATTTATTTATTTTTTGCATAATGGGCTACTTGCACAAACACTTCTGTGCTATATTTACCAGCGTTCCAGTGTTTCTCCCGTCAATAAATGTCAGTAATTTTCATCGGATATGTAAGAATACTATCAACCTGGAAAAATTTGTCACACTATGTGCTGCATCATAAATACACTACTATGAAGGTAAGATATTACTTTTATTATTTTATTATTACTATTTATTATTTTAGGTCTTTAAAAACAAACGTTCCAGTACAGTGTCTCACTTCTTTAGGTGTGTTGAGTGCAAAATGAAGAACCACTTTTTTGAGAGAGATTAAAGCTTCAAACCAGGTGCATATTTGTTGTTTTGCATGAAACGAAAAGAACTCAATGGGAAACGTACAGAAAAACACAGCTGAAACCTGCCATTTGCTGACTTCAAACATCACATGCAAATGGTTTAATTATGAATAAATGATCTGCTTTGAGCTCAGGGGTCAGATAGCACATGCAGGACTGTGTGAGGTTACACAGAGCTTGATGATCACCTTCTTCCTACGAACATGTTCTTTCCTAACGATTGTATCAGAGTAAATTATATAGGATCATAAAAAAAGCCTGAGATTGACTGCATGTTCTCAGCTGCACCATGTTTAAATTCCCTTTCTGAAACGAATGAAATGGTTAGGCTTGATAAGAAAGTGCATGTCAAGGTCCACCAACAGCACAGAAGCACTTAATCGTGAAGATTTCGGTGCATTAAAATTATTTCACATTCACAATTCAGTAAGACAGCAGATGCCGCAATGGACAGACCTTAAAATATAGTACCGAACCTGTCTAATCTGTCTTTATTTATTACAAAAGAGTATCGACGTGTGGATATCTGCACTACGTTTCCTGACAGCTTAAGAAATATTCATGTACAATTGCAGGTAAGGTATAAGAATAAGGTATAAGGTATATATTAACAGAAACGAACAACCAGGCTAATGTTAGCCAACACAGTTCACTGCAAAGTAGCTTGTGCTGTTGCTAGCAGGGCGTCTTTGCTTGAAACTGGATACCACCCATGTTATTATTTTTTTAGACACATACATTAAATTATGTGTGATTTTCTTTGAAAATTTATCGTATCAGTTTCTTTAAAAAAAAAAAAGAAAAAGAAAAGATGATAACCCACATGCTATAAATTTTGTTAACATGTAACATGTACGGTGCTATGAAAATGTATTTGCCCCATCCTGATTTCTTCTGTTTTTGCGTATGTCACATTCTAAATAGTTTTAGATCTTCAAATGAAATACAACATGAGTCAACCTGAGTAAACACACATTACGGTTTTAATTTATTTATTTTTCTTTACCGAAGCAAAAAAAAAGTTAGCCATGACTGTGTGAAAAACTAATTGCCACCTTAAATTTAAAATCTGGTTGTGCCACCTTTAACAGCAATAACTGCAACCAAACACTTCTGATAACTGGAGATCAGTCTATCACTTACTTCAAGGACTAGGGCTTACTCCTATGCTTTGGTTCATTGAGCTTGAGTTTCAATTTATGGACTGAAGACCAGACATTCTTTTGTGACTTCCTGGATGAATAGCTCCTGTGCTCTTGGAGGAATTTCGGAAGTTCGGACACTTCTGGGAAGGTACTTTGGAGTCCCCAAGACTTTGAAATAGCTCTGTAACCCTTCCCAGACTGATGTATTTCAATCACCTTCTTCCTCATCATTTCTGGAAACTTTTAACCAACTTCATGCTGATGAAAAATTTCTATTTAAGTGTTGATGTGATTGAACATGGTTTACAGTAATTAGGCCTAGTTATGTCTAGTCCAGCTGAACCCCATTATCAATGCAGTTTCAAATATTTGGGGAATTAGTAACTATGGGCGCAAATATATTTTCACACAGAACCAGTTGGTATTGGAGAAATTTTTTGCTTCAATAAATAACATTTTTATTCAATGAATTCAATTAATGTTTATTAATTTTTATTTAATGTGTTTACTCAGGTCGCCTTTGTTTTAACTTTGATTTAGTTTTATAAACAAAAACAGCACTGTGAAAAAAAAAGTTTTGTAATTTAATAATAATAATAATAATAATAATAATAATAATAATAATAATAATAATAATAATAATAATAATAATAATAATAATAATAATGTTTCTTGTAAGGTGTCTGTAACTATCCGATGCCTTTATCTCACACACACTGGGTCATAGTGCTTGAATCCTGTAGCCACTATAGCCAATCCAGTTAAAGAGCAATGGCACTGTGCTTGTCTTTTCTGACTTTCTCTGGTTTTGGTTTAAACAGGTGGTCTGGTGAGAAGTGTCTGTTAAAGCCTTTTGTGTGGGTAAAAAACTGGTGAAATGCCTGTGGTGTAAGTTTGCTAACGATTGTCTCCTGAAATAAGTCTAAGCTGAGAAGCTTAAAGCTTAAAAGTGCTACATTTGGAAGTTCTTGTGCAGCGAGGAACACAGTTCCAAATGATATCTCCTAATATGTCCTTGAAAATATTCTGGTTTAAACATATTATGGCAGACACTCCTTTTGATCACGTTAAAAAAGACAAAAAGTAGTGACAACTTTGTGAATTTTAACTATTGTGATCAACATATTGGGCACCCCTGCTCTAGACCCACGACTAGACCTCATAGCCACCCCAACACCTCAACTTCATTAGACCCAAAACACTGTACACCTGACAATGTAGTTTCCCTGAGAGACCTATCATTCCTCAAATGCAGAGAATTTAAAGTACATGGAGGTCAAGTTGGAGACAACACAGCATACATCAGCTACCATGGATTATGCAAGCAGATTGATGAGGGACTCAAGGCAGGCCATCCAGAGGGGGAGGCCATCCAAGGTGTGCTCTGTTTCATCAAAAGAATACAGTTTAAGGATATGTTGATTAACAAGGACGACTTGACCTTCTCTGAGCTTCATGCATTCTTATCTTAGTGAAAAGAGTGGTAGTGAGTTATTTCAGGAGCTAATGAGCAACAAGCAACATGAGCATGAGAGTCCCCAGCAGTACCTCTACAGAATGATAGGACTGAAACAGAAAGTCATGGATACAGGATAGTATGGACACTGAGTATGAGCACTGCACAATCCAGAATGTGTTTCTGTTCACCATCCATCAGGGCCTTCTGCCCAAGTACAATGACATTTGCAAGGAACTCAAGCCTCTCCTGTCTGATTGCACTGTTTCAGATGAAGCACTGATAAGACAAGTTAACAAAGTGTCTAGTGTGGACAGTGAGAGACAGCGAAGACTGGAACATTGTCCACGACAGAAGGTAACTCATGCTCACAGTGCTTAACTTGAGCCCGATAAAGACAGTGAGAAACTACCTGATTACAAAGCAAAGAAGAAAAACAAAGCCATAGAGGAATTGAATGCGAAGGTTGATGCACTGACTAAAATGGTTGAGTGTCTCTCAGCCCTCAAGACGCCCGAACAAGCTTGTCAATTTACTCGTACAAAGCAAAGGGTCAAACAAGCAGCAAAAGAGTATGGCTGCCCTAAGTATGTTGAAAGGGGTGCTAGCTCTTGCAACGGTTGTTTCACATGTGGGGAGGCAGGTCACAGGGCAGTAGGTTGTCTCAAATGGGGTCAAACAAGAAACATTATTCAGCCCTCTGCTGACACTCACTCACTAAACAGTAGCAGACAACAGAACTCCACAAAGTGAGAGATGCAAACAGACAAACCCGCCCATGTAAAAAACCAGCTGTGTAAAAAAATGGTAAATGGTGCACTTATATAGCGCTTTTATCCAAAGCGCTTTACACTGTGTTTCATTCACCCTTTCATACACACACCAATGGTAGCAGAGCTGCCATGCAAGGCGCTAGCTTGCCATTGGGAGCAACTTGGGGTTCAGTGTCAAGGACACTTCGGCATGTGGAGTCATTCGGGCCGGGAATCGAACCGCCAACCCTACGATTATAGGACAACCCGCTCTACCATCTGCGCGACAGCCGAATTCTGTAAGGGCCAGGCCAACATTGGGATGAAGTTCTGATTTATCCATGGAGGTGTATGACGATGGCGGGGTTCGGGACACCTCCCCTTCTCATCCACAGTTAAATTTGTGTCAATGTCATTTTTGCTAAGTGCGACCAATCTTGAGAAGAAGGCTCTTCTGGCAAGGTTTAATGTTGCCCTTGCTTATCAAGATACAAATGTGTGACTCCCCCATTAACAAACAAAGAGACTGAAGCTAATGAAAGACTGGCTCAGCTAGTGGGGAAGAAATGTAAAATAATGTGCTATATTCACAGCTATGCGGTGGACTGTTTGTTGGACTCTGGTGCCCAAGTAAGCCTCTTAGAATGCCAATGGGTAAAGACTTACCTTCCTGACCACAAGCTGCGACCATTGGCTGAACTTATAGGCAAAAAGGCTCTCAGTATGCTAGCTGTAAATGGCCCAAACCTAGCAATACAAGTGCCCTTCCTGGTGAGTAGTGTGCCCATGGACTGCCCCCTGATTGGTTTTAACGTGGTTGATCAGCTGATACTGGGACCAAACGAGAGGACAGATCTCATACCAACCATTGTGAGTCTTCTTCATGGTGCCATGAACCTACAGGATTACAAAGCCACTGCGTTAGTCTTTGTCCATGCAAAAGTCACCAGTAATGATGTCAGCCAGGATGTGGTCATTCCACCTGGTCAGGTCAGACACATTAAGTGTAAAATACCATCCACAATTGACATATCCAAACGACTTGTGCTCTTTGAACCCAGTGAGAGTAACCCACAGTTACAACAACTGGACAGCCTTTTAGAGATTTGTCAGGCTGGAGGCCCTTTTGTAAGAGTCCACATTGGCAACCACACCAAACATGATGTGACCTTGTTCAGTAAAACTGCCCTTGGGAGCATTCTGACAATATCCAGAATTATACCGACTGATGAGCTGAAGCAGACTGAGACAAGTGTTGCTCGGGGGCAACAGAGATGACCACCCTGAAAGTCAGCAGGAGAAATGGGGAAGAGTGGCACAGGAATGGGACCCACCAGTTGATGTTAACCACTTAACTGAGGGTCAGCAGTAAATTGTAAAGAAAATGTTGTGAGAAGAGTCTCGGGCATTCGCACGAGACGACAATGACATGTGGTGTATACCTGGCCTGGAAATGTCCATTACCCTCAAGAACAGTACTCCAATCCAGAAATCATATACTTCTATCCCAAAACCCCTTAATAAAGAGGTAAAGAAATACATTGAGGATCTTCTGGTTAGAGGGTGAATTGTGAAGTCCAAATCTCCTTACTCAGCACCAGTAGTCTGCATGCGGAAGAAAGATGGGACGCTCACACTTCGTTATTGATTATTGTTTCTTGAATCAACACACTGTTCCAGACCTACACCCTTTGCCGAGAATCCAAGATCTCACAGATACTTTGAGTGGATTCAGCTGGTTCTCCATCCTAGATCAAGGGAAGGCATACCACCAAGGGTTCATTGCAGAGGGGTCGCACCACTTGACTGCATTCATCCCCCCCTGGGGTCTTTACGAGTGTGTGTGAATCCCCTTCGGACTAACAAATGCACCCACTGCATTTCAACGCAGTATGGAAGAAATGCTTGCTCTCTTTCGAGATGAGTGTTGTATTCCATATTTGGATGATATACTGTGCTACGCCAGAACATTCGAGGACCATGTTGAAGGGCTGAGAAAGGTCCTGAGAGCCCTACAGAATCATGGAGTCAAACTCAGGCAAAAAAAATGTGACCTGTTTAAACGAGAAGTGAGATATGTTGGTCATTTGCTTTTAGACGAGGGTGTGCGCATTGATCTTAAGGACCTGGAGGCATTGTACGCTCTGAAGAATGAAGCACCTGCCACTGTTAGAGATGTGTGGAGAGTTACTACCATTCATATGTCCAAGATTTCTCCAAACTGGCAACACCCATCTACGAACTCCTGCAACCAAAGAGAAACAAAGAAGTGCAGCCTCACGGGAGACATGGGGGACAGAGAGGAAAGGGTGCAGTTGAATGGACTGAGAAACATCAGGAGACACTGTGTAAGTTGATTGACATGCTGGCGAACCCCCCTGTCCTTGCTTATCCAGACTTTGAGCTTCCTTTTGTGATCTACACGGGTGCGTTCGATAAAGAACTCGGAGCTGTCCTTTATGTAATTGGATTTGGCTCAAGGACCCTTACACCAGTTGAAAAGAATTACAGGCTCCACTCAGGCAAACTAGAGTTTCTCGCCCTAAAGTGGGCCGTCTGCGAAAAATTCAGGGATTACTTGTTTTATGCCCCACATTTTACCATCTACATGGACATCCCTTGACGTATGTCATGAGTATTGCTAAGTTAAATGCATTTGGCTACAGATGGGTGGTAGAACTATCAGATTTTAGATTTGACATACGTTACCAACCCGGCAAAGTAAATGGTGATGCAGATACTCTTTCAAGATGCCCACTCAACATCAACAGATATGTCACTGAGTGCACAAAGGAACTTTTCAGAGAAGCTGTCACTGCCACATGGGAATGCTGTGGAGCAGGCAACTGTTGCCTGGGTTGCTGCCTTGGCTCTAACACAGGGTGACCAACTTGAACCAAGCAGCAGAGAAGTTGTGCCGCCAATTGATTTGGCTGAACTACAAAAAGCTCAGAGAACAGACCCAGTGATAGGTGAGATTTTGAAAATGAAAGAGTCAAACAAAACACTTAGATGAAATGAAACGCATGGTGAGGGGCAGTGCCAGGAAAATGATGCATGAATGGAAAAAGTTTCACATTGAAGATGGGGTTCTCTACCGTAAGACAGCAGAGAGACATCAGCTAGTCATACCTGTCGCCTTTAAATCACTGGTTCTCAAGAACCTACATGATAACATTGGCCATGTCAGAGCAGAAAGGGTCCTCAGTTTGGCAAGGCAAAGGTTCTATTGGCCCTACATGAGGCGAGAGATCGAAGCTTATGTCAACAGACAGTGCCCATGCATAAAACAAAAGAAGCCAGTGACAAACACATGAGCCCCAATGTAAATGGTAAATGTGCACTTATATAGCGCTTTTATCCAAAGCACTTTACACTGTATCTCATTCACCCATTCACACACACCATGCAAGGCGCTAGCTTGCCATCGGGAGCAACTTGGGGTTCAGTGTCTTGCCCAAGGACACTTCGGCACGTGGAGTCACCCAGGCCAGGAATCGAACCGCCAATCCTACGACTAGGGGAAAACCCGCTCTACCAACTGCGCCACAACCACCCAATGTCTGGTATAACCACAAGTTCGCCCATGGAACTCATCTCCATCGCCTCATGTAGGGCCAATAGAACCTTTGCCCTGCCAAACTGAGGACCCTTTCTGCTCTGACATGGCCAATGTTATCATGTAGGTTCTTGAGAACCAGTGATTTAAAGGCGACAGGTATGACTAGCTGATGTCTCTCTGCTCGGTTCTAGGTGTAAGTAATCTATGGAGATGAGTTCTACCAATACATCATAGTTGTGGTAGATTTACTTTACTATGTATGCACAGACCTACCCAACCCGCAATAAGAGTAGGAAAACAGCAGTGGAGAAGATTTTCAACGATTACATTCTTAGGTTCAGCTACCCATCAAAGCTGCACCATGACCAAGGGCACGAGTTTGAGAATGAACTCTTCCGGACACTACAGTAACTGAGCAGAGTGGGACACTCACGGACAACGAATGTTTTTAGTAATGTTCAGTAAGTGTTTAAAGGTAAAATGTCAGGAGCCATTTTATTTTTTGTTGAGGAGTGTGTGAAGCCTACAAATGTATTGTCACAATTGTTAAGTTGTTTTGTGTATTGGCCTGTTTAAAAGGAACAATTTGAATGTATTTTTCAAAGGATTTGAGTAGTATTTTTGAGGGTGCAATTGCTTGATTATGCCACAAGGGGCATAAGTGTTCATTTATGTGAGCGCTAGTAGGGCTTCGTGATGCTTCCGCTTCTCAGACGGAGAACAGCTTGCTGAGCGATCACAATTAAAATCTCCTGTGTCTGATTTTCCTATACAAAACAGGACACAATATGTGTTCACAGGTTACTCATGCTTGAGGCCTGTAACATAAGCCTTAGTGCAAGTAGGCTATTATTTAATATTTAAAATATTTCATATATATTTACATATATATGGCATGCTTCACAAAATTGAGCAGGAGTGAAGATATCAATACACTAAAAAATTTACTATGAATACAGCCATCTTTTAACAATCATTTTCCAGAATCTCCTCACCAAAGAAAAGGAACCCTGATAGGCACCTTTTCTAACTGCACAAACTGTACAGCAGGGAATGCTCTGCAGACTAACATTTGAAGGTCAGACTGCCAACAACACTACTGGAACAGTGTGCAATTCAACATCAATTTCAGTTGGAAGTGATTGCTAGCAAGAAGGCCAGACAAAGAGACCCACTTCAACTCAGCTTCAATCTCTGGCTCTTAAGGAAGCTCTCTAAATGTCTCCAGTACAACTGGAATGCCCCAGGCTCCTAAAAACTGTGGTGAATGAAAGCACCTAATACCCTTAAGAAATGATTAATCTGCCTATGGGACCCTAAAGAGATACTTAACATGGTGCTGTGTAGCTCTGAGACTGCTGCCACATACACTTTAAGGTAGGGGTTTCCATAATAGGGGTTGAATGTGTTTAATATGGTGTGGCTTGCTTTACAAATTGGGTTATGAGAGTAACTCACAATCTACTCTTCTTAGTGTTGATGTTTTGAAATATCAAGACTGCACCAGTGCAGGATGTCTGCAAAAAAATGGACAAATGGAAATCTGTTGGACAGGGAGTTTTGGTATCTAGTGAATCTCGGTTTTAATCCTATAAATAACCATAAATTACAATGTTAGTGTGTGAACAAGGCCATTTGTTCTGAATCTGCACACAAAGTAATGCGTCAGTTATAGACCCCCCTCTTCCTTGCATTGGGCTGAATCACACCACCCCAGCATGGATTATTTTCCTAGAACAACAGAGCACTTCCCAGTAGACCGGTAAATCAGTGCAAGGAATATTCCTGGTTTTTAGTCTCGCATGCTACAGATACCCGTTACTAAGATAATTAAATGTGATAATGTTTTTAAAATGTGTAGGTTGGTCAATATTTGGGGTAGCAGACCTCCAGACACAGGCAGAAGTGACAGACGAAGAATCTGCCAGGATGCTACATCAACTATATAAAGCAGCTGTTACAACCATATCCTTGGCAGTCATCTTGGAACCACAAATAGGGGTCTCGGGTCTAGCTGCTGAATCCTGAAGAGAGTGGGAAGTAAGACCGTTCGTGAGTCATCCAACCTGAGGAGACACTGTAGCAGGTGGAAATTCTGTTCAACTAATTCATGGGAAATCCACAAGAGCAATTTCAGCAACAGATGGACCACTCACAACCCTCCTGTTGGTTGTCCACAAACGCCCAGTCACACTTAGCTCACTCGATTGAAACTGTTCGGATCCAGTTGCAGGGTAACCCACTTCTGTAATTTTCATGGAATGCTGTTATTAAGCCTAGGGGGATCAGTAATGCAGTTGTTGCCATCTATCTTGAGTATAATGTGTAGGGAGATGAAGCCAGCTGCAAGTGTAAGTGCTCTGTATGGGTTTTATTACTGGAAAATCCAACAATCAGAATCAGGAGAACAGGCGAAAGTGAGGCAGTTGGGAAACATGACTAAGACTTATGGACAAATTAGGCATAGTAATTAAGGGATAATACAAACAGATCAATATATTTGGGTAATAAGCCGATGACTGAAGGGGGAGGTGCATCAAAACAGAAATCAAAACAAACGTGAGCATGTACCGTTTGCATTTATGTGGTATACCTACTCTTGGAAAGCAAACCTAAAGAAGCATTTTTTGTCACGCAAAAATTGTAATAATTCTGTAAAATAATTTTATACAATCACTTTTGCTCAGTTGTATTAAAAGTGCCAATAATACTGAAGTGCACAAGTCATTTTCTACTGACCAGTTGTTATTTCCTTCACAGTTGGGAATCTCTTCTTTATCCCACATCCAGCTCTCAGGGAAGTATGAGCGTGATATGATTTCCTCAAACTGTATATTTGCATCTGTCTCTTCACCTTAAATAAAATTGCATATGTTCTATAAGTTACATTCAACATACATCACAAAGTTTTAGGAATAGTTCATATTATTTCATTTAAGGCCAAAATAATATGTTGTATACTTTAATATTCAACTCATAACTTATTTAAAAAGAGTGTACTGTTTAAAACGAGAACTTTAAGGATTTAGCTTTAAACATATTTGCTACAGTGCCCAAATCATCAAAGAATTTTGCATTTCACAAAAGTGTGTACGTGCTTTAACTTTGATAGAACAGTGTGTGAGAGTGTGTGTGTGAATGGGTGAATGAGACACAGTGTAAAGCGCTTTGGATAAAAGCGCTATATAAGTGCACATTTACCATCTGCTGGCCATAACGTGACACTAGTGAGTTAGCAATACAACTTAAGTCCTCCTTTTATGCTGAAAGTGGCCTCTCACTTACACACAACAGCTCTCTTTATTGGCGCTATATCTTTTCCTCACCTAATCAATCAACGACTATCCTGACTGACAATATCATTCAAAAAACATTTTGTTTTGTACCATCGCTAACATTTAAACTTCTCTTTCCATCTTTACGACTGACCTGTCTATAACAACTGCCTTCAAATTTAATATTTAAATGCATTGTAAAATGTTTTAATGCCAAAAAAATGCAAAATGTAACATACTTCTGGCAAGATGCAGCTCCCCTTGCACAGCTTCTTTTCTTAAATCAGCAAGTTTCTGGCAACAACGCAGGAAGGCTTCGCGGCATTTATCTCCATCAGTAATATACTGAGATCTTCGCTCACAGGTGTAACCCAGGAAGTTTTCCACCATCCCATCCCTGCAGCACTGCTTCTGTGTGTCATTGTACTCACTCACTACATTGAAAAATGGGTGTCCGTGTGAAAAAGATAAAAACTTTATATATAGCAAGATCTTAAATGTTGTACATTATAAACGGTATATCTTAAAGTAATTCAGTATCAAGTTTATCGGTTTGTGGAAATGATACTAACCCAGTTTGCTTATAATTTGTGATTTGGTGATGGCACGCCGCTGTCTATTTGGATCAGGTGTGCATGAGGTCTCTTCAAAGATAAAATATAAGGGAGAAATTACCTGTTTTACTGTATATATTTCTATATTTTCTTATGTACCACCATCTTGAAGAACATGGTCTCACTCTTGCAAATTAGTAACAAATCACACAACACTAATTGACAAATTGCTGCAGTAACATGGTATGTACATTTTTATGTAACTTTTAGCCACTCATTCATCTTGACACATTCTCATTTTCCATTGCATTTGTGTGACGTGTAAAGTCATATTTTACACAACGAGGCAAAATGGTAAAGTATTAAGTAATAGCAATCATTTAGAATGTCTGAAAAACTCAGATCTTTTGTGAATTTTTTTTTTGCATTTAAAATTTTTTTTTGATCTAGCTTTCTAATTTCTGTATCATTGAACCATTTGTCAATTAACACACACTGAAGATAATTAAAAGAGGATTGCCCCTTCCACCTACACCCCAGCAACCACATGGAATACCATAGCAACCAGCTACTATATGGAGTGGCTTCTTCCTTTAAAAAAATAAATAAATAAATCACATACTCTTTAGTGTGTAATCCCAAATAAAATCCCAAATAAAAAGAGTAGGCATGTACTTAACATGCAGCTGCTGGTTCTTTAACATGCCATCAGATCTGAAAAGCTATTTTGAGCATTACAGGTGTCTAAATCTACCCTAAAAACTTTACCACACCTCTTCGGTCAGCAGAGCTTCCTGCAGTATTTGATATGAACAGCAGACCTGCATCATAGAAAACCCCCATGCTGTCTTTACCACTGCCAGCTGTACAGCCAATGTCATGCTGCTCAATAACATCCCAGATCTGTTGGTGGGAGCAACAAAAGCACTGTATTCAGCACGTGTGCACTGTATATAGCTTCAGAAATATTCCCAAACAGTGTTAATTATATAGCATCGGGGCAGACAAATCATATTATCCATCTATTAGCTAGCCCACTGAACTCCACTGTGCTGCCCAGTCCCAGTTTTGGAAACTGAATAGGTTAAAAATTGGTACTTAATACAACCCCAATTCCGAAAAAGTTGGGATGGTATGGAAAATGTAAAAAACAAACAAACAACAAAAAGTGTGATTTGAAAAATCAGTTCAACCTGTACTAAACTGAAAACACATTATCAACACATTATTTGATGTTTTACTTTGTGGATTTAATTTATTTTTGAAAATATAAACTAATTTCAAATCTGATGACTGTGAAACACTCCAAAATAGTTGGAGAGTCGACTGTTTATCACTGTGTAACATCAGCTTTTCTTTTAATAACACTTATTAAGTGTTTGGACACTGAGTGAAGACACCGCTTGGTGCAGTGTAGAGTAGCAAGTGGAATTTTTCCCCATTCATCTGCTATGTATTTCTTCAGCTGAGCAACAGTACAAGGACTTCATCGCCTTATTTTGCACTTCTCCATCGGAGACCGGTCAGGACTACAGACAGGCCATGCTAGCACCTGCACTCTCTGCTTACGCAACCATGCGCTTGTAATCCAGGCAGAATGTGGTTTGGCGTTGCCCTGCTCTGGATGGCAGCATATGTTGCTCCAGAATGTGTACATATCTTTCTGCATTAATGATGCCCTCACAGATGTGAAAGTTACCCATGCCATGTGCACTGACACACCCCCATACCATGGGCACTGACATGCTGTAGAAGGTGTTCTTCTCAAAGTGTTGGATTATTTGGTGATGCATCTGTTGGCAGATCAGCAAGACTCAACCTTTTTTGGAGGCTCCTTACATACTATGATCAGATGATTACCTCACCTGTTTCATATCACCTTCTTATTTCAACTTCTCACATTGCTATTAGTCCTAAATTGCCAACTTTTTGGAATGTGCTGCATGCATCAATTTCACAATTTATCTTCAAAAAACTTTGCAGTTGATTAGATAAAACATCAAATACCTCGTCTATGTACATTTTTTGTTTAAATACAAGTCAAAGTACATTTACACATTACTCCGCTTTGTTTTTATTAGCATTTTCCATACTGAACCAACTTTTTCGGAATTGGGGTTGTATAATTCAATAACATAAGGCAAGATAATTAGCTATTAGGATAGCTGTAAGGATAAAAACTCAAAAGGATCATTAATATGATACAGTGGTGGCTTGATACAATACAGTTTCAATACAACAAAAGCAATCATTGCCTGTACCTTCTAAAAGTTCAATAATTGAAATCTAAAGGTCTGAAACACAGAGCTCTTTATTTCACATACATCTCTTAGCTAGCTGTGCTGTGAAAGTTGCTTTTGAGTCATATGTTCTCCACTTTCCAAATATGAATGTCCCAAACACTACAGTGATTTCTTTGTTAGCCCAGATTGAATCAGCTTACTGTAACCTAATCAGTGAGCACGCTACTGATTTGTTCAATCCTGAGCCTGGTGCTAATTACTCACCTTGGTCTGAGTGAGTCTGTTTTTGTTGTTTAGTATGTAGACACCCTTATCCACAGCTACCAGATAAACAGTTTGCTTGGGACTCCCAGCAATTTTTAAATTAATTAGATCAGCAGGTGTATATGCTGCTAGAGCACCGTCTACTTCCACTTCAAGCTTGATGTGTTAGGAAGAAAAAAAAGAAGACATTATCAATTGCCCTGACATTTAACTTAGATTTGACTTGTGTGACTAATATACTAACATGTCAGATTACAGTGTTTTATGGCTGAGAAGATGGCTCTGCTTTTATGTGCACCCCACCTCACCAGTTTTAATCTTTCATTATAATTTTTTTAGTATAATGTTATAATGTTTTAATCAGTTCATGTAGATCTTTATGGACATTCCATCCATACAGTGGTGTAATATTTATGGAAGGAGTCTCCAGCATTAGCACTTTGTAACAATCAGAGGTAAATCTTCAATCAATTTATGCGCGGTGCCTGCTGTAAAAGTCCCCGTGAACGAGCTTTTACTATAGAAACGATACCAAGCGCATTAATATAAACCCGTGATTTGCAGCTGTAGTACTGCCACAGCTGCTGTTCACAGAAAATGAATCAGAGTTCAACAGCACTTCGGTATAAAAATACTATAAAATAGCACAAATCATCACGAATAATCTCACAGGCGCGTGAAAACTAGAAAGAACATTCACCTAATATCATCAGTGATGTGTGGTGTATGGTTGCTTTTTAATGACATCTTTGCCGGTTTACTGAGGAAAAACAGGATAATAAACTAACCGTTCCAGTACACGTGTCCTTCACATCAACCCAGATGGAGTCCGCGACAACCTCAGTGTCCCCTACGTGGTAATACGCCACCAGTCGAAATGAAGGAAGCATGTCTTTGGTTATACTCAAGCCAGGTATGGTCATCACAGGATTATCACGTCTAATCAGCTTAGAGGCGCTCACAATTTGCCCTTTACTTATGATCTGGGAAAAACGAGATGATAATACATAAATGATAAAAGACACAAGACATTATTTTGACCAAATGCAAAAATGTTCATTTGTGAGAATATACAATGAAACTACATACCATATAAGTAATATCATGGTTTGTATGTGTAGAAAGATCAGGAATGTTGATGGAGATATGGAGCGGATTTCCAATCTTCAACTCTCCAGTAGGTAAGTTAATGTGCAGGTAATGTGCAGATTTAGACTTGTAGGCATGTGCCGTCCACGTCTTAACTGCTTGGCGTCCCTTCCCGATTTTAAGTTTCTCATCATTAGTCGCTACCTTTGGTGAAATATAGTAATGCTTGAACTAAAGCAAAGAGTGCATGAGGAAAACAGACTGATTTCACATAAGAATCACTTTTTCACTGGTGCAGCAGGTGTTAACCCTTTTTAGTTTTTTTTTTTTTTAAAACAACAATATATATACATCAATTAATATTAAGAGAAACTCCACATTAACAATGAATAAACTCAGGCCCTGAATAATCCAGTTGCCTGAGAAGGTATGTTATTTACCCAGATTGTTTCAGCCTGTAACAATACCACTTAATAATTTCCCCCCATATTTAAAAAAAAATAAATAAAAATTCTGCCTTAAATGTAAGCTGCAAAAAACAATGCGGTAAATGTTTCATTTATATCCTGCACTAATGATCGACGAGTGTCGGCAGGTTAAGATGAAACTAAATATAAAGGAGGAGTGTAGAAGTGAAGCTTACGGTGAACTTTATCTCATTGTCTGCTTTATTGGTGTTTATGGTGAACATAGCCACGCCGTTCTCCATAGTCCGTCCTCCCTTATCTCCTGGGGTCAACAACAGTTCAATGTTTTTTGCTGGTGTCCCATCAGGGTTCGATACATACACCTGGGAGACGGGATATCACACAAAGCTCTCTTAGTTAAATCACTTTATCCAATATTTTATACATTTGAATGAGCACTCAACTTAAAGCACTTCGTTCAGTCACTACCGTGAATGAATAATTAGCTACAGTAATGGGAATCAAATGCCACAGCAAATGATCTCTCTATCTCATGACACATTTGTTTTAGTTACTCAGGCATTTTACACAACTGGTCTCTCAGCATGAATTCTAGCAGGAGCCACACCTATGGTTAGGGTTAACCTGTTTAATCAGTTGAGCTTGGCTTTCAATAGACTCAGGTTTGGCTTCGGTTTGGTTGGAATGAAAACGGGAACCCACACTGGCCCTTTCCGGATAAGATTGGACATGCCCCTATCCTAAACCATACCATTCCATTCCTAAACCATGTTAAATGTTTGTGTTAATTTGTGCATTTCATATACTTGGTGTCTTGTAAAATGCAGAACATGGCAAAGATACAATTTTTCTAACTGTTGATGGGCAGTTGGTCGTATCAGTTTCAGTAACAACCCTATTGTTTGTTTCCAATTTTAAATGAAAAAAGAAAAAACAACCCCCCCCCGATTCTCAATGCAGTCTCAGATTTTTGGACCTCACATATATGTAACAAATAATGGCATGTACCTTGTGCTATCTTTGCATTTTGTCTAATTTCAGCTTTATGTCACCTTTCAGGCTTTGATGTCATGCTAGTGTTCTTTACTTGCTTTTAAGCCATATGTCAGCTTTTAAACTTTGTATAGTCCACAATTAGGCTAGCTTTGTCAAAAGGTATACGCTTTATTATGATTGCATATTTTGTATATATGTAAATATTCCAGATTGGCTTCTTTGCAAATACTACTAATAATATCAGACATTCATATTTTGCACATTACAGGATTATCGTGTCCTGTAAACTGTAGCTGCTTGCATACTGTAGGGGTGAGTAGCTTTTATTTTGGAAACTTTTATTTAGATTGGGAGAAGAGAAGAGACTGATTGCATGGACATTTTCTTTACATGTTCCTTCTTGGGAATCTCGAAGGCAGGTAGCTTGCATAATCTTAATGTAGCTAAATTGACTGAAGCAGCTGCTTCAATTAACTCTGAATATGAAGAACCTTTGGACTTAAATCACAGGCCCCATATGTTCCTCTTGAAAATCCTCTCAATGTGTATATTGTTTGTCCTGTCTCCTCTACACCCATGTACTTGAATTGCTTTATGAACTTTCTTGCCAATGTTGCCTCTGGCTTGTTTGTTAGGGATGTAAATCTGCTTTCAGGTTTCTGTAAGGTGCTGGAGAAGAATGTATATTGTTAAAAGCACTATGTAAATATAGCTGAAGTGAATCGATCTAGTTTGTACCCTGAAGTTAAAGGGCATTCCAGGTTTGTAAAATTTGGGGGTTCTGGTGAAGTGGATGGTGTAAGGTGACGTCACTATATGAATGCCCCTCCTCTCAGCCTCCACCATTTCACTGCCTGAAACACACACACGCACACACACACACACACACACACACACACACACACACACACACACACACACACACACACACACTCAGAGTTGTAATAATTGTTATGAGATGCTAAGGAAGACTGAGTTTGCATGACTGTGTGTGAAAGACAGCTAATCTCTGTCATGCCATTTACATGGTTTTATCTGGTGCAAAACTTGCCTTATAATGATGTAAAAGCATTGACTAACTATGACTGGATAAAAAAGGAAGACTTCCTATTTTTTAAGAAATTAAAAAAAAGGGTAAATTTTTAGGTTATTTATTTGATCAATTATTTGTTTATTTATTTATAAAAGGGATGTGCTATTATTGGAAAATAATCAACCTCAGGGTATGATAATGCTAAATGTTTAATTACTGTCTACACACCCCTAAAATTGCACAGAAATAAAAATATATGAATTAAAAGTGCAGATTTTTGGGATGTAAAATGTAAACCATGATTACTCATGTTGGATAATCCCCACCTTTAATGTGAAATAGCAACCACCAACATTCAAGTAAAAAAACAAAAAAACATTCTATGGGTGAAAACACAGAAAAAGAAAAAACTTATAATAATAATAAATTTCTGCATAACTGTGTATCCCTCTGAAGTAATTACTTTATTAAAGCACCTTTTGTGATACAGAACTCCGTCTTTTGGGTAAGAGTCTCCCAACTTAACACACCTTGATTTGACAATTTTATTCCACTCTTCTTTGCAAAATGCTCCAGATCTATAAAATTGTTTTTGCATCTCCTGTACGGGATCTCCATTCTTCTGAAACCTTTTGTGCCTTTTGTCTGTATTGTGCTGGAAGGTGATATTTATCTTTATCTTCAGCTGTTTAACAGAGACCTCCATGTTTTGTTCTGAAATAGATCTATGATTCCCTCTTGACTAGAGTCTCAGTAATTTTAAGGAAACAGCTGATTTTTATTTGGAGTTCATTGATGACGACTGTCTGATAATTACTTTTGAACACGAGGCTTAATGTGATTATTTAATTCCGAGCACAGTCACATGACCCATTATAAAATGGCATGTACACTTAATCAACTGGGTTATTGTTCATTTCTTCATTTTCTATTTTTTTTTCCACATTTTTCACTTGAATGTTGTTGGTTGTTAAATCACATTAATAGTGGAAAATGATCTGAAATTATTTATCTCAGTTTCATTTTTTTTTACATCACAAAAACCTGCATTTTTATCAGGAGTGTGTAGACTGTTTATATCCACTGTATTAAAGACAATATCATCATTTTTTTTATCCATTTATATTTATGTTTAATGTTGTTGAATGTCTCTGAAGCACGTTCCTGTTATCACTTATGTTATAGCAGCTCCCATGTCAGAAAAACCCCGTAAGATTTACCTCTGACTGGTTCAAACCGCTGACACTGAAGACTCCTTCCATGAATGTTAAATAAACTTAAAGTAAACTTCACAATTGCATATGGAACAACAACAAGCACATTATTCTAAACCTGTGATTTGCAGCTGCACTACTGTCAGAGAGTTATTATAGAAAATTTACCAATGCCTTCTGACCAATCAGTGATATGAATTCAGCAGTGCTGTGATTCAATTAAATAACAGTGAGTATTCTTATTCTTGATTCATGTGTCAGAGCCTAAAAGTTTCATGGTTCACTACTTACCAGTGTCAGTAAGAAGACTGACAGATATGTATAGTGTGTCCCCAATGATTTGACGTATGTCTGGAAAGGTTTGATTAATCTGTTCTCTGGTTAGGACTGCTGTACCTTCTCCACCTCTGATCTACAGAGTTCAGGTCAGAAGCATATTGTTTACGTACTGTATTATATCATTATCACCTACTGCAGAAATGAGTTTGCATAAAGGAAACAACCACCCTAAAAAAGTGCTGGTTGCTGCTGTATATTTGCTATTCCTGTGAAAAATTTCTCAAATATATGGCTACATATTCTCATTGATATAATATTCTCAAATATATGGCTGTGCGGTCTCAGAGTTATTGGATAGCAGTCACCTTTCACTGTTAGTGTCTACATTAATTACATTACATTACATTTATGGCATTTGGTAGACGCCCTTATCCAGAGTAACTTTATCTCACTTATACAACTGAGCAATTTAGGGTTAAGGGCCTTGCCCAGCAGTGGTATCTTGGCAGTGCTTGGGCTTGAACTCCTGACTTTCTGATCAGTAATCCAGAGCATTTAACTACTGAGTCACCACTCTTTTGTCTAAAACACAAATGTGAGAGCTTTTATTTCTCACTCACAATATACAATTTATTGTGTTGAGAAATCCATTATAGAAATAGTGGAGACAGAAAACACAGGACTCAAATTTACAGAATGCAACGCAGCGATAGTTATCAATGTGCAAGACAACAAGCACGATGGCTTTGATGGCATTACTTGATTACTTACAAGTGTACAAACGAGGAGGTGAGATAGCTGGCTAAGCTAAAGGACTAAAGAGCCGCTGCATCATTCTCTTTAGGGAAAGATAATAATAAATACCACTGCGCCATTTTTGGCAAATAGTTCAACAGCATTATGAGGAATCTAGGAAACCTTTAACCAAAGTAAAAATAGGCCAACATGTTGATGAAAGAGGTTTCATTAAAGATACAGAAATTCATTAAGGTCAGTCATGTTTTTAATTAAAAATGAAAAGGTTTTTCCATAGCCTTACCAAAACCCTGTTCAGGGAGCTCCGGATGCTTATTTTTTCCTTTCCGTGGAACACACCAAACACAATAAAAGCACTACCTTCGACGTATTCGCCAAAAAGATACCTTAAAAGAAGTAAAGAGTAGAAAGTAGAAAGGTCAAGAATAAATACATCACCAATCTGTCATCTGAACTGTAGCAATTAAGTAACACAATTTGTAGCAAACAAACAAACAAACAAACAAACAAACAAACAAACAAAAAAACTGCTACAATGCCAAATACATCAGTAGATCTTAGTAGATTATTCCTGTGCTGCTCTTTGATAGCGTGAGATTTCAATGAAGTGAGAACCTTTCAACTAGTGTGTTGCTAATTTGTAGTTTGACAATAATCAAGATCAAAAGCGTTATCATACATGAATGCTTACTTTGCATTGATATGGACAGAAAACTTATCATCATCAGCGTAGAAGAAAGATCTCTCAGGTGTCAGATTCACTTCAAAACTGGGCAGCCCTAGAAGGTAAAGTCATACTTTACTTTAAAGATCAAGGCATGTTATCTTGATTTTGGATAATACAAAAAACACGTTCCTGCTGTCACATAGTAAAGAAAAAAACATATTGTTCATAAAAAATAGGCTTCACAAAGTATAGATGCTGATTATTATTATTATTATTATTATTATTATTATTAGTAGTAGTAGTAGTAGTAGTAGTATTGTTAGTGGAATAATAATAATAATAATAATAATAATAATACATCAATAGTGGTATTGTTATTGATCTAATGCCTTTTAATTTATTATTATTATACTTATTATATTTTTTTTTTTTTTTTTTTTCATCTTATATTTTTTTTTTTTTTTTTTTTTTTTTTTTTCTTTTTTCTTTTTTTTTTTTCAGATTCCATGGCTTCAAATACAAAACAAGTCGCAGTGTTATATTAACTATTGCCATGTTCATGTACATTACATTTATGATTTGGCAGATGCCCTTATCCAGAGCAAATTATATTTATCTCATTTATACAACTGAACAATTGAGGGTTAAGGGCCTTGCCCAAGGGCCCAACAGTGGTAGCTTGGTAGTGCTGGGACTTGAACTCCTGACCTTCTGATCAGTAACCAGGAACCTTTCATCACTAAGCCACTACTGCCCAAAGATAGTAAAGAGAGTTGTTTATTTGTCCTGATTGTCCTGATTTCTTTCTATTGGCCCATCTCATCTGGGTAATTATTGTGATTGCTCATTGCAATGTGAGGAATGTTCTTGTAATGCAATTATAAAGCAATTTTGTGATGATAAAACATGTATCTAAAAGTTTAGGCTTATTGCTGTTAGAAACACTATAACAGGTTTCCCTGCAAAAACGATTTTATATTCAGAACCTCACGACAGCTGATCATACTGTATAAGTGTGAAATCAAGACTAAAGTGTAGTTTGGTATGAGCTGATTAAATCGTGAGCACTCAAACATTTTCAAAGACTGTGAAACAACTGCACGTCAAAACCAACCTGATGGGATCTCCAAGTTTAAAGTGTTCAGCTGCTAATCCTTTTTTTACAGTAAGGAGTTTTTGCTGAACAATGATCCCCTCCGGAGTCTGGTGATATAAATATAACCATGTTGTTATGTTGATATTATTTCCATAACATTTGACAAAAATTCGCATTACTGGGATTTGATGCTAAAATCATTGTACTTGTGCTTATTTTACAAAAATCTGTTTTACTTAAACTTACCACTATTTTCACAATCACATAATTTTCCACAGGCTTTACTTTGGAGTTCACAGCAAATATTCTGTATTTTACTGAAGAAAGTTCACAAATAATAGTCAACAACACAGCAATGCAAAATCAGACAGGCTCACATTAGGTATAAACATAGACTTACATGCTGTTCATACAGTTATGCGCTGTTGACTTGCTTATGGTGGAAATGCCAAGGACATAGTCCTGTCTTTATGTTGTTATTACACAATCCTGACCTGTTTTATGTGATATCTACTCAAGCGAGTCCAGCATCAACCCAGCATCACTGTCTGAGAATTTATTAATATTTCATCTTTCAATATTTCACCCTGACATGTTTCCTGGAATGCTGTTCAAGGGCAATATCCATCCATTTTCTGTATCCGGGAGCCTATCCCAGCTGACTTGGGGCACAAGGCGGGGAATACCCTGGACGGAGTGACAACCCATCGCAGGGCACAATCGCACATACACTCAAACACCCATTCACACACTACAGACAATTTAGAGATGCCAATCAGCCTGCAAAGCATGTCATTGGAGTGGTGGAAGAAACCGGAGTACCCGGAGCAAACCCCTGAAGCACGGGGAGAACATGCAAACTCCATGCACACAGGGCGGAGGCAGGAATCAACCCCCAACCCTGGAGGTGCGAGGCAAATGTGCTAACCACAAAGCCACCGTGCCCCCCAAGGGCAAAATATAAAGTAAAAAAGTAAAAAAAAAAAAAAAACTTGTTCCATTAGAGGAAAGATGGGGTGCTGTGATAAAGTAGATAAACTGTGAAGTTTTCCTATAACAGCACATCCCTCATCAGCTCTAAATATGACCCCTTATATTAAAACAAAACAGTTAGAATATAGTGAGTTAGAGACATTGACCATTTAATGTTTGATCGAGGTTTCAGTAATTGTACGATCAGGAAAAGTAACACTCACCAGTAGTTTCTGGAGTATATATTGGTTTATCAGTTTGAATAAACAAATACCCCGACTGAAATGAGACCATAACAATTTTCTCCAGGGCAATGTTATTATTCACTTTTGCTTTCAGATAAACATACTGTTGTTCATCAGAGTCCACTTTAAAAACCTTATCGTTGAAGGGAATCTACAATACAAAAAGCAAAAAAAAAAGATGTAAATCAATGGTACATTCCAACGTTTACATTTACTGAGTACAGAATCATTACTTATATTAAAATATTAGCAGTATTAATTTTAACAGCAAATTCAAATTGAGTTTTAGGCTTGAAAATAGATACAGATGAAAATAGATATGAAGTATAGTGATATTTTAGTTGCAGTATTTGGTTTTTGTTAGTCTTTTGTTCCAATTTAGTTGACAAAGATATGTCACGTAATTGAAGAGGCAGCAGATGCAAGTGCAGATTTATTAGAAGAAATGAAAAAACAAACAACTAAAGCAGTGAAACTTGAACTAGGAACATAAACAAGCAAATAGGCATACTACAAGCATGTCTGTGGAAGGCACAATTACGAAAAATACAAAGACAACAATGCTAGAACATAAATAGAGGTGCTAATGAGGGTGAGATGAGGCACAGGTGAGCATCACAGGACATGTGATGTGGTCATATGATGTGCAGTGGTTGATGGGTATTGTAGTTTGTTGCCTTATAGGCGCCAAAATGACAGAGACCCCATTTAAGGATCGGTTCCTGATGCACAAAAGCAAGTTAAACAGAGCGGGTCCTAGACAACCTGACGAGATGTCCTTCAGCTGATCAGGGTTCCTAAGTGCGCTACTCTTCGCAGAGCTGGTAGGAGATATGATGCCCCTCACCAGGCAACGAGGTGGCACAATCTGCTTGGAACAGACGAGGGTAGCAGACATCCAAGGTGGAGCACGAATACGGAGCGATGTCCACCATGATGCTGGTGGGGGGAGAGAAACCCAAGGTGGAGTCACAGATGGGAGCAACATCCTCCGCGAAGCCAGAGGGGGGAGCGACATCCTGCGTGTAGCCAGAGGGAGGAGCGGCACACACCACAAAGCAAGGGGGAAGAGTGACATCCTCAGTGGCACAGGGAGGCAGAGTGATGTCCTCAGTGGAGCAGGGAGGTGGAGCGACATCCTCAGCAGAGCAGGGAGATGGAGCGACGTCCAAGGCAGAGCAGGAAAACATAGTGATGCCCATGGCAAGGCCGTGAGCTGTAATGTTGTCCTCTGCAACCACTGGCCTGTAAGTGTGTGTTGGCATTATGCATCTCCAGTGAACAATTGTGATCAGATTCCATACATTGTTTCTGTTACAGAAAGGCAGTTATGCACATTTATTATCTCAGTTTTCAGATGCATTTATTTTTGGCAGAAATGTCTCTTGAATCATATATCATATACCTTTACACATGTTGTAATTGTGTGGTCTGGTAGCAAAACTTATAAATGAATTAGATGAAGAATTAAGTTTGGTGTTCTGCAAGGTTCTGTTTTAGGCCCACTACTTTTTTCTATTTTTTTTTCTTTTTGCAATGCTTACATATTTTCTGGCTTGGACAGTTACACTGCTGATTAGGTGGTCCTTCTTGGGGTCGCATAAAGATGCATTTGTGTTCACACTAGAAATGTGATGTGGCCATATTTGTCCTGAACTACCTCCATATATCGAATCATATGATTGATTGGATCACAACACATCTTTGACATCAATTCGACCGCATTCACACCTGTGCTTAGCGCTGTCCATGTGTGATCCCATCACCCAGGATGCATCTTAATGGCATTTTTGTTTGTATGCAGGCAGGAGGAGAATGAATCACAATGGATCAGCCTTACCAAATGTTGTGTGGGGTAAGGCTTTGTAACTGTCCTTAAGCGCTGGATAGCAATGATCAAGATTTTGATTAGCACGTGTGTGGAAATGAACGTGCTGCTGGTATCTGTACAAGACCTTTCTCATCTTTGTACTGTTGAAGTTCCCAACTATTATAAAAGCAATCCTTTTGTTTTAATCGGAAAGGATCATGTGTCTTATATAGCATACGCATCTGGCAGGTTAGGACATGATATAATAGGAAATGAACTGATTAGATAATTACATGAATAACTTGTTTCATACATTTTGTCTATTTTACCCAGCTTTTTTTTCTTTTTGTCTGTCTGTCCAAATCTCAGGAACACATGGCATGTTTTTTTGGCTTTCTGCAGTTGGTCGATTCAGAGTCAAATAACTGCTTAAAGAAATCACTGAGGTGGAAAACACACCAGTATTCCATTCAAACTGACTAAATACAAATGTGAAAGCATCCTTAGGTGTATGTAGTCTGATTGAATGGAGCGCTTGTGCGTTTTCCGTGGGGAAATACCAGCCAGTGTTTTTTTTCTAATCTTGTACTGTCCAGTTTCTGTGAGTCTGTGATAACTGTAGCTTCAGAATCCTGTTCTTGGCTGACAGAAGTGGAATCCAGTGTGGTCTTCTGCTGTTGTAGGTCATCCACCTCAAGGTGTGAGGTGCTGTGCATTCTGAGATTGGGCTTTTCTGGCCAACAAACTCGTAAAGTGTTTATTGTAATCATTTAACGTAACCATTCTTTTCAGCTTACACCAAGCTGGCCATGTGTCGATGCACTAATCTAGATGTTGCGCTTACTCTTTAATACATCCAGTATTTAAGTAACATAATCATTATTAACAATCATTAAAAAAGATGGATCAGATGGAAAGATGGATCTCAACATCATATACCCTCTGTTGGAAAGGGGTCAGATATGCAGAAGATGCTGACAAAGCAAATAATGTGCAGTATCTGGAGGATTTTCCTGAAGAACAGTGGGTAGTTTAACTGCTCAGGATAAAAGTGACTCGTGAAGAACTATCACAAAACATAAAAACGGTTGTTGATCATCCAGGGAACGACACACGGTATTAAGAATCACACAATATGTAAACTTTTGGTTTATTAAAGTTTTCATTTGTGTAAATTCAGTTATTATTGTGTCTTGTGGACTGTATGTAAACATCTGTTATGAGAAATAGTGTATTCAGGGCCGTACAGAATAAAAAAAACTAAATGTACTTTTTATGATCCATCTTATTTATTTATTTTTATTTATTTTGAAATAAATCTGCAAGGCATATGTAAACTTAGGAAAGCATCACTGGTGAAAATAAATCATATACCAAATGACCTTTTGTGATATTAAATGTAGATCCATATTCTCTGGGTTAATAAACCTGTAATAAAAATCTATCAGATCTTACTATCGGGGCGGATAAGACTTACCTTTATATCAACAAGAGTTTGATAGTTGTTTGCAGAATTTAGTGTGCCATGGACATTGCTGATTTCCGTTTGTTTATTAGGGAAGTTCATTACTGTGATTTGGAATGGTAAAACATCTGTTTTTGTGTAGTCCTGTGCCTCCACAAACACCTGCTCTGTTGTTCCCACTCGCAGGATCTGGGGAGCTGACATGACGTACCTGAGAGTACAGAATAGAAAGGATTTTAAAGATTAACATGATTAATTATCTTCGCTCAAAGACATTAAGATGTATACAATAGCGTTAAGATATGGATTTTGGTAAAAGAGCAAATTGTGTTATTTTAAATTTTTTTATTTTAATTTAACAATATTTGTTGTGATATCATATTGGAAATAGATGTGACATGATTTATTATGGTTTTGTTTATTACATCACTAAAAATGGCAATTTTAACAGGGGTATAAGTATAATGGTACTTTTTATGCCCACTGAATATATTGTGTATGTGGTATTTTATGATGAACATAATAGTTGATTATATACAGTAATGTATCAAATTAGTTCTTGTGGGTTATATGAGGCAATATTCTTAAGCTACGGTGCAAATTGTACAATGCTACAATGTAAATGTATCAGTAGCCAGCTAGCTATTTCCATCCATTTTTTATACTGCTTATGCTATGTCGCCTGGAGCCTATCCCAGGTAGCTGGGGGCACAAGGCAGGCACCTGGGACGGGGTGCCAACTCTTTGCTGGGAACAATCGCACACACGTTCACATACGATGGATAATTTGGGAATGCCAGTCAACATACAACACATGTCTTTGGACAGGGGGAGGAAACCAGGTAGCCCAGAGGAAACCAACAAAGCATGGGGAGAACATGTACACAGAGTGGAGATGGGATTCGAACCCCCAACTCTGGAGCTGCGAGGAACTAAGTGCTGAGCACAAAGTCACCGTGCCCTTGCTAGCCCCATCCCCCTGGCCCCCAACCCACGCCCCCACCCATTCCCCCTTCTTCCCCCACCGAGTCCCCCTTCTTCCCCCATTCCCCTCCCACTAAAATGTCCATCATAACAGATATAGTTTTTCAGATTTTACGTTAACCTCCAAGCTACAATCAGGAGAGAGTTTCCCCAGTTTTCAAACCAGGAAATCTACAGAGCCCACTGCGTCATTGCTGTAAGACGTTAGTAGGCATGTTTACAACAGGTGTATTGAAAGGTTACATTTTCCATAGTGTCCCTTAAAAGTTACAGCTGTTACAAAGCGAAGACACTCTGATTGTTATTAAGCACTGACACTGGAGGCTCTTTCCATTTTCCAATTATGTGTAGCGTCCACCACACAAGTCCCTGCAATTGGCAATGCTGTCAGAGCTGCTGTTATAGAAAAAATATCCAACACCGACTGATCAATCAGAATCTAGATTTCACAGACATGTGGTATAAAAGATTTACTGCTGATCGAGTGAAATTCATACCTTCCAAAAGATAAACATCTAACATGTTCTCGTGTCATGGAATCGTAGTACTCACAGTGGGTCACATAGTGTAAGTAGGGGGAAGGCGAGAAACCCAGCCGTCAGCCACACCACGTCCACTTGCATCCTGCCTGCTGGTCCTGGATCAGTCTGAAGAAGTAAGTGTGTGTTAACAAGACTCCGAGTCAGCACTTTCTGGGAAAAAAGGCTGCTCTCTGAAACATCTTTATACCCCTCCTCTCTTTACTCAAAGATCACAATGGTCAATGAACTACAGTACTTTGAACAGTGTTTTGAAACACACACAAACAAGCATGCACATGTGCACACACACACTTACTTGAATTTGTTACCTTTCAGGACAGTACACTCTTCATACTTTTGTGCAAACCTCAAAAAATGGTTTTAGCCTTTCAGTCTTATAGCCATTATAAAAAGCACTTTATATTGTCGAGACTTGTGTCATGTGACATGCCACCATTTATCTGATGATCCTACATACAGTGGTCAAGATATTGTTGGCTGTAAAATTTAGACTCTTTGTTTGTGTCCCCATGTCTGTTACACAGAACAAGTGAAGAGTTAACCGTACGATCAATGACTTGGGAAGTCAAGGCCGTTCCTGCAGGCTCCGGTTCTTGTAAATTACACATTTAGAGTTTGATCTGTTTAATAATTAAACACCAGAGAAACTTATCTGTGTCCAGTCTCACTTTATTGATTTTTAAAGAAGCTACATGCAAATTTTTGAGAGCCACAATTACCTATAACATGTCAAAATAAATGCAATAATATGTTTTCAGCAGGTTGTATGTTTACTTTCTTCCTATCTTTGCAGTTTACAATTAAGGATAATTTTCTTATTGCTGTTATTCAAAACATATTTAGCAAACAGAAGTTTGAATTCTTGCATACATATTTCTAAATACATAAGTGTATTTAGATTTTCATAGATCAACAATATTTTGAGCATTGTACATAAATAGCTAGAAAAAAAAAGCTGAAATATGACTGGGGCAATGCTATAGTGTCACGCCACCGCCGACAGAGGGCAATGCGGCGCTTCATTTGAATGAACTTGACTTTGTTTTTGTTCACTCGCTTCCGGCTTTAGGACTGAGTGGTCACAGGTGTTTGTAGTTTAAGTAAATGACACTTGTTAATTAAACGCCTTAGTTACTTATATTATTCTATGTTGACATGTTTGTAGCGGTCGTGTCGTCTGTGCCAAAGAAGACTGTTATTTGCCACATTTCATGTTTCCCGGTAAACCATGTTTGTTTTGAGTTTACGTTAAATAAAAGACTTTGAGACGCACCTGCATCCGGCTCCAGTCGTGATCCGTAACATATAGAAAACATAGCCTGTGTTTTTATTTCTGTAATTGTCCTTAACTGAAAGTTTTTTTTTTATTAATTTATCCTGAGTAAGTACATTATCCTTGGCAGAGTTTGAATACTTATCCAAGGGGAAGCTTGGAACATCTTTACTAATGTACAAATTATATGTACATAATTCTCTTGCATATATATTCTTTTAACTGGATATTTTTCCACCATAAATATTCATTTAATTAATATTTGATGACTGTTTGAACCTGGTCATGTAAAGCACAGGTTGGTCGATATGCATGTTTTGGGTGTGAGAGGAAACTGGAGAACCTAGAGGAAACCCGTGTGAACAGAGGGAGGACATGAAAACGTTGCACAGACAGTAACCCAAACTCAGAACCAAACTGGGGACCTGGGAGCTGTGGGACAAACTGCACCACCATAAATATTAAATGGCCTAATTTACTGCCTTTATAAAGGGGGCATGGTGGCTTAGTGATTAGCATGTTTGCTTAGTGGTTAGCACATTTGCCTACTTTCACCTTGTGTGTATGCAGAGTATGCATGTTCTCCCAGTGGGTTGGGGGCTTCCTTCAGTTTCTCCAGCTTTCTCCTCCAGACCCAAGATATGCATTGTAGACCGATTGATTTTTCCAAATTGTCTGTAGTGTTTGTGTGTATGTGTTTGATTGTGCCCTGTAATGTATTGGCCCCAAGTCCCCTGGGATAGGCTCTAGGTTCCTCATAACCCTGTGTAGGTCAGGCAATACGGAATATTGATAGCCAGACTGCATTTATACTATGTGAGATTAATTGAAATCTGGAAGGTCATGGTTGTAGTATTGTGCCTTTTACAGTGATGTAACATACTTACACATGTCACATGTAAGTAGACAATACAAAAGATGTACATTGAAAGACATCAATATTTGATCTGTGCTCCATTAAAGTCCAGGTGTAAATGTTAATGCAAAATTATAGACTACGTCTCACATACTGTCTGAACTCTTGCTTCTATTAGGTGGCTCAAGGGTACATTTCTAAAGGGTACATTCACACAGTGCCATAGCAGCAGATCAAGTGAATTACGGGAACTCTTATGGAAACTCTGATTAACCATTCACCAAGCTCATGCTGCATGGTTGATCTGTTGCTAATGTTCTGGAGATAAAAATTAAACTTAAAATAAAAGTTGTCTAATTTGTCATTTTGTATTTGTTACAGAACGAGACTTGACAAGAAGTAAGCACAGGAGGGAAGTCTTTATTTGATACTTCAACAGAGGACATGGAACGGAAACATTACTTGAACTAAGGCATGAATGTTCTTTAAGACAAGAAGACATGAACATTCCTTAACTATGTCATAAACACTTCTTAAACTATGGTTGGAAACACTCCTCTAACTTAGGCATGGCATGAACCCTCAACTAGGGCATGGCATTAACACACAACTTGCTTGGTTTGGTGTTGCTTTGCTGCAACTCTTCAGCTTTGTCTCTCTTAGTCCAGTCCAGTGTGGGTAGATTCCGTTTAGTTCCCGTTACGTTCAGGTTAATGCCGCAAGACGAGGGGTTTAAATAACTAGTCATACATCTCTTAATTGCTGACAGCTGGCAACACTTGACACAGTGGTAGCGTCCATGCGCATTTCAAGCACGTGCGCGGTTTAAAGCCGCTCGTACACATTGTTGCCTCAGCGCCCTCTACTGGCACGATCGTGACGATTTGGTTAAAGAAAATTTTTTTAATAATAATATAAAATTATATATATATATATAATTACATATATATAAAGTTTTGATCCCCTGCTGATTTTTTTTGCCCACTGACAAAGAAATGATCAGTCTATAATTTTAATGGTAGATTTATTTGAACAGTGAGAGACAGAATAACAACAAAAAAATCCAGAAAAACGCATGTCAAAATTAATTTGCATTTTAATGAGGGAAATATTTGCTTGACCCCCTCTCAATCAGAAAGATTTCTGGCTCCCAGGTGTCGTTTATACAGGTGTCTTTTATATATGTCTTTTATGCTTGTGGCTATCAAGATCTGTATTCTGACTACTGTTTTGGTTTTGACTTTTGCCTGGTTTTTCAAATTCGAGTTTGGTTGTCCCTATGTTGTTATTTTTGAATTCTCTTCACTTGTGTATATATGTTTTCTTGGCTTTCATTGGCAGTAGGGGAATGGCTGCCATTTCTTTTGGGAGAGGGTTCCTTTTGCCTCTGTTTCTTTGCTTAGGTAGTTAGGGAAGTATTTGTCTTAAACCATAGAATTTAAGAAAAAACATAGAATTAACCATAGACCTTGTTAGATTCACCCCACAGGAATCTACCGTGTACGACTTTTCAATCTCTGTCATGCCTTTCAGCCTGTTTTACCATTACCTTCTAGTAACTTTGAGTTACTTTTAGTTCTATGTTGCTATGTGCTAGAAAGTGTGGTTTAGTGCAGAGTCAGGCGCCTGGTGAACACAAACACACGAAGTGACCACAAACACACTGACAGATATGAGCATGTTCAAAAGAGACTCCCGCATTATTCATTAAAAACAGCAGTATTTATACATATTTTACACATTGATAACAGCACTGCGTGGACGGTTTCTACTGGTCCAGGTGTCAGACAGATTTAGACAAAAGACACAGCACATAGTTATGATACAAAATAAATCCCATGTCATGTTGACACAGAAGTACATAATAATATAATGAAGGATAGCAGTCGATCAGCTTATTCAAAGAGGCAACTAAATGATTACATTCATCATATATTTGAGAGCAGTTCATAATATTAGAGGGTACATAATATTTTTTAAAAAATGATAAAAGAGAATTTCCTTGCAGACCTAAACCATAGAATAATTTTGCTCATTATTTTGGCATTGGCCCACACTGAAGGTACGTCTGTTTGGTTATTTGTACAATTATATGTATATATTATCTATTACAGTATACCACAACCTTTTTCACACAACCTTGTTGCGTTATTAATCCCTTATTTAAAGATCAATCCTACTGAATCCCGAGCTGGTTACTCTGTGCAGCCCAACCTAGACTGGGCCATAATGCCACCTGACTCAGCAACTTTATTTATCATAAATTTTTATCACATTAATGAAGCCATAGTCAGCGCAAACATTTTTAACAGAGGTTACTGGTGTCTCAAAGAAGAAAAATAGATATAACTCACTTGAAGGACAGAACCACAAGTTAGCATTTCATCCAGTGAAAGGACCTAGAAAGGCACAATATCTACTGTTTGACATTACCCAATACTGAATCTTTTCATGCTGTAAATTTTTTTTTAATCTTCCTGAAAGGTCAATTATATAAAAGATCAATTATAATTATGTTGAGAGTTGTATAGCAAAGATAATATTACATATGTTCTGCACATATGTTCTGCACTTAGATCAATCAATCTTAATTATGTTGAGAGATGTACGCCAAATATATTGAACATGGTCTACACTTATGTAATTATCTTAACAGTTTTTGTTAAAGGTCTTTAGCAACTGAAGTTTTGAACTGAACAAATTTTTTGTGGAGTGTTTCTGGTGTAAGTATGGTCTTAATCTTCACTTATGATGTCCGAAATGGCAGCGAAGGCGAGAGCATTTCATCTGCTCTGCTACAGCGGCCTGCTCCACACGCTACATCCTAGCCTCGTAGTGACCCCTCCTCCCCCTGTGAAGGAGTTGTTATGCCCGCGGCCCCTCTCAGTTTCAAGGAGCTCCTCTCTTCACTGCAAAATGAAATGGCAGCCATTTTCAAAACCGAGCTCCAGGCAGCCTTGGGCAAAAACTTGACCTCTATCAAGGCAGAGCTGCAGACCGTAAAGTCAGAATTGACAGTCAGTATTACGAATATCCAGTCAGATGTGAGTATTTTGAAGAATGCCACGGGTGATCTGAAAACTTCACTCTCCACCTGCTGTGATGACATTGCTATGCTACAGGCTAAAGTGGAGCACCTTTCTGCTGAGTTGGCAAAAGTGGAAAAAAATGCGAGAATCTCGAAGCTAGGTCGCGGCGCAACAATCTAAGGATTGTAGGTGTCCCTGAACACTCTACAAGCTCTTCCACACCGGTAGCTGTTTCCACTCTGCTTAAAGAGACTTTTAAGCTGGACAGAGAGCCCCTTCTGGACCACGCTCATTGCACCTTACAGTCAAAGCCCAAACTTGATGAGCGTCCCCGCCCCATAATCGCCCGACTCCATTATCATGTGGACTGTGTGGACTTCCTGCGGTGGGCCAGAGCCCAACAATGGATGAAGGTTGGTGACTGACATGGTTGTCTCTATCTTTCCCGATCATACCATGAAGACAGCCCGTGCTCGTGGCATCTGCCGCCAGCTTTAATGACATCTGCTGCCAGCTTCGTGAGATACTGGGAATATGGTTTGGTCTGCTTTATCCGGCATGCCTCAGAGTTACACATGACGGCACAGAGAGGGAGTTTAAATCCCTGGAGGACACCAGAGCCTTCATTAAGACACTGATCAAGTAAGGAAACTGATAACATAACAGGCTGATTATCTCCAGAATTGAAATAGACGACTATTAACTCTACAACACATGATGTTGCAGTGAATATGTTTGCATGCCTTGCTCTTTCTTATTGTTTAGTTTGCAGGAGCCAGACCTTGGTTGACTATTACTATCAGGTCAACAGCTGTTAGCTTTTCTGTTAGGGATTTGACTCATTCCGGAGTTTGCACTGGGATCTCCATCGTTTGGGGATGGGGACGATGTAAGTGCTATGGTCAGGGTGGGAGTGTTCACTGTCTTGCCAGTTTGGGCTACCAAGTGTTTGCTTGGAGTGTATGAGTGTTTTCTCGTTTTCTCTTATCTTTATTAAATTTTTTTTTTTTACTTTTTTTCCCCTTCTTGTTTCCTCTCCTCTGTTCCCTCTCTCAGAGGCGATGCTTCATTTTCATTTTCTTCCTGCCATAAGCACTTAAACGTCCACTAATAATGGAAATATTGGCTCATGTGAACTTTGTGAGCTGGAACATTAAAGAATATAACATAAAAGATCTAGGGTATTTGCTCATCTGAAACGACTCAGTGCAGACATAGTGTTTCTGTAAGAAACAGACATCCATCCACAGACCAGGTCCGGCTTAAATGTCCATGGATTTCTGAGGTGTTTCACTCTAATCTAAACTCTAAGCCCAGAGGGTTTGCCATTTTAATTGGTAAGTCAATTCACTTTTCATCTTCCAAAGTAATAGCAGATGAAAATGGAAGACACTTAATAATTTCAGGTACATTGTTGCATGTCCCTGTATTATTAGTTAATATTTATGCGCCAAATTTTGATGACCCACACTTCATGAACGAGCTTTTTGAGCGTCGCCCTTCATTACATAATACTCTTGTTACGAATCGGGACTGGAGAAACAAAGAAACAAACAAACACAAGGTCTCGCTTGAACAGGACTATGGTCTAGGTATTACTCAGGAACGGAACAGGGACATGAGACCGCTAGCATGTTACACGCATTCACTACTGCGCTCATACACGTGCTAAACACTACAAACGTTACTAACGATGCAACCGATAATACTACGCGAAGTACGCAGTCACACGAGCGCTTTAAATAGCCAACAGAATTACTTTAAACATGGACACCTGCGGCAAATCAAAGACATTCACAAACAAAACAATACTCAACCGGGAAGAGAAAAACCAAAACAAGAGTCGCATGACCACTTTCACCCAGTTCAGTCTCTCGCAAGCAGCGCTGCAGTGCCCTCTGCCGGCTATGGCGTAACAACTCTCCTTATATTTGGAAGAGATGTGAATTGCGTTGTTGATCCTAGGTTGGACTGCTCTACCGAGACCCTGACACCCTCACTAATGTCAAGTACGCTTTCGGATTTCATGGCCAAGAATGGTTGGATCCTTGGAGATTCTATAATCCCAGTATCAATATTCTTTCTTTTTGTAGATGCAAAATTCATTTTGATTCATGATTCATTTTGTAGCTATGGCTGCTGTGGCGCAGTTGGTAGAGTAGATTGTCCACTAATCGTAGGGTTGGCGGTTCGATTCCCGGCCCGGGTGACTCCACATGCTGAAGTGTCCTTGGGCAAGACACTGAACCCCAAGTTGCTCCCGATGGCAAGCTAGCGCCTTGCATGGCAGCTCTGCTACCATTGGTGTGTGAGTGTGTGTGTGAATGGGTGAATGAGACACAGTATAAAGTGCTTTGGATAAAAGCGCTATATAAGTGCACATTTACCATGCACTTATTTAAATGTAAGTGAATTTAAATGTAAGTGAAATGATACTCACATTGTAATGTCCTTAGTATTTGTTCAGTCTACAGGTCCTCTAACACTCTGTTAAATGAATAAATGTAAATGTACTACAACGTAAATTATGTTTTAAATCCATTAATGCAGAAATTACACACAATATTAAGTTGATGTAATTATCAACATAAGTCCTTCTCTAGAGTTGATTATATTTTCATCGACGCCAGACTTATTTCCAAAGTGTCGATGGTTAAATATTAACCCAATCTTTTGCTCATTCTATTCCTCTCTGTATACATCTGAATTTCCATCTTGGACTTCTGAAATGAATGCTTTTTTAAGCAGTGTCAACTTTCCTACCATTAACCTGGATGTTGCTAAAGATCTTGATTCACCATTAACCTTAGAGGAAATCAACCTAGCCATAAATAGCATGCAGAACAATAAAGCTCCTGGCCCTGATGGATTCCCAGTAAAATTTTTCAAAAGAATTAAATCTAAACTGTCCCCTATATTGCATTCTGTATATAAGGAATCTCTGCAGGATGGCTCTCTTCCTCCTACTTTACGTCAAACTGGATTTATAAAGGGGCGTTAGCAATTTGACAATGTCCGCACCCTTTTAAACATTATCTACTCCAAACCTAGATCTCAAAACTGACCTTTAGTGGTGGAGCTCTTTAAAAGGACCTCTGTCGCTTTTAGGAAAAATTAACACAGTAAATAGGAATATCCTGCCTAAGTTCCTCTTTTTATTCCAATGTATCCCTCTATTCTTATCAAAATGTTTTTTTAAGACTATTGATCAGGACATTTCTATCTTTTTATGGTGTGGAAAGGCACCCAGAATAATTAAGCCAGTGCTTCAGAGATGTAAACAGAGAGAAATAGTTGTTTGTATAGATTGTAACCTTAATTTTGACAGGTCTAGGTCAAAGGTCAAAAAGATACATATTCTAACTCTCTATATCTAGGTCAAAGGTCATGATCATAAAAATATATATAGTTATGTTAAATCGGGATCACATACATTCCTGACACAAACGTTACCATACCTGGAATGGCCATGTAGGTCCCCATCTGTTACGGATAAACATAGACATACATTGCACACACATGTTCTTTCTAAGAACAATCTTTTAAACCAGGAAAAATGACTGCCTTTAAGTTGTATAACAATAGTAAGTAAAATTCAGTGTGATTTACATTATAAATCTCATACGTAACATCTCTGCAGGATTTATAGATATTAAAGCACTGAATGAAATATACATAGCCTATACATGAGTCCACTATTGGTCATATCACAATTGAGAATATGCCCCAAATGCATTGCTTTAGTAGAATTTAAATGTAAGTGAAATGATACTCACATTGTAATGTCCTTAGTATTTGTTCAGTCTACAGGTCCTCTAACACTCTGTTAAATGAATAAATGTAAATGTACTACAACGTAAATTATGTTTTAAATCCATTAATGCAGAAATTACACACAATATTAAGTTGATGTAATTATCAACATTGTCAACACAACTCATCAAAATAATTTTCAATAATTCAATAAATTAGAATTTTTATCTTGCAACCACACATTCAATTTAGATTGTGGGGGATTGTTTTGTATAGCTCCGCTGTTAGAAAATACATGATGGATGGATGTGAACATAAATGAGCAGAATGTAAGCTTGTGAAATAAATGAAACTTTATTGATTACATTTTTGAGAAAATGGCATGACTTTGAATAAAAATTTACTGAAATAAATACTCTACAACATTGATATACCCAATAAAATGTAAGGAAAAAAGTTTTTACATACCTTCTAAATAGGTCTCTTTAGGAGGTAAACATTTTAAAGATGGTGTTTTATAAGAAAATAAAATAATTTAGAATAATAATTTAATAATCGGATAATTTAGGAATAGCATATTTAAAATGACAAGTTCGTGTCTTTTATGCATATATTTTTTCACTTTGAAATTTCGTCCTGCGGGCCGGATTGAACCCTCTAGCGGGCCGGTTTTGGCCCGCGGGCCGTATGTTTGACACCCATGATCTAAATGGAGCAACGTGATGAACAACTTGTGTTCATAATTATGGGAATTTAGTACATAACACTTAAATTCCTTTTAAATAATGTGAAAAAGTGTGTTTGTGTGTGTCATATTTTTGTTTGGATGTGTGTGTGTAATACACCAGGTATGGTAACATTTGTGTCAGGAATGTATGTGATCCAGATTTAACATAACTATATATATATTTTTTATGACCTACCTCAGAGTGTTAGAAAGAACATGTGTGTGCAACGTGTGTCTATGTTTATCCGTAACAGATGGGGACCTACATGGCCGTTCCAGGTATGGTAACGTTTGTGTCAGGAATGTATGTGATCCAGATTTAACATAACTATATATATTTTTATGACCTAGACCTACGTGTGCAACGTGTGTGGAGTACATATGGCCGTACCATGTATGGTAACGTTTGTGTCAGGAATGTATGTGATCCTGATTTAACATAACTATATATATTTTTATGATCATGACCTTTGAGCTAGATATAGAGAGTTAGAATCTGTATCTTTTTGACCTTTGACCTAGACTTATCAAAATTAAGGTTACAATCTATACAAACTATTTCTCTCTGTAAACTCAATGCTTTTCTCTCCGAAATTTCCAGCTGTATTACTTGGCATCACACATTCATAAAATCTTATTTTGGTCGAGACCAGCACATTCCCCATGGTGTATGTTAGAGTTACATTCATGTGGTTCGTCCTCTTCAATGGCTCTGCTTACCTCATCTATTTCCTCCAACTACTCTGTCTTTACAGATAACCTAGTGGTTAGTTCAACTCTAAAAATCTGGTACCAGTTCAGGAAGAATTTAAAATTTGTTTCTGTGTCTGCCTTAGCTCCGTTACTGAAAAATCGCTCATTCCAACCTGCATTATCTGACCCCTTGTTTTCTATCTGGCATGACAAAGGTCTCAAAACCTTCAAAGATCTCTATTGGGATGGTGCCTTTCGTAGCTTTGCGGATCTGTCAAGTGAATTTCAGCTTCCACCGTCCAATCTTTTTTCGCTATTTTCAAGTTAGACACTGTGCAAAATTATTGTTCGTATCCAACTTTTCCCACCTCACCCCAAATCAACTATGGAATGATTTTCTCTCTCCTGACCCTCTTCAGAAATCTCTTATTTCAAGAATTTATAATAAAGTTTTATCCTACGACAGCTCACCTATCACTAAAGTCAAGGTTGCTTGGGAGGGCGAATTGGGGTTGACCCTACATGAAGCCTGGTGGGATGTTGCTGGCGTTCACTTCCTTGTTAGCAAGGCGGTGCCTTCTTTTCCATTGGAAATCCATAAAGTCTCCCTCCAGCACTCAGATTTCCAAGTATCTCAGGAATATCAGATTATGTCTTTCAGTCCTCCATCAGTCCTTTACAGCCTTTTTACTTCTATTAACTTTTAATTCTGTGCTGCTATGTGCAAGAAAGTGTGATTTACCAAAGAGTATTCAGATCTGGGGAGTCTAAATGAACACACATTGACACATGCATGCATGCTCACAGAGACATCTGGTTTATTCATGCAAAGCAGAATTATTTATACACATTGATAACGGCATTGTGTAGTAGGTTAGCAGGTGTAAAACAGACAAAACACACAGCACACACAAAAAAACTCAAAACAAAATGCAATGATAAAGATGCTTATCAAATTATAATATATTATATTTTGAAAAAAAAAAAATGTGGTGTAATAATAAATAAACAGTATATGATATATAGAATCTTTACAATGTTATCTTAACAGATGTCACTTTCTTAACAATATTAGGCAGGTGGCTTAAATGTCATGGCCGATCAGTGTACGTGTGCTTAAATTAATATTAATATAATGAACACCAGGGGCGCACGTTGGCTTAGTGGTTAGCACAATCGCCTCACACCGCCTTACACATGGCCCCGGGGTTCGAGTCCACTTGTGTGTGGAGTTTGCATGCTCTCCCCGTGTTGCGGAGGTTTCCTCCGGGAACTCCGGTTTCCTCCCCCAGTGGTATGGTAGGCTGATTGGTGTGTCTAAAATTGTCCGTAGCGTATGAATGGGTGTGTGAGTGTGTATGTGATTGTGGGATGGACTGTGTACCCCACCTTGTGCCCAATGCTTCCTGGGATAGACTCCAGGTTCCCCGCGACCCTGGATGGGATGATCAAACAAATATGGAAAGCACATTGTGGTAAAGGTTACAAACCAGACTAAACTAAAAGAGGTTACATTACACAACTGTTTATTCAATGGTCTCCTTTTAGATAATCACAGAAAGCTTTTACATTATAGAATGTTAGGGTGGATAGTTGCTGAGGTGAGTGACGATAGTAAATTAAACATCACAGCAATAAAAAATAATCTTGGAAAGTTGTATAGAAAAAAACTAAATGGAAATCCATTTTATGTAGTGCATCCAAAGTCAGTAAGGGTTTGAGCCAGTCCACTGATGCCGATGTATTTGTCTCTGTATACAGAAGTTTGACCTTCCTCCCTTGTGGGCCAGTATTCAATCCACGTCTGCTCACCCAAGATGTACTGGAGCCTTACAACAACAAACAATAGAAGTGAGGGTCCGATCACACAGATAAAATCATTAATATGCATGGCTACAGAGATTTCTGTTTTCTCTCTTCTACTACACCACATTCAGTCCATGATGACCTTGCTGATTAGCTGATGAGTTAACATACTTATCGGCTATCCTCGGTAGGTCAGCACTTCGGCCCATGATGAGGTAGCTCTTGCCTTCCTCGAAACCAAAAGACTCTCTGCAGTTAGCATGACCCATGAAGCTCCTCACTTTCTCACGGACATCTGGGTCAGAACCTGTAGAGTAAAACCCCAAACACATGAATTTATCTCGTAACACTTAATCGTCCTGGAACTTCACTTGGATGGACATAGACATAGACAGACAATTAAAAAATAAAAAAAAGGACAAAAAATATTAATATTATAAAAGATTACAAATATTTTTCCAATATTACATACACACAATATATATATATATATATATATATATATATATATATATATATATATAATGATAAAATTTATAGTTGTTGACCATGAATTTATTTTTCTGTGTTTTCTGTTATTTATTTATTGCATTTTTAAATCATTTTTGATCAGACTGTGATACAGACCATTAACCACGTTTGTTCATATTTTAGGGAGGACTGTACCAACCGTTCCTGGGCCTGAGGGATCTTCCTGCACGGACTATGGTGCCCCGAGGCATGTGAAGGGTTAATCGACCAGAGTTACCGTAAATCAATTGAATTGCAGCCATCAGGCTGTTATTGATTTTAATGTATTCAACAAATAAAATGAAATGTCATTTGGGACACAAATTTGGTCTGTGTCCTGTGCCGTGCTCAGAACGATGAATCAACGAATGAGATTTGTTGCCGATTTTCATAATTGATTTTATTGATCAGTTTTCACAGTTCTTCCTTCTTGGTAATTTATAGGTAATTGTCGTTCTGCAGCATACACTAGGCTGCATCATAACACAATGCATTGCGAAGCAAAAATGTGCTGTTGACATTGTGAAAATCAGCAATCTACCGATTATGTATGGAATGCATTTGCACTGTTTGAATGCCAGAGGCCCCAATCTGCACAACCCATAGAGTTAAATTGTATAGAGAGCACACTGGTCACGTGATCCCGTTCTTTTGTGGAGAGCCTGCGAGATCTGCACTTGTGAAGTCTGATAGCCTGATAGCTCAGGTTTGCAAGAACCAACATGCATTATACATTATATGGTTCAAGGACCATGTTATAATGGTTTAAAAGAGCTCTTCAGAAGCTTTCAAACAACAACAACAACAACAAAGGACGAGGAGCCGGACACTTTAGCTGACTTTGGAGCTCTATTTCTACCACGGAGCTCAATATGTTTCCCAGGTTCTAATATATATTTTTTTAATTAATTTGTCTTCATGTTGTGGAATGTCTGTGAAACAAATTAGTTCCTGGTATCTCATACTATACATCAGCTGAATCATGTCGTTCCAACACCAGCCTCTCATTGCACTGTGTATCGTATACACATCATTAAAAGCAACCAGAACCCCGACTTTGGTTTAATGTGTAATTATTATTAGTGAAGCAATATTTAAGATTACATTTACTGTGATCTGTTGTCATTCAGATTAATAGTAAAACATACCTTCTTTCAGGACCTCTTCAATCTTCAATTCATAGAAATCCGTGTTTGGGTTAAGGTCCAGTTTCAATACTTTGACTTTATAAACTGCAAAATACATGTATTAAAACAACATCATTGTTATATGTATATTATATTATATTATATATACACATAAAATGTATCATTAATTTTTACACATATTACACAGATCTGAGTCATTATAGATTATATCACGACATGAATACAGTGAGTGAGAAATGTGTGCCAGCCTCATGTTTGTTTGTGTCTGAATCTGGTATATAAATAGTTCGGTGTTCACCGTAATCCATGTCGGCTTCACAAGCTTTTTTCTCACGGTCTTGCTCGTTAATTTTCTGTTTCTTCTGAATACTGCAGTTTTCTGTTTCAGGAAATATAGAACATTTCTCTTACACACAAATATGCAAAAAAAAAAAAAGCACCTCCTTTTTCTCTTGTATAATATGTGCAATTAGATATTGGAATCAGATCAAATTTTATATAGTCAGTTTAATAATTTCTCCAGAATTCCAGATATATTATTACAGATTCCATTAGATTTTATTGATTGTATTCATCAGCTGTAAACACGTGTACCTTCAGCACACTGGCACAGATCCTGCTGGTCACTGCACAATCTGGTCAGGGCTCCATCTTTCTTTACAGGATGGTAGAACTTCACACAACGTTCCCCTACAAAGAACACAAAGGTGGGTGTGGGTGTGGTTGGGTGTGTGGGTGTATGTGTATGTGTGTGGGTGTGTGCACACTGTTTACCTGGAGAGTAGAACTCGTACACACTGACAGCCGCAGGTTGAAGCAAAGCTACGTTGGTTATCTTGTGCACTCTGAAAACAATCCTGTCTGGCACGGTGTGTGATACCTGACAAGAGAGCAAATCAGCTTCAACAGAACAGCTTTACCCCCCATTTTAATACTTCAAATATTAAAGGAAAAAAAAACCCCGTTAAATGTACCTTATCTACGTAAATAATGAGGGAGCCTCGTTCTGAAAGTTGCTTGTCCATCTCAAACTTCTGTATGTATTTGTCCCTCCCAATGGTAAGCTGAGATTAAAAAGTGTAAAAACATTGTCAGACACTGCCTTCTGTGAAAATATTTCTAATGCTTATTGTACAGAAATTATTCTCACAAGGCCAGAACTATCTGTAAGTATCTGGCAGATTTGAACTTACATCCGTAAGATCCTTTTCATCCACCACAAATCCTGTCAGCAAGCCGATATCCAGAATGGTCATAGTGGCATCTCGGTTTGGATCCTTATAGCTGGATCGACGTATTAAAAATGAAGAAAAGTTCATTCCAAAAATCCCCAATTAACTGTTTAATATTAATATGTTTGAATTTTTTTCATAACAGAACTGAATTAAGAATTAAAATGAGAAAAAAAAATAATTGCGTAGATCTACATGCCCTTTGTTTTGAAATAATACTCACAGAACGTCAATGATGACCTCGTAACTTTCTTGGGCATCTGGATATGATACTGAGAGATAAATATTAGAGCAGAAAAACATTATAGCAGGGATATTTTAAACATCTCAACGTCAAAAATAATTGATGGAAAGTCGAACATGGGGATTAGACATACGGAAACTCTCACCTAATCTTTCTCTTTTCAATTCAACTTTAAGATCATACTTTGTGCAGTCGCTCTTCTTTTCTATGGGTCTAGCATAATAAAGTGTCACTACCTACAAAAAAATACAAAAATATAAGAGGAATTCATTTTTTTTTAATAAATACAAATACAAAACACAGGTTTTTTTAGTATCCATGAATACTCACTTTGAGAACTCCAGCACCAGTTCCCTTGGCAGTAATATTAAACTCTTGCTTGAGCTGAACCTGTAAAAGTCCAGGCACAAAACCTTCTACTCAGTCTATATATTTTACTACGATATGGACAGAAATTTTAAAGCTGTAGAATGCAAACATTTTATAATTTTGCCCTCTCTGGTAGATAAGGCTATTGTGATGGACAGGTGAAAGAACATTTTGTAACATAGATCGAGCTCTTCTCCACGTCATGGAGGAATCTGATCACTGAAAGGCAATTAATACACATTCAAGGAGGATTCAGTTGATGTCCCAAACCAGATTCTGCACATTACATAGGATGCCTAAAATAGTATAAACATTATTGGTGTACTGATACTATTTAGAATGTAGTATTTAGATATTTAAAGTATACACACCCGTTATAATGGTGGGTTTTTGTGAAGTAAAAAAAACAACAACAAAAAACCCCAATGAAACTACTATGAATCTCGTCAGAACCTCTTCTGCCTTTATTGTGAAATTGCAACCTAGATATTAAAGTGAAAAATATTCATCTTCTTCGTGTTTTCGCAGAAGCCTTAAGGTTTAGCGCCAAAATTTTTTGCCAAACATATCTTTTTGTATTATGGCCAAAAAAGTTATATTTTTATCTCATCAGACGATAACATAAAACATATTACTCCACATGGTTTTGGGAGATTTTATTATTTCACTTTATTAATTAATTAATTTTATTTATTTATTTATTTGTTTTGCAAACTTTATTCAGGCCTGGATATTTTGTTTCGTTCTTGGTTAAAAAAACGCTTCAGCAGATAGTCTTCACATGTATGGAGCAACCAGTACTTGCCAGAAATTGTTGCATTTATTTTAATGTCGCTGTCGGTCTCCCTGACCGGTTCTCTCCTGATCTTCTCCTCAATTTTAGATGGACGTAGTAGTGTCACTGTCGTGAAATATTTTCTCAACTTGGTGATTACTGCCTTTAAAGTGATCCATCGTATATCCAATGCCTTGGAATTTTTTATTTGTAACCCTCTCCTGATTGATATTTTTCAACAGTGAGATCCCGTACCTGCTTTATAAGCTCTTTGTGGTCCATGGATTTTCCAGTTGGACGTTATCATGAAGATGTCAGGAAAATCCTACTGGAACAGCTGGAGTTTATTTGGGGTAATCAGTCACTTTAATTGAAGGCAGGTGTACACTAGTTTAACATGAGTTAGAATGTCATTGGTTCATTCTGAACACTGTCACAATGCCAATATTAAAAGGGCGCTCACACTTAATGAGAAATGTTTTAGGGGGGAAAAAAGATAAAAACTTCCAATACCCAGCTTTCATGTTTGCCACTTAATTTTTATATGCTGCAATTTCACAATAAAGGTGAAAATGGTTCTGACGTGATTTAACTTAGATTCTATTTTTCTTTTTGACATCACAACAAATCCGGGGTGTGTAGACTTTATATCCACTGTATTCTCAAGGTTTCTGCATTATCAAATTTTTATAACTTTTAGTTCAACATGTACATCACCTTCATATCACAGAGTATCTGAGAGCAAAACCTTCATCCTTAAGCAAGAGCTAGTCTTTTATTTAGCATGCTAACATTAGACAGTGAGCTAGCTAGCATTGCCTGTTTTGAACTTTATTGTGATCCAGCATCACCGTGCTCATGAAATTCTTTTTAAGAATATATTTTAGAACAGTAAAACAATAGAACTAGTTTATTTTGGACGGAAAATAACCTTGTCTGAGCGTGTGAGATGTGCATTGTTCCTGGTGAAAGTCCATCTGATGGCGCGCGTTCGTCCACTCACGCTCACTTCCACATCCAAGTCTGCATTCTGACCAGCCCTTACTTGCTTATAGTACTCAGCCACTGCTTGGAACACAATGATGGTTGCCTAGGTGACATGTAAAAGAGATAATTAAGTATAATCTCAGATTGAACTCTTTTTAACTTAAATAGTTTGATTTACATTTATAATGACCAAAGGATGTTAGTAAAATCAATTCTTTAAAAATAAAAAACAATTTATATTCACTCAACTGAATTTTGAAAATTGAATCGTTACTTTCACTTTCTTCCACATCAAAGGTGACATGCATAACCCCAGTAATGTTACAGAAAATATAGAGTATTGCTTCAAAGACGCCTTCAATTTTAAGCAAACAAACCAAATAAGCCACTTGACTGAATATGTCCAGCATATTCAGTCAAGTTAAAAAAGGAAAGAAAAACAGAAAAACTTCTCAACCTACCTGGGTGGTTCCATAACCCCCATATGGACTACTCTGCCTATTGAGCCAATTAACAGCTTTTCCTGCTGCATCAAACTCCTTTGCTTTTACTAGAGCAAGCACAGCATATGCTGTTGCCTCCAGGGAGAAGTGATGTCCTCCAGAAACTTGCCAGTATGCACCGTCTGTGCACAAGATATAAAAGGAAATTAGAAAAAAATCTGTGAATATTTACTGCTGTTGCTAATTTTGTATTTTTGGGAAATGGTGGGGAGGACAGAACAGAAAAGGCGATTTAGATAGGCTTAGCAGTTCAACAGAAATGTTCATCAGAAATGTTTAATAAAAAAGAAACGTAGAAATGTATAGCAGAAATGTTTAGCAGAACTGGTTTAGCAAAAATTGTTCAGTAGAAATGTAGAAATGTTCATCAGAAGTTCAGCAGAAATGTTCAATAAAAATGAAACATAAAAAAAAAAGATATACAAGGAAATGAAAAAGCGCTTCCTAGAGGGTTGAATTCAGTGGAATTTAAGCGATCCTGACCTTCAGAGGAGAACTGCAGCAGGAGATCTCTGTTAAACTTGCCAGCGTTGGCCAAGGCATAGGAAGATATAGCAACTGCATACTGATTGGTCAAAGAGGGGAGCCTACGTTCCAAATATGCAATGGCTTTCTTGGAAGCCTCTGGAAGGCTCTAAATGACAGAAAGAAAGTACAGAATTTACAAAAGCTAGTGTACATGTTTGATCATTTTCACCTATTACATATGCAGATATAAGTTGACGCATCTCCGACTAATTTGCCACAGAGTTGGTTTGCTTCTTGCAGGGCAATCAGAACAAAGCTCGTCAGAGAGGCGTCAGCATCCTTACCTCGTACACCACCCTGGAATCACACAGAAAAGTATTTAGATGTAAAAGAGTTCACAGAAATAGTAGATTTGAGGTTATTTGTAGATGCGTCACTAACGTCAGACGGAAAACAAATCTAAGCTCAACTTACGACCATCTCGCCTTGAATCACTGGAGCACTTTCTTTAAACTCGCCGTCTGGCATCTGTGCATTTAAAATCAACCACTTGATGGAACCACAGAGAATATTTTCATCTATGCTAATGAGGTCACTGGCCAGAGCAAAGACTTTGGACACGTATGCTGTCAACCTTTACCACAGAGAAGGCAAGCAGTCAAAATATGATGTAGGATTGAATGATGTGTCAAAAATTAATAAAGTACTCAAAATCAGATTGGTCTCTTTTACCATGTGCTGCTAGGTCTTTGTAACCATGCAGCATAAGAACCATCAGGTTTACGGAATGTAAGTTCTCGTGCATATCCTAAGAGAGGGAGAGAAAGAAGGATCATTTGCTTAGTCTTACTAGTTCCAAACTTTCAACCATTTAAAAAAAAGCTCCTCAAAAAACTCTTAAACTAAAGGTACCAACACTTTAGTAGATCTAAGCTGTGGATCTAGACAATACTGACACACTGGGCACATCTTAAACACTATCTACCCAATACAATAAAGCTGAACCCCTATTTTTTAGCATGGTCCAGTGGCTCAGCAGGTAGCATTAATGAATCACAGGTCCAGGATGTAATTTTCCTATAGCTTATGGTCAACTCACTGTCCTGTTAGGCACAATTTCAGGAGAAAAATTCCTGAGACAAATTTTGCAAAGCAGAGCTGGACTGAAGGAGGATGAGGAGGAAGAGGAAGTGGAAGGGACGAGGTCTGTACAGCTCTTTAATTCAGAGAAGGCAATTTCACAAGAAATGCCTCCAGGTTGTCTCTGAGATTTTTTTCACCTTGCTGCTCTGGTTGTTTGCAGCTCTGGTGAAACTTTACACCATAGGATAACTCGTGGAATATGACAGATAATGAAAAATGCTTGATGAGCAAAATGTTGTGTTACTGTGTGTTATGCTTTTCATCTGGCACATTTGTCTCCTTAATAAACCTTAATAAATCTTTGCTGTATAGTGTTTTGGAAGAGTCTTCTCACCTGTCTGTATGTGCTGGATAGCTTCACTACGTCGCTGCACACCAACTCCTTCCCACTGCTTGGTAGTATCCAAGTAGTGTGTGGCAATAAGGGGCAATGTCATATAGATCATGTTTTGCTCTCCACAGCCAGTGGGCTGTACGATCAGCCTCCCCATGAAGTTTCCACTGATGGCCTGCTCGATTGTCTGACTCACCTCCTGACCTGCAGGTAAATAGATGAATATAAAGATGGTTGTTAGGGTGGATAAGCAGGTAACCCCTGTTGTGGCTAACCTTATTATGTAGTAAACTGTCTACCTATGGCCTTACAAGGAAAGAAGGTAAAATACAAACTATACAGTTACAAAATAATTCTGGGAGTTGGACTACGAGTGTTGGTGAGAGCAGGTGGAAACAGGAGCAAGGAGAAGAGAATGGAGATTTGGAGAACCCATCACTTGACAGCCTCTTTCTGCCATTCTATAATTAGTAGTTTTTACTTTGGGGTGGGTGGGGGTGGTTGGGGGCAGGAGTAATGTCGGTGTGTATCTCAGGGATGGAGCTGTACCAATATCCCCCCCCCCCTTTTTTTTATTAGATCTGATGGGCATAATTAGGTGCCACCTCAAGGATTGCATTTGATAGGATTTTTTAAATTGTCAAACATAATTGCACAATAGGTGGCAGTATACACCTTAAGTTGGTATTACAAAAAAAACAAGAGTAAAACTCAATAAATATATGTGTGTGTGCTGGTCATATGATCATGTTTGTCACGATGAAACTGTACCATTACCAAAACGGGAATAATCTCCACTTTTGAAGAGCCCCTGGTCAACACCCATAATGGTCCAGTTTCATGGCATGCTTTTTAGGCACATTGTCCACTCATGCCATTATCTGTTGCTAGTGCTTTAGAAGACTAATAATTAACCACACACATGAAGTTCTGCCTTCCTTTCTAGCATACACATTGCCCCAACCAGCCTAAAGAAGGTACTAATGTATCCTCTGCTCTTTACCTGGCCCTGATACATCTGGACAAGAAAGACATTTACACGAGAATGCTAATCAGTGACTTCAGCCCGATTTTAAAGTCCATCCGACTAACATTTCTTCAAGTAGTCAGCATGGTCTACCGAACTTCCTGTAGTACTGTCCTGGACCTTTATTGGTCCATACTGGCTTATATTGATATGTTGAGTTTCTTCTTACCAGCCACAGTGATGTAAGTTTGTGCAGGAGTGTTTGGAACCTGTCCATTCGGTACCTCAGTCTTCAAATGCAGTACTTGAACACCACCTTTTATTAAAAAAACAAAACAAAACGAACAAGAGAAATAGAGTGAAATAGAAACTTATTTATGCACCTAAAAATGGAAAGCCAGTATATTCAGAATAAATGTGTTTTATGTTGTAGATATAAAACAGAAAATCTCACCAGGAACTCGAGAAGGATTTAGTTCCAAATTTTGTTCTGGGAGTTCAGTTAGGACACCTTCAGACTGAGCAAGTGAAAAAAAAAAGATAATGTTTCAGATCTTATGTTTACGGACCTTATCTTAAACTAAGCGTTGCATTTCATTTAATTTGACACGGTATCTTATATATTGAGACGGTATAATGTGAAGAATTTCACATTATCTACTGTATAAGAAAGTTTATGCATTCCTTTGTTTTTTTTCCCCAGCTACATATAATTCAGCCCACATCCTGTTAAGGGTTTTTACCAATCCTGTCTGGAAAAAATGTATATATATAATCTGCTGATACTCACCACAACCTTCAAGGTTTTCCTTACTCCATCATGAAGTGTTGCAGTTGCAGCTTGCACCTCTATATTGTGGAGCCCTATTTCCATGGGAATAATCACATATGGGATGGCTCTTGTGGACTTGGCGTCAATGTTAACTATGACACGGTATTTGCTCTTTTTGCTGGCTGCGCTGCAAACATGCTCTGTCTCAAAGAATTCCACACGCACCTGGTGGGCACAGGAAGTCAGACAGATGTCCTCAGCATCAGGACAAAGCAGGGATTATGGAAACCTATTGTGAAGCAGGCATCAGTGTGAGTAATGAAGTGGACTTAGTGGCTGAACTGAAACAATTTCATTTGTACATCTTCAGTAAATGGTTTAAGCCGGTCAGGGTGGCAGTGGATCCAGAGCCTGTCCCAGGTGCACTGGGGGCATGAGGCAGAACTAGATCCTGGACATGATGCTAATCCATCACAGGGCACTGTGAACATATGAATGCTATTTAGCATAGCCAATCAGCCTGCTGGGCATGTTGATGCGATGTAGGAGGAAACAAGAGAACCTGCGTACTGCCCACATTGTTGTTGTGAACTGAACCATATGTTTAATGTAGAATTGCAGATGCTAGTAAAAATACCTTGTGTTTCTTATTGGAGAAGTTATAAAGAACAGCCTTGATTTCTAGTTGTTCATTGCGTACTGCCGAGTAAGGTAACTTGAGATCTATAAAGAAGTCTTTTGCCACTGTTATTTCATAAGGATCAGCCACACAGATGCCTATATGGAGAGAGAAATGTGTGTTTTAATATTTGCAATCATATGCCAGTTCTTGACTGGTTACATAGTTTAACCTTTTTTAGTTTTTTAGACATATCACTGTTTACATCAGGATATTTTAGATATGCGAAGCGGATGTGGCACTGACCGTGGGTCTTAGACAGACTGATGGCTAGGACTTGCCAAGTAGTAATAGAGTCTTTTAGATAGTTTGTGCCCAATGTGAGGCTTGTTGTATCACTAAAGTAAACAGGAAAAATCAGATCAGATCAGTATCACCGTTAACCTCCAGAATGATATACTAACAGAAATATTGGATTATTGCATTTACCATGGTAAGTTTCCTGCACAGGCTGGCAAGTCTATGTCTTCCCACAGCCAGCTCTCAGGGAACTGCGTTCGGGTAACAATTTCATCAGAACTTATGTAGTCATCATCATCATCTTCACCTGGACACAATTATATTTCTAATCATGCCTTGTACAAGCCGCAAACATTCACGTCAACTTGGCAGGCTTAAAATATTGATATATTTGCAATATTTGTGTAACAGTGAAGCAAGTATGGCACTGTTGCATGAAAGTGTTTCCCCTCATTTTCCAGATTAAGTAAAGTAAATTAAAAAATCAAATAAAATTTTATTATTAGACAAATTATTATTATTATTATTATTATTATTATTATTATTATTATTATTATTATTATTATTATTATTATTATTATTATTATTTGTCTTTAAAGACAAGTTTTTTTTTCTGCCACACTTAATGGCAACTTTGGCAAAGATTTATAGGGGTCCATACACCACATAATTGCAAAGGATGCTTGGATCCCACAGATCGCCCCTTTAATCTAAATTGATTGTCATTTTCTCTGTGTGTAAACACTGTGGAAATAAATAGAAATAAATAAAAAGTTTGCAAAGTTTATAAAATAAATAAAAAGTTTGTGTAAACTGGTTTAACCATTTATAATGTTTATTTTCCATGCAGTTGACCAAACAAGATGATTTTCTTACAGGCATAGAGTGGCTTAAAAAAATAACATTGCAATGATCAGTGTTGTGTAAAGCTCACATTTAGGGTAAATTTGAAATATATTTTCAATTCTATTACTGGGCTGCACACATCCATAAACTTTGTTACTGGGTTCAATCTCCTGGATCTTCTTGGTCTAAATTGGAATTATCTTCTTGTAGGGAATCCTCTTTACCGGCTCTACTTTACACCTCTTTACCTACAAAACTTTCCCAATATACTGATAACCCTGTTGTCCTCAGCACACTTTGGACTTGGTATCAATTTATAATTTGTAGGTGCATCCTCTTTGTGTCCTTTAGTGAACAACCATCTATTTCCCCCATCGTGTATGGACTCCTCATTTTCAGTGTGGTATGACAAGGGTATTAAACAAGTTAGAAATTTGTATTCTGATGGTGTGTTTGATAGCTTTGCCAATTTGGCATCCACTTACGATATCCCCTTGACACATTTCTTTCGGTACTTTCAAATACGGAATTTTGTTTCTAGATGTTTTCCTGATTTCCCTTCTGCTCCTTCAGAACAGGCTTGGGAAGACCTGTTTTCAAATAACCCACATCAGAGAGGAATGATTTCTAAGATTTATGATTTTATTTTGATGCAAGGTAGTGGTCGAGTAATAAAATTAGGAATGCGTGGGAAACGGAGTTAGGAGTACAAATAAGTGAGGAGTGTTAGGAACATGCTACAGGGAGGGTACAGACTACCACTTCTTGTGCTTGTCTTGGACTTATACAGTTCAAAGTTTTAAATAGAGTCCATTTGTCCAAGTCGAGATTGTCTGTGATGTATCTGGATGTAGAGGACAATTGTGATCAATGCCATGGCTCTCCCTGTCATCTTGGCCATATGTTTTTCTTCTGCCCTGAACTCCATGGTTTTTGGTCTGGCTTTTTCATGTCCACTATTCTCAGGGCAGATTTAAAGCCTTGTCCATTGATTGCGATATTTGGGATCCCTCAAGCTTCTATTCCTTTGAGCTCGATACAAAAGGATGTTATTGCTTTCACATCCCTTATAGCAAGATGTTCCCTACTGTTACATTGGAAGTCTGCTAAATACCCATCTATCTCCCAGTGGATAAAGGATGTGATGTTTTTTCTGAAACTCGAGAAAATAAGATATACGATGAATGGTTGTACAGATAAGTTTTTTCATGAATGGCATCCCTTTATTGCATACTTTATGGAGTTACAGACACTACCCACTTAAAGGTTGGTGCTTGTTGTTGAATTTTATAATATCTCTATAACCAGCGACAGTTAATGGGTAGCCATGATGAGCCGGAGGGGTGGGTTGTGGGTTCAATTTTGTTTTTCTTTGTATAAAAGAAAAAAATCTGTGAATATTTACTGCTGTTGCTCATTTTGTTTGTATTTCTGGGAAATGGTGGGGAGGACAGAACAGAAAAGGTGATTTAGATAGGCTTAGCAGTTCAACAGAAATGTTTAGCAAAAATTGTTCAGTAGAAATGTAGAAATGTTCTGTAGAAATGTTCATCAAAAGTGTTCAGCAGAAATGTTCAATAAAAATGAAACTTTTTGAAAATTTTTTTAAAATATATATTAAATCTTTTTCTTTTAAAAAAAAAAAAAACCTTTCACAACTGAACCAAAAATAAAGAACAAAATGGGTTCTTACTGCGAGCCAGATGCAACAACTCTCTCTGGTCATCCTTGTGCTTTTGAATCTCCTTACAGCAGTACAGGAAGGCCTGGACACACTCGGAACCATCCAGAATGTATGTAGCTCTCCGTTCACATGTGTAGCCCAACCGATTTGGCCTCAGTCCATCACCACAGCATTTCTTCTGTTCGCCGGTATAATTACCAACTTAAGAAAAAGGGAATAAATGAAGATCATCACTGAGAAAGTTGTGGCTAAATTAACAATCATACAAATTGGTGAATAAAAAGTCCAGCTTCTTACTTAGTGTTTGGGTGATCTGTGTTAGAGTCACAGCTCTCCGTTTTCTCTTTGGTGGGGCGAGACACTCAGGATCTATTTAAAAAAAAAGAAATTCTTACAGTATATAGCTTTTAGCTGAATTCTTAACCTGTAGTTTTTCCCCCTGTAGTTTTGCTGTACATCTTTAATATGTTAATATCAGTTTATATCACAGTACTGTTGAATGCTGGATGACTTTCTGACTGTTGAGAAGGTGTTAATTAATTTTCCTTAACAGCAGCTCTGAGTGTAGTGCAGCTGCTAATCAAAAGGTTTGCATTAACGTGCTTGTTCTAATGCATTATAGTGTGTGTGTGTGTGTGTGTGTGTGCTGCCACCAGCAGATGGCGCTGTGGCGTTGAAGTGCAAAGAATGCTGCAGAGTGCGTATGCAGGAGAAGATGTAAGAGGACTTTTAATATGGACACGTGCCTTTGTTTGGTTTTTGTTCTCTTCCTCTTCAGGTATTGGCTCATGGTCGAGGGTGTGTCTTTATTTGTCCCAGGTGTCTATGCATTAGTTTGATTGTGTTTGCGCTAATACTGCACTTCGCGATGCCTAGACTTTTAGTTCCATGTTTAACCCAGTTAACCTTATCCAGTACAGACCGCGTTTCCTGTGTTTTGTCTGCTGTTCAGTGAATAAAGACGTTTATCTGCATCTGCTCCCACCTCACATCCCTGTATCATAACAGTGTGTAATAACATCTCATTCACAGGGGCTTGCCAGATATAATTTTAAAACATACACTATATGGCCAAAGATTTGTGGACCCCTGGCCATCACACCAAATGTGCATTTTTGAGCATACCTTTCCAGAATACCCCCCCTTGCTGTTATAATAACCACCACTCTTCTGGGAAGGCTTTCCACCAGATTTAGAAACATGGCTGTGGGAAATTGTGATCACTCAGATTACCACAAGAGCATTATGTCCAGTGGGGTTGAGGTCATGGCTCTGTGTTCTTCCACTTCAAGTTTAACACACCATGTCTTCAAGGAGCTTTACTTTGTTTACAGGGGCATTGCCATGCTGAAACAATTTTAATAGTTAGTGGTTAGCACGTTTGCCTCACACCTCCAGGGTCTGGGATTAGAGTCCCACTGGTTCCATGTGAGTGTGGAGTTTGTATGTTTCCTCCCCCAATCCAAAAACATGCATGGTAGGCTGTGTCCGTAGTGTATGAATGGGTGTTTGAGTGTGTATGTGATTGTGCCCTGCGATGGACTGGCACCCTGTCCAGGGTGTACCCCGCTTTGTGCCCGATGCTCCCTGGGATAGGCTCCAGGATGGATGGATGGATGGACATTGTGTCAACAGATTGGAGAAGAAGCACATATGGGCATGATACCACACATGGGTGAAATTTTCATTGAGGAGGTATTAAACATTGAGCATTCAACAGTCAGAGGTAAAGCTGGACCAGGAACGTCTTCCAGGAATGTCTTCAGGACAGAGGGCTTTGCGGTTTCTTTGTAACACGGCAAGCTATGTTTTGTTTGTTTGTTTTATTCCTCAATAGAAAAAAAGAGATGCTGTTGAGGGAACAACTGTTTACAGCTGCTATAACACACCTAACATGTTTCACAGATGTCCACAACTATAATTGTGACTGTAAAGGGATAACAAGTATACTAGGTTGTTCTTTAATAAATGAAATAATTAGAATAGTTGGGAAATCTCTGTGGTATAAACAGAAAGAAACACTATAGACAGGTTTGTAGCAAAATAATCCACTTTGTGGTGGTAAAAGTAACTGCTTCATCACACCGCTTGCTGATGATTATTTATCCATTACACCACCACACGCAGTGTTTTATTCATTACTTTAAAAATGTCTGCTTTACCTGTTCTTACATTGGTGCCTCCTGCTTTATCAGAATGAAACAGCAGACCTGCATCATAGAAAACCCCCATATCGTTTTTACCACTGCCTGCTGTACAGCCAGTGTCATGCTTATCAATGATGTCCCAGATCTGTTGGGGGAAATAGACAAGACTATTACACAAAAGAAAGAATATTACTGTAAATATGTGTACAGTATTTTCTCTAAGAAAATTAGATCAGCTGGGTCCCAGCACCAATCTGGGGACACTGTTATGTTACGCACATGCCGCGCATTGCCCGATTCCTGATTCACATCCAAAACTACAAAATACGACATCTACTCAGAGAATTAAATACCTCTGGCAGGTATTTCTTACCTTGGTCTGTGTGAGTCTGTTCTTGTTGAGGACAAAGACAGCCTTATCCACAGCTACCAGACCAACCTTGGCACTTGGATCTCCAGTAACTATGAGATGAAACTCATCACCAGGCTCAAATACCTTCTTGACATTTAAACTCTCCTTTACATCCAGTTTCAGCTATATTACATGAGATAAGAAAAAAAAGAAAAGAAAAGAGAGAAAATAAATATTCATTAGCTGGCCCACCGCGCAAAAACAAAGCTATATTCCATTTATTCACATCATATTCCCTACAGTCCATTACATTTTTATTCTACAGTCTATTATATTTCATAATGTCTACTGTATTTGATTATTTTTACTACATTCTGTTTTTATTATGTGTGTATATGCTTAGTCATTGTGGGATGAGTAACTAAGGAAACATCACATGTATGTAATATGTATGTGACAAATAAATAAAGAACCTTGAACCTTGAACCGACTGTAGCAGACTGCCTACCTTTCCCATGCAATCGTTGTTCACGTCAACCCAGACCGAGTCTGACACGACCTCAGAAGGTCCTATGTGGTAATACGCCACCACTCGAAATGAGGGAACCAGGTCCTTGCTGATGGGTAGAGACAGAGTCACTAGCGACTGCCCTTGTCTCTTAAACTTCTCCGCTTTCACAATCTGTCCTTTACTAAGGATCTGACACAAACAGAAGCATCAGAGCTTTATTTATTTATTTATTAATTTTAAACATTATTTTCTTTAGTTATTAAAGTTAGGTTTTAGGGTTTGGTAGAAGCTTAGCATTATTATTTCTGTAATACCCAAGCTAGTAGAACTACTTCACAGTATCACCAAGATATTTAAAATAATGTGTATGTAAGAGATACCAACCAGATATGTTACATCTTGAGTTTGGGCACTACTTTTGAAGTTTAAATTGATGTTTATCTGATCATTGATTTTCAGTTCTGCAGCGTCGATGCTTATATGTAGGTAATTGTTGGAGTTTATTTTGGGGGTGTAAGCCTGGGCGGTCATCTTGTTTTCAGCTTGTCTTCCATCTGGTATGCCTGGGGCTGCGGTTCTTGCCTGGTTATACAACAAAATAAAAATTTCTAGTATCATTCAGTGCTTTTAAAAATGTACCCACTGCTGAAAAATTAATTGTGATCCAGCGACCAGCTTCCAAAAAACCCGCCAAATAACACTACAGTAAGGCAAACATTTATGATCAGTTTAGTCGAGTTATAAGGAAGCTGGAAAATAACTTAGCTACTGGACAAACTCGGCCTGTTATTTTATTCTAAGCTGGGAGTGAATGTAAATATTATGCTTCCTTATAATTTCTATTCCTTTTTTAATTCATTTTATTGATAACTTTACACATTTGTTAAAACCAAATAGGTCCTTAAACCTCTTTTACATGACTTACTGTGATTTGTAGAGCCTTGTCTCCTCCCTGGGTGCTCACTATAACCTTGGCCAAGCCATTACTCTTGGTTCGACCTCTCACATCACCGGGCTTGACCAACACTTCCACATTTTCAGCAGGTGACTGGTCAGGATTGGTCACATAAACCTTTTCAAATACAAATCAGACATACATTGTGTAATAATTGTTTTTTAATGAGATTAAAATGCTGCATATCACTCAAAAGGACTGAATTTTTGATCATGGACATTTATGAAATTTAACATGAGCAACATAACGATGCTAATCATTTACGCTAATCATCTAGTGCTCCAGCAAATTACTACTGTAAAGGTAAATATATATATATATATATATATATATATATATATATATATATATATATATATATATATATATTGATATTGATATATCGCTTTGGTGCTTGATATACAGTGCCTTGCGAAAGTATTCGGCCCCTTTGAACTTTTCAACCTTTTGCCACATTTCAGGCTTCAAACATAAAGATATAAAATTGTAATTTTTTGTGAAGAATCACCAACAAGTGGGACACAATTGTGAAGTGGAACGAAATCTATTGGATATTTTAAACTTTTTAGCAAAATAAAAAACTGAAAAGTAGTGCGTGCGGCAAAATTATTCGGCCTTTACTTTCAGTGCAGCAACACCCAGAAGTTCAGCGAGGATCTCTGAATGATCCAATGTTGTCCTAAATGACTGATGGTGATAAATAGAATCCACCTGTGTGTAATCAAGTCTCTGTATAAATGCACCTGCTCTGTGATAGTCTCAGGGTTCTGTTGAAAGCGCAGAGAACATCATGAAGACCAAGGAACACACCAGACAGGTCCGTAATACTGTTGTGGAGACGTTTAAAGCCGGATTTGGATACAAAAAGATTTCCCAAACTTTAAACATCCCAAGGAGCACTGTGCATGCGATCATTGTGAAATGGAAGGAGTATCAGACCACTGCAAATCTACCAAGACCTGGCCGCCCTCTAAACTTAAGCTCAGACAAGGAGAAGACTGATCAGAGATGCAGCCAAGAGGCCCATGATCACTCTGGATGAACTGCAGAGAACTACAGCTGAGGTGGGAGAGTCTGTCCATAGGACAACAATCAGTCGTACACTGCACAAATCTGGCTTTTATGGAAGAGTGGCAAGAAGAAAGCCATTTCTCAAAGATATCCATAAAAAGTCTCGTCTAAAGTTTGCCACAAGCCACCTGGGAGACACACCAAACATGTGGAAGAAGGTGCTCTGGTCAGATGAAACCAAAATCGAACTTTTGCCCACAATGCAAAACGATATATTTGCGCGTAAAGCAACACAGCTCATCACCCTCAACACACCATCCCCACTGTCAAACATGGTGGTGGCAGCAGCATGGTTTGGGTCTGCTTTTCTTCAGCAGGGACAGGGAAGATGGTTAAAATTGAGGGGAAGATGGATGCAGCCAAATACAGGACCATTCTGGATGAAAACCTGTTGGAGTCTGCAAAAGACCTGAAACTGGGACGGAGATTTATCTTCCAACAAGACAATGATCCCAAACATACAGCAAAATCTACAAAGGAATGGTTCACAAATAAACTTATCCAGGTGTTAGAATGGCCAAGTCAAAGTCCAGACCTGAATCCAATCGAGAATCTGTGGAAAGAGCTGAAAACTGCTGTTCACAAACACTCTCCATCCAACCTCACTGAGCTTGAGCTGTTTTGCAAGGAAGAATGGGCAAGAATTTCAGTCTCTCGATGTGCAAAACTGATAGAGACATACCCCAAGCGACTTGCAGCTGTGATCGCAGCAAAAGGTGGCTCTACAAAGTATTAACGCAAGGGGGCCGAATAATTTTGCACGCCCCACTTTTCATTTTTTCATAAGTTAAAAAAGTTTCAAAAATCCAATAGATTTCGTTCCACTTCACAATTGTGTCCCATTTGTTGGTGATTCTTCACAAAAAATAAAAATTTTTATATCTTTATGTTTGAAGCCTGAAATGTGGCAAAAGGTTGAAAAGTTCAAGGGGGCCGAATACTTTCGCAAGGCACTGTATCGCTTTGCTTATTTGTATTTATCTGCCAAGTGAATAAATGTAATGTAAATGTTAACAGAGCATGGTTAAATGGCGTTGGATAAAAGTTATTTAGAACTTTTATACATGTTACGGAAAGAAAATGTTTTATACCGTGACATCGAAAGACATTCCAGGGTGGAAGAATTTTGGGGTTCTCTTGAACTGGATGGTATAAGGTGACGTCACAATTTGAATGCCCCCTTTCTCTGCTTCAACCATTTCGCTACCTGAAATATGGTTGAAAGTCATGTCATGTGATGGCATCACGATGTGCATTCAGCCAAAACTGTCTTCGACTCATGTGCATCGCAGACGAGTACAGCTAAAATGTCTCATTTACCAACAAACATCACTAAATTAGGACTAAATTGTTTTGCGCGATTGTGCAAAAAAGCACAAAAATCTCAGCAAATTGCATCGCAAACTTAGGAAAAAAGCTACAGAAAAATCAATTTTTTTTTGGCCACAACAATCACAAAAAGACTCTGTGAAAACATGTGTGAATTGATTATGTAAAATGTGAATGTAGATCTCTCTCTCTCTCTCTCACACACACACACACACACACACACACACACACACAGCTGGAGTCTTACCAGTCTCAGTTAAAACAGTGACTGAAGTGTACAAAGAGTCTCCGACCAGGTCAGCGATATTTGGGAAGGAACGCTGGATCATCTCTCTAGTGAGCACTGCACGTCCCTCTCCTTTAATGATCTATATGCAGCATAAAATACTACACATAAGTAGTGTAACTGAATATGAAAACATTATACAGAAAGAACAGATAATGTTTTTTAAACAGACACAAATACTGATATGAAGTTCACGGGAACGAAACAGACCATGTAACAGAGTCACAGTGGTCTAAACTAGGCTACTATTTTGTTTACATTTTGATAGAAAATATAACCAAGTAAGTTCATTAAAAAAAGAATTGTGAGCATTATACAAAACAAAAACAAACAAACATAAAAGCCTGGTTAAATGAGATGAATGGACAGAGTCATATGGACATACCAAGTTAAGTCCAATTATGAACTGGAGTGAAGCAGTTTTCCCCAACTGCTTCCCAGTGTTTCTGGAGGACATATTGCTAGACTTCACATTTGATTTCAAAAATTTTTTAAATACTTGATTGGATTTAAAAAATAAATAAATAAAATCCACTTAAATCTACTTAAATCTGAACACATGAATTTGATCTAACAAAAGAAGTGCGTGTATGAATCAGTAATTATTTACCTACCGATGCCATAATGTGAAACATCAGAAGTCTCTGGAACTTACCGGAACCCTTTGTAAAGACGCAGGCAAGGGGTGCTTAGAGTCATCCTTCTTAACTCCAAACACAACAAACGCAACACCATCCACATCTTTGCCAAACAGGTACCTTAAATACCGTATAATTCACTAATGTTAGATCATACACATAGCAGGACAAGGTTAAAGATAAATAAATGAATAAAAATAAATATATAAATATATAATCCATTAAGGCATTATACATCCGTATAGGTATTATTCCACAGTGCTAGTGAATCCAATTAGTTTGTTTATTTTTTGGACTGGTACAAACATATAAAATCTGCACAAGTGGTATTAAATGTTGATTAATTTTCTATAACAGCAGCTCTGACAGTAGTGCAGCTGTATTTCACAGGTTTATATTACCGCGCTTGTTCTAATACCTTTTTGTTTCTATGGTTTTTTAAATATTAAAATAATAAACTTTTGGTAAGCGTAACATTAACTCTTCTTCATCGCACCACTCGGTCTCACAGTATTGTACTGTAACAGCAACAGAGTGGTTTATTCCTTTATTTATTTTAGGCACTCACTACAACTGGACTTTTGAAATTATTTCCATGTATATTAATCTATTGTGTTCTGCTTACTTGGCAGTTATGTCCACTTGAAGGTCCGGATCATCCACATAGAAAAATGACTTGGATGGTTTTAACGCTACTTCAAAGCTCGGTAGCACTGCAAAGTGAAAAGCAGCATTTTAACACACGCGTAGAAATACCAACTATATAGGGTCAGCTTTCTTTTGTAGTCTAATTATAATCTGTACCGTATTCTTTAACTTCAAATTCAGCAGTGAAGTTCTTCTGTGGGGTGTTTTTATACCGCGTTACTACAAACCATATTCCAGATCTTTAAAAAAAAAGCAAGATAGAGATTTGGGGGGTGGGTGGGGGATTTCTATTGAAAATTGATAGATCACATTATTAGTCTCTTTAAGTATGACAAAATGTAATGACTGTTCATGTCAGAAGCATTAATGCAGTGGACTCACTTGGCAATTTCGGGGATTTTGTATGACCCTTTTATGATCCCTTGCTTGGGAAAGAATGTGTCCCTATGAATTATGATGCCTTGAGAATTCTTGGAGGGAAAAAAAGGAAAACGTTTGTGTTTCAGGACAAGTGGACATTTAAAACCAGTCAAGATGCCAACGGTATCTCAAAAATAAAATAAGATTTATTTATCGTTCTTTCAGTAAATACATAATGGATTGATAAGAGGAGCAGAAAATCAGAAGAGAGATTATTTTAGCTCACGATTAGAAACTGTTGAGTGGAAAAAAAGTCCCAGCTGAGATGTTTGAGCACTTACTAGGATTTCTACATAGATTCCTCCAGTCTGGTCAGTGGGCTTCAGATCAGGAGTCAGAGAGAAGATTCGGTAATGAACTGGAACATTTAATTCATTAATATTAATTCCATCAGCCACACGGAACATAAACACATAAATACATGAAGTTCTGAATGAGTATTTCTATCTTTGTCTATCCTTTCATCTCTCCCTCTATCTATCTATCTATCTATCTATCTATCTATCTATCTATCTATCTATCTATCTATCTATCTATCTATCTATCTATCTATCTATCTATCTATCTATCTATCTATCTATCTATCTCTATCTATCTATCTGTCTATTATGGTGGAACTTCTATTTTATGTTGGTTCCCTCTGATTTCATGTTCTTGGACAGTATTCTGCATCAATGCTTTCATTTTTGGCCACATGACAGTTCGTGTAATATTTCATCAGCTAGTCCAGACTGTTGTACCTTCTGTTCCAGGTGTGTAGATGCTCTTGTCTGTCTGAACGAATATGTAGCCAGACTGGAAGGAGACCAGGGCCACTTTCTCGAGCAAGCCTGAAGGAAACTGAGCCTGCAGATACACGTACTGCTTCTCCAGTGGGTCATCGCTAAAGAAGTTCTTATTGTCAGGAATCTGAACCACAGCAAAATGATGCACTTCATTTTAGTGTTCATTAACTAAAAAAATATAGTCAGTTACTCCACAGTCTCTGAATTCGCCAAATCTCATTATTAAGGTAATCATTTATATCATGACATTTTTTTATCATAAATGAACGATTATTTATTCTATATAATTATTTATACATTTCATATTGTTAGTAATTCATACTATTTATGCTATTTATGTTATTTATGGTTGTACATTGTTGAATGCTTATGGGTTAATGTCATACAGTGACTACATTTCCCATCCTGCACTGCGCCTACAAACATGACGCCATGGACCACAATTCCCAGAACACTCTTTTATTCTAACCACACACACCTGCATCTGATCTCACACAGAATCACAGCACATATAAAAGGGATTCGTGAAACTGAGTGATCTGGGAATTGCGGTTCATGGCAGCCATGTTTGTAGGCTGCAGTGCACGATGGGAAATGTAGTCAATGGTTTGCTGTGATATGACACTTAAATACAAAACTCAATAACTAATACGTTGGTTGAAATGTTCAGGAATAAAAAAAAATCTTGATACCTGAAAAAATTAAATTATTATTGTATAAATTCGAGCAATATGCCTAATATTTAAATATTTTGGTATTATGTTTAGAAATTAAATGTGAATATAGAATTTCATTTTGCAGTTAAAGGGGTCAGTGGCTGCAAAAAAGAACCTCTTGATGAACTTCTGGTTTAAAATACAGCTAAGTTCATGTTTTACACTGTTCACTTTTCCACTCCTGGAAAATAAGGCATCTCTTATTGATTGATTGATTGATTGATTGATTGAAATGCCCAGACATGCATGGATTCTGTATGTTTTGTCCTGCAATCTTGGAGAACCCACCACTATGTTTACAACAGCCTGGAAGCTGTTAGCAGCATTGAGGATGACAGATTCAGATGTCAGTTCTGTATTTCCCTGTGGGTGGTTCTTCACGATGATCTTCACTTGGAAGTCATTTCCACTATAATCCTGCGCCTCCACAAACACTCTCTCAGGGGTGCCAATCCGCAGCAGGTTCGGCGCCACCAAGACGTTGCTGTCACGAGAAAGAAGATTTTTTTTTTCCAAATTGTGTATAAATAGATTAATATGTGCCGTTTGGGGGTGATTCCATCAACATTCAGGACTCACAGATATTCCTCGACAAAAAACGTAATGTAAAGTAAATGTAAAAGCTGTATTTCTACACAGGTCATTTTCCTTCGCATCAGCCAATGTTGCTGTTTCACTCTAAACATTAATAAAACCTCCTGAGATTGTGCAACAGAAACTCATTCACACTTTCACCAGGAGATTGGGAGTCTGAATTCTGACGATGACACAGCCATCTGAATCGAGAGAGCAACTCTGGGTGGGAGGGGCTACGTTATCTTGCCTGTCAATCACAGCAACACTAGCTCCTGAGCTCATGTATGCAGAAGAGGTCGAATAGTGCTTTCCTCCGAATGCGTGACGCAGCACGAGCAGCAGGTCAACCCTCCCCCTTTGGTGGCTTTTGTATAATCAGGGTGAAGAGGTAGCCAGTGGGTGCGAACTGGCAGGTGACTAAACTGGGGAGAAAATGTGTGTCTTTGTAGGGGAGGCGGGGGTGGAGGGGGTTATACAAAATCTACAGCACTTAGAAAACATTTTTTTTTTGTCATTGCACTTTAATTACAACTTTACCTTCAACTGGAACCATTTAAATTTACATTTATTTATTTAGCAGACGCTTTTATCCAAAGTGAGGAAATACAAGCAAATACTTTAATAATATCATATTAGTTTGGAAGAAATGTGAGTGAAAAGAATCTGAATGTACATTTCAACATGTTATGGCCTGTGCTCAAGTAAAGACACCTGACATCATGTGAACAATATGATCACAGTGAAAAATACAATCACAGGCATTACATGTGAAAAATATTAATAAAGTAGGAATAATGTAGAAATATTATGAATAATGAAGAAAATACAAAACGTAAAAAAAATAATAAAAGTTGCTGCACTGCTAATTTACTGTGTGTGTGTGTGTGTGTACTCACAGTGGGTCACATAGTGTGAGCAGGGGGAAGGAGAGAAGTGTAGCCGTCAGCCACACCAGGTCCACATGCATGCTGCCTGCTGCTCCTGGCTCAGTCTGAGGAACTGTGTGTGTGTTAGCAAGAAGAACCACAGCTTTTATACACAGGAACCTCAAACACACCAACTACAGCGGACCTCTCCCTCTCCACCTATTCACTGGGATGATGAAACACTGGCATTAGGGGGAGTCGGTGCTGGAGCGGGGTGCAGGGGTGTTTTAACAGAATAGAATAAAACAAACTTCAGAGATAAGACCATTCCTGATGTTTACTCCTCACTGCTTATGCTCTAAATTATATTGTGCAATAGTTTAAACACACACACACACACACACACACACAAACAAACACACACACACGATTTTGATGATTTTGTACGTTTGCTCATAAGAGTATTCCATAAAGAGGAAATACAAACACACATCCGCCTAAAGGCATAAAAATTTTTTAGATCGATGAATAAAATGAAGGGGTTAGGGTTAGGTTACATAATTTTGCCCCAATAATGGGCTCATTTGGTTTCACAAAATGCTTTTTATTTTGAAAATCATTCTTTCTGTAATACATACTGTAACAAAAAAAAGAACGTGGTGGTGTCAAATGACCGCAGATAAAAGCAGCGTATTGATAAATAATCTGTTTATTGAACTTCTGTTGCAGGATCATGCAAAAGATTTTTTCATTATTTTATTTTAACGCACCACTCAAATCCATCCACGCATCCATTTTCTGTACTGTTTATCCCAGACAGGGTTGTGGGGACCCTATTCCAGGGACCTGAAGACAGGGGATACCCTGGAATCCGAGCCAATCCATCACAGGGCACAACTGCACACACGTTCACACATTATGTACAATTTAGAGATGCAAATCAGCCTACAGAGCCTGTCTTTGGGATAGGGGAGGAAACCGGAGACCCCGGAGGAAACCCTTAAAGCACAGGGAGGAGGTGGGACTCGAAGCCCGAACTCTGAAGGTGCGAGGCAAAGTTGGTCAAATCAGAAATGAAAAATTATTAATAGGCTAATTGATTTATTTCACCAGAAGGTGAATAGTAAATAGTTGAAGACGGCTCAACCTGACAACCTGTAATGGTAGTTTAGAAGTATGCTGATCGTCCTGTTTGACCGGGCGTCTGAGTCACTTTTAAAACTAATTTGAAAACCAGTTTTGTTTGTTTCTTTACAACAAGAGACACCATTGCATTATCTTCTAATAATATATATATATATATATATATATATATATATATATATATATATATATATACAGTGCCTTGCGAAAGTATTCGGCCCCCTTGAACTTTTCAACCTTTTGCCACATTTCAGGCTTCAAACATAAAGATATAAAATTTACATTTTTTGTGAAGAATCACCAACTAGTGGGACACAATTGTGAAGTGGAACGAAATCTATTGGATATTTTAAACTTTTTTAGCAAATAAAAAACTGAAAAGTGGTGCGTGCAAAATTATTCGGCCCCTTTACTTTCAGTGCAGCAAACTCTCTCCAGAAGTTCAGCGAGGATCTCTGAATGATCCAATGTTGTCCTAAATGACTGATGGTGATAAATAGAATCCACCTGTGTGTAATCAAGTCTCTGTATAAATGCACCTGCTCTGTGATAGTCTCAGGGTTCTGTTGAAAGCGCAGAGAACATCATGAAGACCAAGGAACACACCAGGCAGGTCCATAATACTGTTGTGGAGAAGATTAAAGCAGGATTTGGATACAAAAAGATTTCCCAAGCTTTAAACATCCCAAGGAGCACTGTGCAAGCGATCATTGTGAAATGGAAGGAGTATCAGACCACTGTAAATTTTCCAAGACCTGGCCGTCCCTCTAAACTTTCAGATCAGACAAGGAGAAGACTGATCAGAGATGCAGCCAAGAGGCCCATGATCACTCTGGATGAACTGCAGAGAACTACAGCTGAGGTGGGAGAGTCTGTCCATAGGACAACAATCAGTCGTACACTGCACAAATCTGGCCTTTATGGAAGAGTGGCAAGAAGAAAGCCATTTCTCAAAGATATCCATAAAAAGTCTCGTCTAAAGTTTGCCACAAGCCACCTGGGAGACACACCAAACATGTGGAAGGTGCTCTGGTCAGATGAAACCAAAATCGAACTTTTTGCCCACAATGCAGATTTGTGCAGTGTACGACTGATTGTTGTCCTATAGATCTGCACTCTTGCACAAATGTCCTGTGCTGTATATTTGACCTCAATACCAGGACTTGACGGGAAAAGCTTGCACAACTTGTCTGCTATTGCTGTTTACTTTTTAAACATGGGCATAATGAGTGTGTAATGAATTTAATGTGTTCTCTAAAAAAATATATAATAATCTAATCAAATGTAAGTCCTGAGCAATTTCTTACACTGAATAATAGAAATAAAATGTACATCTGTCATTTCCTTTTGTTTCTCAATCAAAATGATTACTGTATTAATTGGCAGTCCATCTGTTTAACTCCTAACCTGGGATATACTGCTTTTTTGTTTGTTTGTTTTTTGTTTATGTATTTTGTATTTTATCGTGCTAACGTGCTGAAATGTGCAATGCGGGCATTGACGGGATTCAGTTTTTGGCGAATAGTTGTGTCAATGTTTACTGTGTCACTCGCTCAGTGTGTCCTAGAGGACAAAGCCCACCAAGTTAGTGTGTACTATTAAAAATCCTTTCAAATATCCAAATTCCAAAGCCTGGAGGTAGGAAGAAATCAAATACTAGTTAACTTTATTAAGTAAAACTACTCAATATATCTTTTTAAATCACCACGTTTCTTTATAATCATATATTTATAAAATCAAAAGGAGATTTTCCATCCATCCATTCATCTTCAACCGCTTATTCCTGCTTCAGGGTCGCGGGGAACCTGGAGCCTATCCCAGGAAGCATCGGGCACAAGGCAGAGTATACCCTGGACAGGGTGCCAGTCAAAAGGAGATTTAATTTTTTTTATTTTTTTATTTATTTATTTATTTAAAGCTTCAGACTGCTCTGAGATGACGACCACAATTCATAACAAACCTAAACTTTTTAAATGGGATATTTAACAGGCGTGTATTAAGTGCTGCTGTTGTTGCATGTGGATGTGGCCTGAGAAATGGTAAATGTGTTTTTCTGGATTTTTTTGTTGTTATTCTGTCTCTCACTGTTCAAATAAATCTACCATTAAAATTATAGACTGATCATTTCTTTGTCAGTGGGCAAACGTACAAAATCACAAGGGGATCAAATACTTTTTCCCTCACTGTATCATCAGTGAGTGTAATATTGTTAATGAGTGTAAATATACTTTTTTTCTCAGGGGGGCAAAAATAACACTGTCAAAGTCTATAAGATTTATTTAGAAAGAAAAAAAAAATTTTTTAAATGGACAAAAGAAGTGTGCTTTAAATGTTCAGTTTTGCGAACTGGTTTGAACAGCAGGATCGTTGTGCGACGGCGGAGCGAGTATTGTATCGACCACGCTTTAATAGGTTACACAATAATAGTAGGATGTGCTTGAGTAAATTAGACATCTGCTTGTGCTTTTCTTCATTACACACCTCTGTGGTCACTCCAAATAATGGTGGGCATCTCTGGCAGCTAACACTGGCATGGCCATGAAACGATCCCTGCAGTCAGTCACTGCTCAAATCTCTTTTTAAGTTCAGACACTTTCGGTAGCGGAAGGTCTTCATCCTCTGTGGCTGTGGAGGATAAATTAGATGTGCTTGGTGATTTTATGGTCAAGTCATCAGTTTTTGTACTTGCAGTTACCCGAAGGGCTTCAGGGCCTCGTGGAGAGATGTTTAGAGGTGTATCTAATGTTTTGTGGCCATAACTGGGTCTTACGCTCTTGGGTGAACCCTTGGTCTGGTAGGCCTTGACCTGGAACAGGGCCACTTTGGAGAGCACTTTAGGAGTCGATTGGTTTTTGCACTCTTCCTGTTCCTCATCTTTTTTGGCTGTATTAACCAAACTGTCTGCATTCAGTTGTGCCTCAGCAAGGTGCTCCTTTTCCTGGGGAAAGTTTCTAGTTAGACTCCCTCGGTTGTATATCTTTGTTTCCTGCATGGTGTGTGTTGTTTATTGCATCTTTTACTTGCCTCTCCTGGGCTTCACTACTTTCCCCATTACCATCATCAGGTTTGGACTGCCAAGTTCTTTCCTGATTTTCTTCTGGTGAGCTGCTATTTTCTTTGGATGGTCTGCTAGGTTCCTCCTCATCTTCTCTGGATGGTCTGCTAGTTTCCTCATGATTTTCCCTGGATGGTCTGCTTGTTTCCTCCTAATCTTCTCTGGATGATGTGCTAGTTTTTTTTTTTACAGTTTCCATTCAGCTCCTCTTCAAGTTCCTGCCTTAGATCCATGAGATCCTCCTCTAATCTTCCAAGATCCACACACAACTCCTTCTTCTTTCCCCCCCTTTCTCAACCATCCACTTTTTTTTTTTTTTTTCCTTCCCCCGCCTCTTTTTTTTTCTCTGGCTCCTACCCCTCGGGCCCCTTTTTCCCCCCCCCCGCCGCCCCCCTCCTCCTCTTCCCCCCCCTTCAAGCCCTTCCTCCCAGCTCATCAGACTGCCATTGTTCCCAGTGGAAAGACTCAAACTCTCTTGACTGGGTGTGGCTAAGCTCCTCTATTGCTGGAAAAGCTGCCTGATTTTGTGTGTGTGTGTGTGTGTGTTTGTGTGTGTGTGTCTGCTCACTCTGCTGATGAAGTCAGTGCAGTCGGAGGTGAAGACGTCAAGGCAAGTCCAACTTGTACAGCAAGCCCGGCTCTCCCCAAGCATGTCCATCCCCTCGAGATCGGCCATCATGGAGAACTCGTCCTACTCAGTGAGGTAATCATAAGCCAACTCTACACAACTGCACACAAATACTTGAAAAAATTAACCTGTGTGTGGTGTGGTTCTAGCAGAATACTGAGTGATGGGGTGGTGCAATCATACTCTTATTACTGTTCTGCTTGTAACTACATTTAGTCCATTAAGGTTGTGTAACGTTTGCGTTATCACAGCTATCAACATTATATTTCCTCACCAGCAAACCTGAGACAAAAATGCAGCTTATCGTATTACCAAGAAGCTGCAAAGAAGCGTAAACTCACAGCTTTAACTCTGACTGTTTTCAAAGTGCAGACACTGGAGACTCCTTCCTTTAATGTTGAACATCTTTTATAAAACCTCAGCATATCAACAATTCTACACGTTTTGAATCATTTTATGTGAATCATCTGAGACCTGTTTAATGAAGCAGTTTCAGTGGTTACTCGGGTAAGTTTGTGTTTAGTTTCATCTCAACAAGATGAAATGTTTTTGTTTGTTTGTTTTTTTAGTGGGTTAACCGTTGGTTTTCCTGATGACCATCTGTATGAAAGATATGAATTTTTGGCAGATGGTACAGTTGATCTATACTGGCTTCTTGAGCTGCACATAAAAAGTCTGACACGCTGAAGCCACTCTCTTACTGTACCACAAACTGTAGCCTATGTATTGCTTTGTGTTTCTTTGCGAGTGGTATATACTGTAGAGTACTGTGCAAAAGTTTTAGGCACATGTAAAGAAATGCTGTAGAGCAAAGAAAATAAAATAATACTATATAGAGCAGTAAACGGTGACAAATTAAGCAAATGTAATATTTGGTGTGACGACCTTTTGCTTAAAAAAAGTAGTCTCAGGTAGAATTAGTGCAGTTTTATAAGGAAATGAGCTGTAAGTGTTATCTTAGTCCTCACCATCGCGTATTGATTGGTAATTGGATTGCACCGTGGCGATTTGCTAAGAAAATTCAATTGTGCTATGTCTGTGCCTTTTAGGAGAACCTTTCTTTCTATTTTACATCTTCACTTTAAGCAGTAGCCCGTTTGTTTTGAAGCTACACTCTCAACCTCAGACACATGACTTTGTTTTGGTTCGCTCACTTCCAGGTTGAGCGCTAGCATAACTACCTTGATTTGTCACAGGTGTTTGTGTTTTAAGTTGAGGATAATTAGTATTAAAAGGCCTGGGTTACTGAGCAGGTGGCTCAGTATTGTCACAGCTCGTGACAGAGCGGATGAAGAAAGGAGGTAAGCGCACATAAGAACCAGTGTAGTTTATTTACAAAGAGGCAGGCAGACAAATCCAACACATAATCCAAAGGCGTAGTCAGAAAACAAGCGAAGGTCAGGCGAGCGGCAAATAGGCATAAACTTGGGGCAAGGCAGATGTCAACAGCGTGGCACGGAAAACAAGGTAGAGAAACTAACATAAGCATAAACATTAACGTGAGCTATGACAATGATCTGGGAGCGGATAACCCAGCGTGAACTATAACTAACAAGGAACGGGATCCTATGTTTAATTAACCGCGAAGTGTGTAGTACGGCACGTAGTATATAAGCCGGCATGAATTAACTTAAACAGCTTGCAGCTGAAAGTAATACAGACACACGTGGGGAACCAAAATATGACAGACATGGGGCGGGGTCATGACGAACATAAACAAAACACACATGCCCTCCCAGACAATGACAGAAACAAAAACAAAAGCACATGTCAAAATGTCACAACAGACGTGCACACGCAAGCGCAACTGCGCGCGAGTGTGCTGCTACAAGGGGGAACTGTGACAGAGTCCCCCCCCAAAGGCACTCCTCCCGGAGTGCCATGAAACATCCCATATCATTGGCGGCCCCGGGCCCCTGGGCTGAATGTCCCAAGCAGAGCCAGAAAACCGCATGGTGTTTCTGGCGAAGTAGGGATGTGGAGCGAAGTTCACCGCGAGGCTCAAGGGGGAAGCTAGGTTGTCCGCAAGGCTCCAGGGAGGAGTGAGGTTCTCCGTGAGGCTCCAGGGGGCAGCAAGGTTCTCCGTGAGGCTCAAGGGAGGAACGATGCCCTCCGCTGAGCCCAGGGGTGGAGCGATGTCCTCCGTGGAGCAGGAAGGGGGAGCGACATTAGGAGCGACGTCTTCCGCGGAGCATGGAGGCAGAGCGACGTCCCCAGCGAAGCAGGACGGCGGAGCGACGACCTCAGCCGAACAGGAAGGCGGAGTGACGACCTCAGCCGAGCGACGTCCACAGCAGAGCAGGAAGGCCTAGCGACGTTCTCAGCAGGACGTGGAGGCTGAGCGGCGCCCTCAGCAGAGCAGAGAGGCTGAGCGGCGTCCTCAGCAGAGCAGGGAGGCTGAGCGAACACCATAAACCGGGAGGGAGGGTTGGAGCTGGTCTCAGCCCCAACCCCAGACTCCCCCTCCTGTCGGCATGACTCCTTTTACTCTGACCGATTACCATGGGAACGTGAGGCTTGGCTGTGACTGGGATGTCGTGAGCTTGAGACTGAGTCTGGACTTGGGCATCGTGAGCTTGAGATTGAGTCTGGACTTGGGCGTCGTGAGCTTGAGACTGAGTCTGGACTTGGGCGTCGTGAGCTTGAGACTGAGTCTGGACTTGGGCATCGTGAGCTTGAGACTGAGTCTGGACTTGGGCGTCGTGAGCTTGAGACTGAGTCTGGACGTGAGTGTCGTGAGCTTGAGACTGAGTCTGGACTTGGGCGTCGTGAGCTTGAGACTGAGTCTGGACTTGGGCGCTGTGAGCTTGAGACTGAGTCTGGACTTGGACGCTGTGAGCTTGAGACTGAGTCTGGATTTGGACGCTGTGAGCTTGAGACTGAGTCTGGACTTGGGCGTCGTGAGCTTGAGACGGAGTCTGGACTTGGGCGTCGTGAGCTTGAGACGGAGTCTGGACTTGGACGCTGTGAGCTTGAGACTATGTCTGGACGTGGTGAAGCTGTGTCTCTGCACTTTTCCTTCTATCCTTCTCCTCCTCGAGAAGCTGCTTTAGTTGGTTTCGTTCGTCCTCTAGTCGACAAAGCCATATGCTGAGAACCCGTTTCCGGAGTGTCTCTTCTTGCAGCAAAACCTGTGTTTCCTGTAGTTGCAACTCCACGGATAAGCATTCTTTAGTAGCTTCGATGCATTTTTTCTCCATCATACCCTCCTTACTCGGATTGATTACGACGGGAACGTGAGGCTTGACTGTGACCGGAGCTTGAACTGGGAGTGTGACTTGGGCTTGAACTTGGACCTTGGCTGTGAGCGGGATTTTGGGAATTGGGTTGGCAGACTTGGAGATGAATGAATTCTGCTTAGCAGGATGCACGGTAACTTGGACTTGTGGCTTGATCTGGACCAGGACATGGACCTGTGGCATGGCAGGGGCTGGAGACTTAGCTTGGTCTGGAAACTTGGAGATGAGCGGAACTCGCTTCCCTGGATGAGCGGTGAGAGTCTTGACCATCTCCTCTGGAGTGCTCACCTGCCCATAGTACCTGTGGAATGGCGCTCCGCCACATTCACATCCTCCAGCAACTGATCATAGTTCTGTCCTGGTTCTCCAAACTCCTCCAAAAACACATCCAAAAACTGCCAAATATTCACCAGCACCCGGGATTCCTTGGCTGCCACTCGCTGTGCCCATGTGCGAGCTGCGCCAACAAGGCGAGACATGATAAACAGAATGAATCGTCCTTCAGTCGGCTTCGGGTCACATAGGCTGGAAAAATAATGATGACAGTCCCTCAAAAACTCATCCGGGTAAAAGTAGCCATCATACGGCTCCGGCATGTCCACGGAATACCTCTGTGCGAAGTTCATGGAATCCAAGGCGGGAATCTTGGGCGTGCGGGTTTGGGTTCGGCGTCCTCGCCGTTCTCGTGCTACCTCCATTGGGGGGGGGGTTCATTTCTGTCACAGCTCGTGACGGAGCGAATGAAGGAAGGAGGTAAGCGCACATAAGAACGAGTGTAGTTTATTTACAAAGAGGCAGGCAGACAAATCCAACACATAATCCAAAGGCGTAGTCAGAAAACAAGCGAAGGTCAGGCGAACGCCAAACAGGCATAAACTTGGGGCAAGGCAGATATCAACAACGTAGCACGGAAAACAGGGTAGAGAAACAAACATAAGCATAAACATTAATGTGAGCTATGACAATGATCTGGGAGCGGATAACCCAGCGTGAACTATAACTAACATGGAACGGGATCTTATGTTTAATTAACCGCGCCGTGTGTAGTACGGCGCGTAGTATACAAGCCGGCATGAATTAACTTAAACAGCTTGCAGCTGAAAGTAATACAGACACCGCAGGGGAACCAACCTATGACAGACATGGGGCGGGGTCATGATTAACATAAACAAAACACACGTGCCCTCCCAGACAATGACAGAAACAATAACAAAAGCACATGTCAAAATGTCACAACAGACGTGCACGCGCTCGTGCAACTGCGCGCAAGCGTGCTGCTTCAAGGGGGAACCGTGACAAGTATTATTAGTTGATATGTTTGTAACAGTCGTGTCGGTATGCTAAAGAAGGATAGTGTTGTATGCCACGTTTCTTGTTTCCCGATAAAGACCGCGTTTACTTTGAGTTTTGTGTTTATATTCAATAAAGAAGTATGATCTGCACCTGCAGCTGCCTCCAACTACATTACGTGACATATAGACCCCCCTCTTCCTTGCATTGGGGTGAATCACACCACCCCAGCATAGATTTTTTTCCTAGAACAACAGAGCACTTCCCAGTAGACCGGTAAATCAGTGCAAGGAATATTCCTGGTTTTTAGTCTCGCATGCTACAGATACCCGTTACTAAGATAATTAAATGTGATAATGTTTTTAAAATGTGTAGGTTGGTCAATGTTTGGAGTAGCAGATTTACAGACACAGGCAGAAGTGACAGAAGAACAGAAGAATCTGCCAGGATGCTACATCAACTATCTAAAGCAGCTGTTAAAACCATATCCTTGTCAGTCATCTTGGAACTACAAATAGGGCTCTCAGGTCTAGCTGCTGAATCCTGAAGAGAGTGGGAAGTAAGACCGTTCGAGAGTCATCTAACCTGAGGAGACGCTGTTGCTGGTTTAAATTCTGTTCAACTAATTCATGGGGAATCATCTAAGAGCCTACAAGAGCAATTTCAGCAACAGATGGACCACTCACAACCCTCCTGTTGGTTGTCCACAAACGCCCAGTCACACTTAGCTCAATCGATTGAAACTGTTCGGATCCAGTTGCAGGGTAACCCACTTCTGTAATTTTCTGGAATGCTGTTATTAAGCCTAGGGGGATCACTAATGCAGTTGTTGCCATCTATCTTGAGTATAATGTGTAGGGAGATGAAGCCAGATGCAAGTGTGAGTGCTCTGTATGGGTTTTATTACCGGAAAATCAGAATCAGGAGAACAGGCGAAAGTGAGGCAGTTGGGAAACATGACTGAGACTTATGGACAAATTAGGCACAGTAATTAAGGGATAATACAAACAGATCAATATATTTGGGTAATAAGCTTATGACTGAAGGGGGAGGTGCAAACGTGAGCACGTGCCGTTTGCATTTATGTGGTATACCTACTCTTGGAAAGCAAACCTAAAGAAGCATTTTTTGTCCCACAAAAATTATAATAATTCCGCACAATTTTTTTTTATACAATCACTTTTTCTCAGTTGTATTAAAAGTGCCAATAATACCGAAGTGCACAAGTCATTTTCTACTGACCAGTTGTTATTTCCTTCACAGTTGGGAATCTCTTCTTTATCCCACATCCAGCTCTCAGGGAAGTATGAGCGTGATATGATTGCCTCAAACAGTTCATTTGCATCTGTCTCTTCACCTTAAATAAAATTGCATATGTTCTATGAGTTACATTCAACATACATCGCAAAGTTTTAGGAATAGTTCATATTATTCCTATTACTATTAAGGCCAAAATAATATGTTGTATACTTTGATATTCAACTCATAACTTATTTAAAAAGAGTGTACTGTTTAAAACGAGAACTTTAAGGATTTAGCTTTAAACATATTTGCTACAGTGCCCAAATCACCAAAAACATTCGCATTTCACAAAAGTGTGTACGTGCTTTAACTTTGATAGAACAAGTGTGTCAACATCTTCTTTTTTTTGTTTTTTTTTGCAAAGATGTAGCTGCTGGCTCTCTTCTTCTTCTCAGTAATAAGTGGGTGTCAGAAATGGAAAGTTATGCAGCAACACCTTGTGTACTGGGGGTATATCTGCATTTCAGTAAGCGCCATCTACTGTCATCTGCGCTTTCATTCAGCTCGTTGCCTGGGTGTGAACACAAACGTGTGAATCGGGCTTAACGGTATTTCATTCTTATTCACAATGGATCACACAAACACTAGGTCATTATTAAGCTTCAGTTTATAATGCTGAATATTTTAATTGACATCACTGTATCAAAATGGCATCAAATATTTTTTTTTCTATCTTTACACCTAATTTATTTTCAAATGTAAGCATGTGCTATAATGCATTAACATTTAATTAGCTACTGCTGAACTTTTTGTGACCCTCTGTTCCATTTTCACACACCAGCTACTGTAACTTCATTCTGTCATCTATTTAAGGCTAGGGAATTTAAACATTAACCTATTAGCAAACAAGATAGCACACTAGTGAGTTAGCAATACAACATAAGTCCTCCTTTTATGCTGAAAGTGGCCTCTCACTTAAACACAACAGCTCCCTTTATTGGCTCTATATCTGTTCCTCACCTAATCAATCAACAACTATCCTGACTGAAAATATCATTCAAAAAACATTTTTTGTACCATCGTCCCACATTAAAATTTCTCTTTCAATCTTTACCACTGACCTGTCTATAACAACTGCCTTCAAATTTTATCTTTAAATGTATTGTAAAATGTTTTAATGCCAAAAAAATGCTAAATGTAACTTACTTCTGGTGAAATGCAGCTCCCCTTGCACAGCTTCTTTTCTTAAATCAGCACGTTTCTGGCAACAACGCAGGAAGGCTTTGCGACATTCATCTCCATCAGTAATATACTGAGATCTTCGCTCACAGGTGTAACCCAGGAAGTTTTCCACCATCCCATCCCTGCAGCACTGCTTCTGTGTGTCATTGTACTAACTCACTACATTGAAAAATGGGTGTCCGTGTGAAAAAGATAACTTTATATATAGCAAGATCTTAAATGTTGTACATTATAAACGGTATATCTTTGAAGTAATTCAGTATCAAGTTTATCGGTTTGTAGAAATGATACTAACCCAGTTTGCTTATGATTTGTGATTTGGTGATGGCATGCCACTGTCTTTTTGGATTAGGTGTGCATGAGATCTCTTCAAAGATAAAATATAGGGAGAAATGACCTGTTTTACTGTATATATTTCTATATTTTCTTATGTACCACCATCTTGAAGAACATGGTCTCACTCTTGCTAATTAGTAACAAATCACATGACCCTAATTGACAAATTGCTGTAGTAACATGGTATGTACATTTTTATGTACCTTTTAGCCACTCGTTCATCTTGACACATTCTCATTTTTCATTGCATTTGAGTCACGTTGTGGCCAGCAGAGGGCACTATGTCGTCTTCGGACAAGCCACGTGACTTTGTTTTGTTTTGTTAAGCACTAGTTTAACTGTCTTGATTTGCCACAGGTGCTAAGGTTTGAGTGACGATTATGTTCCTTATTTAAAGTCCTGGGTTTACTGAGCTCGTTATTATTAGTTGTTAGCAGGTTAGTGCTCTATGTCACGTTTCATGTGTCCAGGTAAAGACTGCGTTTACTTTGAGTTCTGGTATTTACGTTTAATAAAGACTTTCGATCTGCACCTGCATCCGTCTCCAACTCCGATCCATAACACAACAAAGCAAAATGGTTAAGTCTTAAGTAATAGCAATCGGAATGTTCGAAAAACTCAGATCTTTTGTGAAATTTTTTTAGCATTAAATTTTTTTTTGCTCTAGCTTTCTAATTTCTGTATAATTTAACCATTTGTCAATTAACACACATTGAAGATAATTAACAGAGTACGGCCCCTCCCACCTACACCCCAGCAACCACATGGAATACCATAGCAACCAGCTACTATATGGAAAGGCTTCTTCCTTTAAAATAAATAAATAAATCACATTCTCTTTAGTAATCCCAAATAAAAAAGTAGGCGGGTACTTAACATGCAGCTGCTGGTTCTTTAATATGCCATCAGATCTGAAAAGCTATTTTGAGCATTACAGGTGTCTAAATCTACCCTAAAAACTTTACCACACCTCTTCGGTCAGCAGAGCTTCCTGCAGTATTTGATATGAACAGCAGACCTGCATCATAGAAAACCCCCATGCTGTCTTTACCACTGCCAGCTGTACAGCCAATATCATGCTGCTCAATAACATCCCAGATCTGTTGGTAGGAGCAACAAAAGCACTGTATTCAGCACGTGTGCACTGTATATAGTAATCCAGGCAGAATGTAGTTTGGCAGGGTGCTGTGAAATAGCAGATAAACTGTGAAGTTTTCTAATAACAGCAATCCCTCATCAGCTCTAAATTTGACCCCTTATATTAAAACAAAACAGTTAGAAATATAGTGAGTTAGAGACATTGACCATTTAATGTTTGATCGAGGTTTCAGTAATTGTACGATGAGGAAAAGTAACACTCACCAGTAGTTTCTGGAGTATATATTGGTTTATCAGTTTGAATAAACAAATACCCCGACTGAAATGAGACCATAACAATTTTCTCCAGGGCAATGTTATTATTCACTTTTGCTTTCAGATAAACATACTGTTGTTCATCAGAGTCCACTTTAAAAACCTTATCGTTGAAGGGAATCTACAATACAAAAAGCAAAAAAGTTGTAAATCAATGGTACATTCCAACATTTACATTTACTGAGTACAGAATCGTTACTTATATTAAAATAGTATCAGTATTAATTTTAACAGCAAATTCAAATTGAGTTTTAGGCTTGAAAGTAGATACAGATGAAAATAGATATGAAGTATAGTGATATTTTAGTTGCAGTATTTGGTTTTTGTTAGTCTTTTGTTCCAATTTAGTTGACAAAGATATGTCACATAATTGAAGAGGCAGCAGATGCAAGTGCAGATTTATTAGAAGAAACGAAAAAACAAACAACTAAAGCAGTGAAACATGAACTAAGAACATAAATACTGGAACAAAAGCAAATAGGCATACTACGAGCATGTCTGTGGAAGGCACAATTACGCAAAATACAAAGACAACAATGCTAGAACATAAATAGAGGTGCTAATGAGAGTGAGACAAGGCACAGGTGCTAATGTTCTGGAGCTAAAAATTAAACTTGTCTAACTTTTAGTTGTCTATTTTTTTTGTCGTTTTGTATTTGTGTTATGGAACGAGACTTGACGAGTAGTAAGCGCAGGAGGAAAGACTTTATTTGATACTTCAACAGAGGACATGGAACAGAAACACTTGAACTAAGGCATGAATGTTCTTTAAATTAAGACACGAAGACATGAACCTTCCTTAACTAACTCATAAACACTCCTTAAACTATGGTAGGAAGCACTCCTCTAACTTAGGCATGGCATAAACACTCAACTAGGGCATGACATGAACCCACAACTGACTTGGCTTCGTGTTGCTTTGCTGCAAATCTTTAGCTTTTGTCTCTTAATCCAGTCCCGATAACGTGTGGGTAGATTCTGTTCAGTTCAGGTGAAGTTCAGGTTCCCTTTACTTTCAGTGCAGAAAACTCACTCCAGAAGTTCAGCGAGGATCTCTGAATGATCCAATGTTGTCCTAAATGACTGATGGTGATAAATAGAATCCACCTGTGTGTAATCAAGTCTCTGTATAAATGCACCTGCTCTGTGATAGTCTCAGGGTTCTGTTGAAAGCGCAGAGAGCATCATGAAGACCAAGGAACACACCAGGCAGGTCCGTAATACTGTTGTGGAGAAGTTTAAAGCCGGATTTGGATACAAAAAGATTTCCCAAACTTTAAGCATCCTAAGGAGCACTGTGCAAGCGATCATTTTGAAATGGAAGGAGAATCAGACCACTGCAAATCTACCAAGACCTGACCGTCCCTCTAAACTTTCAGCTCAGACAAGGAGAAGACTGATCAGAGATGCAGCCAAGAGGCCCATGATCACTCTGGATGAACTGCAGATAACTACAGCTGAGGTGGGAGAGTCTGTCCATAGGACAACAATCAGTCGTACACTGCACAAATCTGGCCTTTATGGAAGAGTGGCAAGAAGAAAGCCATTTCTCAAAGATATCCATAAAAAGTCTCGTCTAAAGTTTGCCACAAGCCACCTGGGAGACACGCCAAACGTCACACCAAATGTTGAGAAATGGCTTTCTTCTTGCCACTCTTCCATAAAGAATCCCGAGCTGGTTACTCTGTGCAGCCCAACCTAGACTGGGCCATAATGCCACCTGACTCAGCAACTTTATTTATCATAAATGTTTATCAGATTAATGAAGCCATAGTCAGCGCAAACATTTTTAACAGAGGTTACCAGTGTCTCAAAGAGGAAAAATAGATATAACTCACTTGAAGGACAGAACCACAAGTTATAGCATTTCATCCGCTGAAAGGACCTAGAAAGGCACAATGTCTACTGTTTGACATTACCCAATATTGAATCTTTTCATGCTCTAAAATTTTTTCTAATCTTCCTGAAAGGTCAATTATATAAAAGGTCAATTATAATTATGTTGAGAGTTGTATAGCAAAGATAATATTACATACGTTCTGCACATATGTTCTGCACTTAGATCAATCAATCTTAATTATATTGAGAGAGGTACGCCAAATATATTAAACATGGTCTACACTTATGTAATTATCTTAACAGTTTTTGTTAAAGGTCTTTAGCAACTGAAGTTTTGAACTGAACAAATTTTTTGTGGAGTGTTTCTGGTGTAAGTTGGGTCCAACACCTTAATCTTCACTTTTGATGTCCGAAATGCCAGCGAAGGCGAGAGCAATTCATCTGCTCCGCTTCAGCGGCCTGCTCCACGAGCTACATCCCCGCCTCGTAGTGATCCCTCCTCCCCCTGTGAAGGAGTTGTTATGCCCGCGGCCCCTCTCAGTTTCAAGGAGCTCCTCTCTTCACTCCAAAATTAAATGGCAGCCATTTTCAAAACCGAGCTCCAGGCAGCCTTGGGCAAAAACTTGACCTCTATTAAGGCAGAGCTGCAGACCGTAAAGTCAGAATTGACAGTCAGTATTACGTATATCCAGACAGATGTGAGTATTTTGAAGAATGCCATGGGTGAAATGGAAACTTCACTCTCCACCTGCTGTGATGACATTGCTATGCTACAGGCTAAAGTGGAGCACCTTTCTGCTGAGTTGGCAAAAGTGGAAAAAAAATGCGAGGATCTCGAAGCTAGGTCACGGCGCAACAATCTAAGGATTGTAGGTGTCCCTGAACACTCTACCAGCTCTTCCACACCGGTAGCTGTTTCCACTCTGCTTAAAGAGGCTTTTAAGCTGGACAGCGAGCCCCTTCTGGACCACGCTCATTGCACCTTACATTCAAAGCCCAAACTTGGTGAGCGTCCCCGCCCCATAATCGCCCGACTCCATTATCATGTGGACTGTGTGGACTTCCTGGGGTGGGCCAGAGCCCAACAATGGATGAAGGTTGGTGACATGGTTGTCTCTATCTTTCCCAATCATACCACCAAGACAGCCCGTGCTCATGGCATCTGCCGCCAGCTTTAATGACATCTGCTGCCAGCTTTGTGAGATACTGGGAATATGGTTTGGTCTGCTTTATCCGACATGCCTCAGAGTTACACATGACGGCACAGAGAGGGAGTTTAAATCCCTGGAGGACACCAGAGCCTTCATTAAAATACTGATCAAGTAAGAAAACTGATAACATAACAGGCTGATTATCTATAGAGATTTGACTCCTTGCGGAGTTTGCACTGGGATCTCCATCGTTTGGGGATGGGGACGATATAAGTGCTATGGTCAGGGTGGGAGGGGATGGGACTGTTCACTGTCTTGCCAGTTTGGGCTGCCAAGTGATTGCTTGGAGTGTATGAGTGTTTTCTCTTTTATCTTTATTAAATTATTTTTTTCCCTTTTTTTTCCCCTTCTTGTTTCCTCTCCTCTTTTCCCTCACTCAGAGGCGATGGTTCATTTTCATTTTCTTCCTGCCATAAGCACTTAATAAACGTCCACTAATACTGGAAATATTGGCTCATGTGAACTTTGTGAGCTGGAACTTTAAAGAATATAACATAAAAGATCTAGGGTATTTGCTCATCTGAAACGACTCAATGCGGACATAGTGTTTCTGTAAGAAACAGACATCCATCCACAGACCAGGTTCGGCTTAAATGTCCATGTATTTCTGAGGTGTTTCACTCTAATCTAAACTCTAAGCCCAGAGGGTTTGCCATTTTAATTGGTAAGTCAATTCACTTTTCATCTTCCAAAGTAATAGCAGATGAAAATGGAAGACACTTAATAAGTTCAGGTACATTGTTGCATGTCCCTGTATTATTAGTTAATATTTATGCCCCAAATTTTGATGACCCACACTTCATGAACGAGCTCTTTGAGCGTCATTACATAATACTCTTGTTATGAATCGGGACTGGAGAAACAAAGAAACAAACAAACACAAGGTCTCGCTTGAACAGGACTATGATCTATGTATTACTCAGGAACGGAACAGGGACATGAGACCGCTAGCATGTTACACGCATTTACTACTGCGCTCATACACGTGCTAAACACTACAAACGTTACTAACGATGCAACCGATAATACTACGCGAAGTACGCAGTCACACGAGCGCTTTAAATAGCCAACACAATTACTTTAAACATAAACATAGACACATGCGGCAAATCAAAGACATTCACAAACAAAACAATACTCAACCGGGAAGAGAACAAACCAAAACAAGAGTCACGTGACCACTTTTACCCAGTTCAGTCTATCGCAAGCAGCGCTGCAGTGCCCTCTGCCGGCTATGGCGTTGGTACAACACTCTGACACCCTCACTAATGTCAAGTACGCTTTCGGATTTCATGGCCAAGAATGGTTGGATCCTTGGAGATTCTATAATCCCAGTATCAAGGAATATTCTTTCTTTTTGTAGATGCATAAGTCCTTCTCTAGAGTGGATTATATTTTCATCGACACCAAACTTATTTCCAAAGTGTCGATGGTTAAATATTAACCCATCTTTTCCTCATTCTATTCCTCTCTGTATACATCTGAATTTCCATCTTGGACTTCTGAAATGAATGCTTTTTTAAGCAGTGTCAACTTTCCGACCATTAACCTGGATGTTGCTAAAGATCTTGATTCACCATTAACCTTAGAGGAAATCAACCTAGCCATAAATAGCATGCAGAACAATAAAGCTCCTGGCCCTGATGGATTCCCAGTAAAATTTTTTAAAAGAATTAAATCTAAACTGTCCCCTATATTGCATTCTGTATATAAGGAATCTCTGCAGGATGGCTCTCTTCCTCCTACTTTACGTCAAGCCTCTTTAAATTTGCTTTAAAAAAAAAAAAAGACAAAGATCCGAATCTCTGCAGCTCTTACAGACCCCTCTCCTTGATAAATGTGGATGCTAATATTCTTGCTAAGGCTTTGGCTAGTCGCTTGGAAAGAATTCTTACTGTCATAGTTTCAGAAGAACAATCTGGATTTATAAAGGGGCGTTAGCAATTTGACAATGTCCACACCCTTTTAAACATTATCTACTCCAAACCTAGATCTTAAAACTGACCTTTAGTGATGGAGGTCTTTACCTCTGTCGCTTTTAGGAAAAATTAACACAGTAAATATGAATATCCTGTCTAAGTTCCTCTTTTTATTCCAATGTATCCCTCTATTCTTATCAAAATGTTTTTTTAAGACTATTGATCAGGACATTTCTAGCTTTTTATGGTGTGGAAAGGCACCCAGAATAATTAAGCCAGTGCTTCAGAGATGTAAACAGAGAGAAATAGTTTGTATAGATTGTAACCTTTTGACAGGTCTAGGTCAAAGGTCAAAAAGATACATATTCTAACTCTCTATATCTAGGTCAAAGGTCATGATCATAAAAATATATATAGTTATGTTAAATCGGGATCACATACATTCCTGACACAAACGTTACCATACATGGTATGGCCATATGTACTCCACACACGTTGCACACGTAGGTCTAGGTCATAAAAAAAAAAAAATATATATATATATATATATATATATATATATATATATATATATATATATATATATATATATATATATATATATATATATATTTATTTATGTTAAATCTGGATCACATACATTCCTGACACAAACCTTACCATACCTGAAACGGCCATGTAGGTCCCCATCTGTTACGGATCAACATAGAAATACATTGCACACACATGTTCTTTCTAACACTCTGAGGTAGGTCATAAAAAAATATGTATATAGTTATGTTAAATCTGGATCACATACATTCCTGACACAAACGTTACCATACCTGCTACGGCCATGTAAGTTCCCATCTGTTACGGATAAACATAGACACACATTGCACACACATGCTCCTTCTAACACTCTGAGGTAGGTCATAATATATATATATAGTTATGTTAAATCTGGATCACATACATTCCTTAAACAAATGTTACCATACCTGGTGTATTACACACACACAACCAAACAAAAATATGACACACACAAAGACACTTTTTCACATTACTTAAAAGGAATTTAAGTGTTATGTACTAAATTCCCATAATTATGAACACAAGTTCCTAAGTTGACAATCATTTTTAAAATTACGTTGCTCCATTTAGATTGTCTGCAGCAGAATGCAGTCTTTTAAACCAGGAAAAATGACTGCCTTCAAGTTGTATAACAATAGTAAGTAAAATTCAGTGTGATTTACATTATAAATCTCATACGTAACATCTCTGCAGGATTTATAGACGTTAAAGCACTGAATGAAATGAGCAATATAGAAAAAAAAGAAACACTCTGTGTCTACTACTTTTATCTCTCACATAGAACTATTCACAGTCCAAAGGCTATGGAACTAGAAGGCTACATGTGCGAATGACAAAAGATTTAAAAAATAAAATAAAAACTGTATCAATACATGAAATTAGATTACACAATGTAGTTGAGGTTTACATGAATAAGCAGAAATGTAATCATGCTTATCTTTCCTATAGCACAAATGAAAAGCCCTCTCTAGATTAGCGTATTTGTCATTTTTCATTCTCATCCACTGCTATGGTAAACTAAGGAGTAGATATTCAAATTACACTGCTAAATATGACTAGCATTAGCTATGTGTAATGGTGCAAAATAGTCCATGAAATGTATTAGCAGGTGTAGCCTATACATGAGTCCACTATTGGTCATATCACAATTGAGAATATGCCCCAAATGCATTGCTTTAGTAGAATTTAAATGTAAGTGAAATGATACTCACATTGTAATGTCCTTAGTATTTGTTCAGTCTACAGGTCCTCTAACACTTTGTTAAATGAATAAATGTAAATGTACTACAATGTAAATTTTGCTTTAAATTAATTAATGCAAAAATTACACACAATATTAAGTTGATGTAATTATCAACATTGTGAACACAACTCATCAAAATAATGTGTACAACTTTAAATATGTAGTTAATTCAATAAATTTGAATTTTTATCTTGCAACCACACATTACATTTAGATTGTGGGGGATTGTTTTGTATAGCTCCACTGTTAGAAAATACATGATGGATGGATGTGAACATAAATGAGCAGAATGTAAGCTTGTGAAATAAATGAAACTTTATTGATTACATTTTTGAGAAAATAGCATGACATGAAAAAAGAAAAAAAAAGTTTTTACATACCTTCTAAATAGGTCCCTTTAGGAGGTAAACGTTTCAAAGATGGTGTTTTATAAGAAACGCACTTATTACATGCCTTCTCAGCATAACCCTTTAGGATGTAAAATATGTAAAGTGTTGATTAAAAGAATCGAGGGTTTTATTTAAACTAGAAGACACTTTTTTCGGGCGATGTCCTGTAGGCCTATACACACACCGTCCTACACGTGTTTTCCCGGGGTGACAGTTCTGAAGTGTGTGGGTGAGAGAGAGAGAGAGAGAGAGAGACAGACAGACATGTGTTTCCTGGGGGTTTGCTGACCAGAATGCTTACAGTGTGTTTGTTAATGAATTAAGGGACGAGTTGTGTGTTTCAGGGTTTTACGATCTCTACCAATGTGTACATTTGTGGTTTGAGTGAATCTTTGTTTCTGAAATTACTTCTGTGGTAATTATCAGTTTGTGTAACTAATCTATCAGAAAATACAAGACCTGGTGACTGAATGTGGTCGATGTATTAGAATTTTGGACATGTTATGCATGTGTAGCTCCCTATGTGTATGATCTATGTGTAATCCTTCTGTCAAGAAATGAACAGACTGACTTAACAGATGTCATTTTCTTAACAATATTAGGCAGGTGGCTTAAATGTCATGGCTGATCAGTGTACGTGTGCTTAAATTAATATTAATATAATGAACACCATGCATCATTATTTTGACTTATTTTACTTAACTGTTAAGTTTGTGTAGTATGAGCATGGCTGTCATTTTAATAGTGACTGTGATCAAACAAATATGGAAAGCACATTGTGGTAAAGGTTACAAACCAGACCAAACTAAAAGAGGTTACATTACCCCACTGTTTATTCAATGGTCTCCTTTTAGATGATCACAGAAAGCTTTTACATTATAGAATGAATGTTAGGATGGATAGTTGCTGAGGTGAGTGACGATAGTAAATTAACCATTACAGCAATAGAAAATAATCTTGGAAAGTTGTATAGAAAAAAACAAAATGGAAATCCATTTTATGTAGTGCATCCAAAGTCAGTAAGGGTTTGAGCCAGACCACTGATGTCGATGTATTTGTCTCTGTATACAGAAGTTTGACCTTCCTCCCTTGTGGGCCAGTATTCAATCCACGTCTGCTCACCCAAGATGTACTGCAGCCTTACAACAACAAACAATAGAAGTGAGGGTCCGATCACACAGATAAAATCATTAATATGCATGGCTAAAAACTACAGAGATTTCTGTTTTCTCTCTTCTACTACACCAAATATAGCCCCTGACGACCTTGCTGATTAGCTGATGAGTTAACATACTTATCGTCTATCCTCGGTAGGTCAGCACTTCGGCCCATGATGAGGTAGCTCTTGCCTTCCTCGAAACCAAAAGACTCTCTGCAGTTAGCATGACCCATGAAGCTCCTCACTTTCTCACGTACATCTGGGTCAGAACCTGTAGAGAAAAACCCCAAACACATGAATTTGTCTGGGAACACTTAATCGTCCTGGAACTTGACTTGGATGGACAAAGACATAGACAGACAATTAAAAAAAAAAAGACAAAAAAAATAATGATATTATAAAAGATAAAATTTTTATATTTTTATATAATATTTTTCCAATATTACACACACACACACACACACACACACACACACACACACTAATATATATATAAATATATGATAAAATTTATAGTTGTTGACCATGAATTAATTTTTCTGTGTTTTCTGTTATTTATTTATTGCATTTTAAATCATTTTCGATCAGACTGTGATACAGACCATTAACCACGTTTGTTCATATTTTAGGGAGGACTGTACCAACTCTCCGGGAACCATCACCTTATCGTGGTGGAGAGGTTTATGTGTCCCTAGGAACCTGAGGGCTGTGTTGTCTGGAGCCTTGTGCTGCTGGTAGGGCCTCTCAAGGCAAAGTGGTCTCAGGGGAGGGGCAAGACTAAGAATGGTTCAAAAACCCCTCATGAAGAAAATAAAGAGAGGAGGAGTTACCCTGCCCGGAGGAAGCCCGGGGCCCCCGTCTGGAGCCAGGCCCAGAGGGAGGGCCCGACTGCAAGCGCCTGGTGGCTGGGTTTGCCATGGAGCCCAGCCGGGCAAAGCCCGAAAAAGCAACATGGCACCCCCCTCTCTATCCTATGGGCCCACTACTTGTGGGGGTCGAGTGCACTGTTACATCGGTGGCAGGGAAGGTCAGAGGCCTCAACGGACCAGACTTGGCGGCAGCTAGGCTGGCTCTGGGGACGTGGAACATCACCTCTCTGTGGGGGAAGGAACTGGAACTTGTGCGGGATGTGGAGCGCTACCAGCTAGATCTGGTGGGGCTTACATCTACGCACAGTCTTAAGTCTGGAACTGTACTCCTGGATAGGGGAGGGACTTTATTCTACTCTGGAGTTGACCATGGTGCAAGACGCCGGGCGGGTGTGGGGATACTCACAAGTCCCCGGCTGAGCACCGCTACGTTGGAGTTTACACCGGTGGACGAGAGGGTCACTCCTTACGCCTACGGGTTGTGAAGGGGAAAACTCTGACTGTTGTATGTGCATATGCACCGAAGACCAGTTCAGAGTACTCTGCCTTCTTGGAGACCCTGAATAGAGTCATGTATGGGGCACTAGTAGGGGACTCCATAGTTCTGCTGGGGGACTTCAACGCGCACGTGGGCATCATTGCCAGTATTCCGTAATGGAGCTACCTGGAGAGGCGTGATTGGGACGAACGGCCTCCCTGATCTAAACCCAAGCGGGCATTTGTTATTGGACTTCTGTGCTAGTCATGGACTGTCTGTAATGAATACCATGTTCGAACATAAGGAGGTTCATAAGTGTACTTGGTACCAGAGCACCCTAGGCCGAAGGTCTATGATCGATTTTGTAATCGTATCATCTGATCTGAGGCCGCATGTTCTGGACATTCGGGTGAAGAGAGGGGCGGAGCTGTCAACTGATCACCATCTGGTGGTGAGTTGGATCAAGGGGTTGGGGAAGACTCTGGACAGACCTGGAAAGCCCAAACGGGTAGTGCGGGTGAAGTGGGATCGTCTGGAGAAGGCCCCTGTCCGTGAGATCTTTAACTCACACCACCGGCGGAAATTTTCTGACATCCCTGTTAAGGTTTGGCGGCATTGAACCCGAGTGGGCAATGTTCAAATCTTCCATTGCTGGAGCTGCGGTGGAGAGCTATGGTCTCAAAGTCTTAGGTGCCTCAAGGGGCGGTAACCCTCGAACACCATGATGTACACCGATGGTCAGGGAAGCCATCCGACTGAAGAAGGAGGCCTTCCTGGATGTGTCGGAGCAGCGAGAGTTGCAATCGCTTCATCGCACCATTGTGACGAAAAGAGAGTTGAGTCAGAAGGCAAAACTCTCGATCTACAGAGCAATTTTCATTCCTACACTCACCTATGGTCATGAAGGTTGGGTAGTGACCGAAAGAACTAGATCGCGGGTACAAGCGGCCGAAATGGGTTTTCTCAGGAGGGTGATAAGGTGAGAAGCTCGGCTATACGATAGGAACTCAGAGTAGAGCCGCTGCTCCTTTGCATTGAAAGTGCGTTGAGGTGGTTCAGGCACCTGGTAAGGATGCCCCCTGGGCGCCTCCCTAGGGAGGTGTTCCAGGCACATCCAGCTAGGAGGAGACCTCGGGGAAGACCCAGGACTAGGTGGAGAGATTATATTTCCACACTGGCCTGGGAACGCCTCGGGATCCCCCAGTCAGAGCTGGTTAATGTGGCTCAGGAAAGGGAAGTTTGGGGTCTCTTGTTGGAGCTGCTACCCGCGCAACCCGATTACGGATGACCGGTTGAAGATGGATGGATGGATGGATGGATGTACCAACTCGTTCCTGGGCCTGAGGGATCTTCCTGCACTGACTACGGTGCCCAAAGGCACATGAGGGGTTAATCGACCAGAGTTACTATAGATCAGTTGAATTGCAGCCATCAGGCTGTGATTTTAATGTATTCAACAAATAAAATGAAATGTCTTTTGGGACACAAATTTGGTCTGTGTCCTGTGCCGTGCTCAGAACGACGAATCAACGAATGAGATTTGTTGCCGATTTTCATAATTGATTTTATTGATCAGTTGTCACAGTTCTTCCTTCTTGGTAATTTATGGGTAATTGTCGTTCTGCAGCAAACACTAGGCTGCATCATAACACAATGCATTGCGACGCAAAAATGTGCAGTTGACATTGTGAAAATCAGCAATCTACCGATTATGTATGGAATGCATTTGCACTGTTTGAATGCCAGAGGCCCCAATCTGCACAACCCATAGAGTTAAATTGTATAGAGAGCACACTGGCCATGTGATCCCGTTCTTTTGTGGAGAGCCTGCGAGATCTGCACTTGTGAAGTCTGATAGCCTGATAGCTCAGGTTTGCAAGAACCAACATGCATTATACATTATATGGTTCAAGGACCATGTTATAATGGTATAAAAGAGCTCTTCAGAAGCTTTCAAACAACAACAAAGGATGAGGAGCTGGACATTTTAGCTGACTTTGGAGCTCTATTTCTGCCACGGAGCTCAATATGTTTCCCAGGTTCTAATATATATTTTTTAAATTAATTTGTCTTCATGTTGTGGAATGTCTGTGAAACAAATTAGTTCCTGGTATCTCATACTATACATCAGCTGAATCATGTCGTTCCAACACCAGCCTCTCATTGCACTGTGTATCGTATACACATCATTAAAAGCAACCAGAACCCCGACTTTGGTTTAATGTGTAATTATTATTAGTGAAGCAATATTTAAGATTACATTTACTGTGATCTGTTGTCATTCAGATTAATAGTAAAACATACCTTCTTTCAGGACCTCTTCAATCTTCAATTCATAGAAATCCGTGTTTGGGTTAAGGTCCAGTTTCAATACTTTGACTTTATAAACTGCAAAATACATATATTAAAACAACATCATTGTTTTATATATATTATATTATATTATATTATATTATATATACACATATAAAATGTATCATTCATTTTTACACGTATTACACAGATCTGAGTCATTATAGATTATAGCATGACATGAATACAGTGAGTGAGAAATGTGTGCCAGCAGCATGTTTTTTTGTGTCTGAATCTGGTATATTAATAGTTCGGTGTTCACCGTAATCCATGTCGGCTTCACAAGCTTTTTTATTACGGTCTTGCTCGTTAATGTTCTTTTTCTTCTGAATACTGCAGTTTTCTGTTTCAGGAAATATAGAACATTTCTCTTACACACAAATATGCAAAAAAAAAGAAAAGCACACCTCTTTTTCTTGTATAATATGTGCAATTAGATATTGGATTCAGATCAAATTTTATATAGTCAGTTTAATAATTTCTCCAGAATTCCAGATATATTATTACAGATTCCATTAGATTTTAAGGATTGTATTCATCAGCTGTAAACACGTGTACCTTCAGCACACTGGCACAGATCCTGCTGGTCACTGCACAATCTGGTCAGGGCTCCATCTTTCTTTACAGGATGGTAGAACTTCACACAACGTTCCCCTACAAAGAACACAAGGGTGAGTGTGGGTGTGGTTGGGTGTGTGGGTGTATGTGTATGTGTGTGGGTGTTGTTGGGTGTGTGAGTGTATGTGTGTGGGTGTGTGCACACTGTTTACCTGGAGAGTAGAACTCGTACACACTGACAGCCGCAGGTTGAAGCAAAGCTACGTTGGTTATCTTGTGCACTCTGAAAACAATCCTGTCTGGCACGGTGTGTGATACCTGACAAGAGAGCAAATCAGCTTCAACAGAGCAGCTTTACCCCCCATTTTAATACTTCAAATATTAAAGAAAAAAAAAAACCCGTTTATTGTACCTTATCTATGTAAATAATGAGGGAGCCTCGTTCTGAAAGTTGCTTGTCCATCTCAAACTTCTGTATGTATTTGTCCCTCCCACTGGTTAGCTGAGATTAAAAAGTGTAAAAACATTGTCAGACACTGCCTTCTGTAGAAATATTTCTAATGCTTATTGTACAGAAATTATTCTCACAAGGCCAGAACTATCTGTAAGTATCTGGCAGATTTGAACTTACATCCTTAAGATCATTTTCATCCACCACAAATCCTGTCAGCAAGCCGATATCCAGAATGGTCATAGTGGCATCTCGGTTTGGATCCTTATAGCTGGATCGATGTATTAAAAATGAAGAAAAGTTCATTCAGAAAATCCCCAATTAACTGTTTAAAATGAATATGTTTGAATTTCTTCATAACAGAACTGAATTAAGAATCGAAATGATAAATAAGCTAATAATTGCGTAGATCTACATGCCCTTTGTTTTGAAATAATACTCACAGAACGTCAATGATGACCTCGTAACTTTCTTGAGCATCTGGATATGATACTGAGAGATAAATATTAGAGCAGTAAAACATTATAGCAGGGATATTTTAAACATCTCAATGACAAAAATAGTTGATGGAAAGTCGAACGCGGGGATTAAACGTGGAAAATCTCACCTTTCACTTCTCTTTTCAATTCAACTTTAAGATCATACTTTGTGCAGTCACTCTTCTTTTCTATGGGTCTAGCATGATAAAGTGTCACTACCTACAAAAAAATTACAAAAATATAACAGGAATTCTTTTTTTTATTTTTTTTTATAAATACAAAAACTGGTTGTTTTTTTTAAGTATCCATGAATACTCACTTTGAGAACTCCAGCACCAGGTCCCTTAGCAGTAATATTAAACTCTTGCTTGAGCTGAACCTGTAAAAGTCCAGGCACAGAAACCTTCTACTCAGTCTATATATTTTACTACGATATGGACAGAAATTTTAAAGCTGTAGAATGCAAACATTTTGTAATTTTCTCTGGTAGATAAGGCTACTGTGATGGACAGGTGGAAGAACATTTTGTAAAGTAGATTGAGCTCTTCTCCACGTCATGGAGGAATCTGATGACTGAGAGGCAACTAATACACATTCAAGGAAGATTCAGTTGATGTCCCAAACCAGATTCTGCATACTACATAGGATGCCTAAAATAGTATAAACATTATTGGTGTACTGACATTGTAGTATATGGGTTGTGTGTATGTACAGTAGATATTTAAAGTATACACACCCATTATAATGGCGGGTTTCTGTGAAGTAAAAAAAACAACAACAAAAAAAACCCCAATGAAACTACTATGAATCTCGTCAGAACCTCTTCTGCCTTTATTGTGAAATTGCAACCTAGATATTAAAGTGAAAAATATTCATCTTCTTCGTGTTTTCGCAGAAGCCTTAAGGTTTAGTGCCAAAATTTTTTGCCAAACATATCTTTTGGTATTATGGCCAAAAAAGTTCAACTTTGGTGTTATCAGGCCATAACATGACTGGGAGATTTTATTACATTGGGAGATTTTATCATTTGATTTAATTAATTAATTAATTTTAATTTAATTTATTTATTTATTTGTTTTGCAAACTTTATTCAGGCCTGGATATTTTGTTTTGTTCTTGGTTAAAAAAAAGTCTTCAGGAGATAGTCTTCACATGTATGGAGCAACCAGTACTTGCCAGAAATTGTTGCATTTATTTTAATGTCGCTGTTGGTCTCCCTGACCGGTTCTCTCCTGATCTTCTCCTCAATTTTAGACGGATGTAGTAGTGTCACTGTCGTGAAATATTTTCTCAACTTGGTGATTATTGTCTTTAAAGTGATCCATGGTATATCCAATGCCTTGGAATTGTTTTGCAACCCTCTCCTGACTGATATTTTTCAACAGTGAGATCCCGTACCTGCTTTATAAGCTCTTTGTGGTCCATGGATTTTCCAGTTGGACGTTATCATGAAGATGTCAGGAAAATCCTACTGGAACAGCTGGACTTTATTTGGGGTAATCAGTCACTTTAATTGAAGGCAGGTGTACACTAATTTAACATGAGTTAGAATGTCATTGGTTCATTCTGAACACTGTCACAATGCCAATATTAAAAGGGCGCTCACACTTAATGAGAAATGTTTTATGGGAAAAAAGATAAAAAAAACTTCCAATACCCAGCTTTCATGTTTACCACTTAAATTTTATATGCTTCAATTTCACAATAAAGGTAAAAATGGTTCTAACGTGGTTTAACTTAGTTTCTATTTTTCTTTTTGACATCACAAAAAATCTGCCATTTTAACCGGGGTGTGTAGACTTTATATTCACTGTAATCTCAAGGTTTCTGTATTGTAAAATTTTTATAACTGTTAGTTTAACATGTACATCACCTTCATATCACAGAGTATCTGAGAGCAAAACCTTCATCCTTAAGCAAGAGCTAGTCTTTTGATTAGCATGCTAACATAAGACATTGAGCTAGCTAGCATTGCCTGTTTTGAACTTTATTGTGATCCAGCATCACCGTGCTCATGAAATGCTTTTTAAGAATACATTTTAGAACAGTAAAACAATAGAACTAGTTTTCGTTGGACGGAAAATAACCTTGTCTGAGCGTGTGAGATGTGCATTGTTCCTGGTGAAAGTCCATCTGATGGCGCGCGTTCGTCCACTCACGCTCACTTCCACATCCAAGTCTTCATTCTGACCAGACCTTACTTGCTTATAGTACTCAGCCACTGCTTGGAACACAATGATGGTTGCCTAGGTGACATGTAAAAGAGATAATTAAGTATAATCTCAGTTTGAAATAACTTTCTCTCAACTCTTTTTTAACTGAAAGAATTTGATTTACATTTATAATGACCAAAGGATGTTAGTAAAATCAATTCTTTGAAAATTCACTCAACCGAATTTAGAAAATTAAATTGTTACTTTCACTTTCTTCCACATCAAAGGTGACATGCATAACCCCAGTAATGTTACAGAAAATATAGAGTATTGCTTCAAAGACGCCTTCAATTTTAAGCAAACAAACCAAATAAGCCACTTGACTGAATATGTCCAGCATATTCAGTCAAGTTAAAAAAGGAAAGAAATACAGAAAAACTTCTCAACCTACCTGGGTGGTTCCATGACCCCCATATGGACTACTCTGCCTATTGAGCCAATTAACAGCTTTTCCTGCTGCATCAAACTCCTTTGCTTTTACTAGAGCAAGCACAGCATATGCTGTTGCCTCCAGGGAGAAGTGATGTCCTCCAGAAACTTGCCAGTATGCACCGTCTGTGCACAAGATATACAAAAAAAATGAAAAAGCGCTTCCTAGAGGGTTGAATTCATTTGAATTTAAGCAATCCTGACCTTCAGAGGAGAACTGCAGCAGGCGATTTCTGTTAAACTTGCCAGCGTTGGCCAAGGCATAGGAAGATATAGCAACTGCATACTGATTGGTCAAAGAGGGGAGCCTAAGTTCCAAATATGCAATGGCTTTCTTGGAAGCATCTGGAAGGCTCTAAATGACAGAAAGAAGGTACAGAATTTACAAAAGCTGGTGTACATGTTTGATCATTTTCACCTATTACATATGCAGATATAAGTTGACGTACTCCGACTAATTTGCCACAGAGATGGTTTGCTTCTTGCAGGGCAATCAGGACGAACGCTGTCAGAGAGGCGTCAGCATCCTTACCTCGTACACCACCCTGGAATCACACAGAAAAGTATTTAGATGTAAACGAGAGTTCACAGAAATAGTAGATTTGAGGTTATTTGTAGATGTCACTAACGTCAGATGGAAAACAAATCTAAGCTCAACTTACGACCATCTCGGCATGAATCACTGGAGCACTTTCTTTAAAGTCGCCGTCTGGCATCTGTGCATTTAGAATCAACCATTTGATGGAACCACAGAGAACGTTTTCATCTATGCTAATGAGGTCACTGGCCAGAGCAAAGACTTTGACCACGTATGCTGTCAACCTTTACCACAGAGAAGGTGAGCGGTAAAAATATGATGTAGGATTGAATGATGTGTCAAAATTGATAAAGTACTCAAAATTGGATTGGTGTCTTTTACCATGTGCTGCTACGTCTAACTACCCATGCAGCGTAAGAACCATCAGGTTTACGGTATGTAAGTTCTCGTGCATATCCTAAGAGAGGGAGAGAAAGAAGGATCGTATTTTTAGTCTTACAAGTGCCAAACTTTCAACAATTTTATTAAAAGCTCCTCTAAAAACTCTTAAACCTAAGGTACCAACACTTTAGTAGATCTAAGCTGTTGATCTAGACAATACTGGCACACTCTTAAACACTCTCTACCCGATAAAATAAAGCTTGACCCCTATCTTCTAGCATGGTCCAGTGGCTCAGCAGGTAGCATTAATGAATCACTGATAATGAATTAATGATGTAATTTTCTATAGCTTATGGTCAACTTATTGTCCTGTTAGGGACAATTTCAGGAGAAATATTCCTGAGACAAATTTTGCAAAGCAGAGCTGGACTGAAGGAGGACGAGGAAGAAGAGGAAGTGGAAGGGACGAGGTCTGTACAGCTCTTTAATTCAGAGAAGGCAATTTCACAAGAAATGCCTCCAGGCTGTCTCTGAGATTTTTTTCACCTTGCTGCTCTGGTTGTTTGCAGCTCTGGTGAAACTTTACACCATAGGATAACTCGTAAAATATGACAGATAATGAAAAATGCTTGATGAACAAAATGGCATGTTACTGTGAGTTATGCTTTTCATCTGGCACATTTGTCTCCTTAATAAACCTTAATAAACCTTTGCTTTATAGTGTTTGGGAAGAGTCTTCTCACCTGTCTGTATGTGCTGGATAGCCTCACTACGTCGCTGCACACCAACTCCTTCCCACTGCTTGGTGGTATCCAAGTAGTGTGTGGCAATAAGGGGCAATGTCATATAGATCATGTTTTGCTCTCCACAGCCAGTGGGCTGTACGATCAGCCTCCCCATGAAGTTTCCACTGATGGCCTGCTCGATTGTCTGACTCACCTCCTGACCTGCAGGTAAAGAGATGAATATAAAGATGGTTGTAAGGGTGGATAAGCAGGTAACCCCTGTTGTGGCTAACCTTATTATGTATTAAACTGTCTACCTATGGCCTTACAAGGAAAGAAGGTAAAATACAAAGTATACAGTTATAAAATAATTCTGGGAGTTGGACTACGAGTGTTGGTGAGAACAGGTGGAAACAGGAGAAAGGAGAAGAGAATGGAGATTTGGAGAACCCATCACTTGACAGCCTCTTTCTGCCATTCTATAATTAGTAGTTTTACTTTGGGGAGGGTGGGGGTGGTTGGGTTCAGGAGTAATGGGGGTGTGTATCTCAGGGATGGAACTGTACCAATATCCTCCCCCCCTTTTTTTATTAGATCTGATGGGCATAACTAGGTGCCACCTCAAGGATTGCATTTGATAGGGTTTTTTAAATTGTCAAACATACTTGCACAATAGGTGGCAGTATACACCTTAAGTTGGTATTACAAAAAAAAACGAGTAAAACTCAATAAATATATGCGTGTGTGCTGGTCATATGATCATGTTTGTCACGATGAAACTGTACCATTACCAAAATGGGAATAATCTCCACTTTTGAAGAGTCCCTGGTCAACCCCCATAATGGTCCAGTTTCATGGCAAGCTTTTTAGGCACATTGTCCACTCATGCCATTATCTGTTGCTAGTGCTTTAGAAGACTAATAATTAACCACACACATGAAGTTCTGCCTTCCTTTCTAGCATAGACATTGCCCCAACCAGTCTAAAGAAGGTACTAATGTATCATCTGCTCTTTACCTGGCCCTGATACATCTGGACAAGAAAGACATTTACACGATAATACTGATCAGTGACTTCAGCCCGATTTTAAAGTCCATCCGACTAACATTTCTTCAAGTAGTCAGCATGGACTACCGAACTTCCTGTACTACTGTCCTGGACCTTTATTGGTCCATACTGGCTTATATTGATATGTTGAGTTTCTTCTTACCAGCCACAGTGATGTAAGTTTGTGCAGGAGTGTTTGGAACCTGTCCATTCGGTACCTCAGTCTTCAAATGCAGTACTTGAACACCACCTTTTATTAAAAAAAAAACAAAAAAAAAAAACAGAACGAACAAGAGAAATAGAGTGAAATAGAAACTTATTTATGCACCTAAAAATGGAAAGCCAGTATATTCAGAATAAATGTGTTTTATGTTGTAGATATAAAACATAGAAAATCTCACCAGGTACTCGAGAAGGATTTAGTTCCAAATATTGTTCTGGGAGTTCAGTTAGGACACCTTCAGACTGAGGAAGTGAAAAAAAAAGATAATGTTTCAGATCTTATGTTTACAGACCTTATCTTAATCTAAACGTTGCATTTCATTTAAATTTGACATGGTATCTTATAAAATGTTTGTGAAGAATTTCACATTATCTACTGTATAAGAAAGTTCATGCATTCCTTTTTTTTCCAGCTACATATAATTCAGCCCACATCCTGTTAAGGGTTTTTACCAATCCTGTCTGGAAAAAATGTATATATATAATCTGCTGATACTCACCATAACCTTCAAGGTTTTCCTTACTCCATCATGAAGTGTTGCAGTTGCAGCTTGCACCTCTATATTGTGGAGCCCTATTTCCATGGGAATAATCACATATGGGATGGCTCTTGTGGACTTGGCGTCAATGTTAACTGTGACACGGTATTTGCTCTTTTTACTGGCTGCGCTGCAAACATGCTCTGTCTCAAAGAATTCCACACGCACCTGGTGGGCACAGGAAGTCAGACAGATGTCCTCAGCATCAGGACAAAGCAGGGATTATGGAAACCTATTGTGAAGCAGGCATCAGTGTGAGTAATGAAGTGGACTGAGTGGCTGAACTAAAACAATTTCATTCGTACATCTTCAGTAAATTGTTTAAGCCGGTCAGGGTGACAGTGGATCCAGAGCCTGTCCCAGGTGCACTGAGGGCATTAGGCAGACCTAGACCCTGGATATGATGCTAATCCATCACAGGGCACTGTGAACATATGAATGCTATTTAGCATAGCCAATCAGTCTGCTGGGCATGTTGATGCGATGTAGGAGGAAACAAGAGAACCTGCATACTGCCCACATTGTTGTTGTGAACTGAACCATATGTTTAATGTAGAATTGCAGATATTAGTAAAAATACCTTGTGTTTCTTATTGGAGAAGTTATAAAGAACAGCCTTGATTTCTAGTTGTTCATTGCGTACTGCTGAGTAAGGTAACTTGAGATCTATAAAGAAGTCTTTTGCCACTGTTATTTCATAAGGATCAGCCACACAGATGCCTATATGGAAAGAGAAATGTGTCTTTTAATATTTGCAATCATATGCCAGTTCTTGTAGGTGTCTATTTTCTTTTTTTAGACATATCACTGTTTACATCAGGATATTTTAGATATGCAAAGCGGCTGTGGCACTGACCGTGGGTCTTAGACAGACTGATGGCTAGGACTTGCCAAGTAGTAATAGAGTCTTTTAGATAGTTTGTGCCCAATGTGAGGCTTGTTGTATCACTAGAGTAAACAGGAAAAATCAGATCAGATCAGTATCACCGTTAACCTACACAATGATATACTAACAGAAATATTGGATTATTGCATTTACCATGGTAAGTTTCCTGCACAGGCTGGCAAGTCTATGTCTTCCCACAGCCAGCTCTCAGGGAACTGCGTTCGGGTAACAATTTCATCAGAACTTATGTAGTAATCATCATCATCTTCACCTGGACACAATTATATTTCGAATCATGCCTTGTACAAGCCGCAAACATTCATGTCAACTTGGCAGGCTTAAAATATTGATATATTTGCAATATTTGTGTAACAGTGAAGCAAGCATGGCACTGTTGCATGAAACTGTTCCTCTCATTTTCCAGCTTAAGTAAAGTAAATTAAAAAATCAAATAAAATATTATTAATAGTAAAATAATAATAATAACAACAATAATAATAATAATAATAATTATTATTATTATTATTATTATTATTATTATTATTATTATTATTTGTCTTTAAAAACAAGTTTTTTTTTTTCTGCCACACTTAATGGAAACTTTTTATAGGGGTCCATACACCACATAATTGCAAAGGATGCTTGGACCCCACAGATCGCCCCTTTAATCTAAATTGATTGTTATTTTCTCTGTGTGCAAACACTGTGGAAATAAATAGAAATAAATTAAAATTTTGTAAAGTTTATAAAATAAATAAAAAGTTTGTGTAAACTGGTTTAACCATTTATAATGTTTATTTTCCATGCAGTTGACCAAACAAGATGATTTCTTACAGGCATAGAGTGGCTTAAAAAATAACATTGCAATGATCAGTGTTGTGTAAAGCTCACATTTAGGTTAAATTTTAAATATATATTAAATCTTTTTTCTTAAAAAAAAAAAAACCTTTCACAACTGAACCAAAAATAAAGAAAAAAATGAGTTCTTACTGCGAGCCAGATGCAACAACTCTCTCTGGTCATCCTTGTGCTTTTGGATCTCCTTACAGCAGTCCAGGAAGGCCTGGACACACTCTGAACCATCCAGAATGTATGTAGCTCTCCGTTCACATGTGTAGCCCAACCGGTTTGGCCTCAGTCCATCACCACAGCATTTCTTCTGTTCGCCGGTATAATTACCAACTTAAGAAACAGGGACTAAATGAAGATCATCACTGAGAAAGTTGTGGCTAAAATAACAATCATACAAATTGGTGAATAAAAAGTCCAGCTTCTTACTTATTTGGGTGATCTGTATTAGTGTCACAGCTCTCCGTTTTCTTTTTGGTGGGGCGGGACATTCAGGATCTATTTAAAAAAAAAAGAAATTCTTACAGTATATAGCTTTTAGCTGAAGTCTTAACCTGTAGTTTTAATCTTTAATATGTTAATATCAGTTTATATCACAGTACTGTTGAATGCTGGATGACTTTCTGACTGTTGAGAAGGTGTTAATTAATTTTCCTTAACAGCAGCTCCGAGTGTAGTGCAGCTACGAATCAAAAGGTTTGCATTAACGTGCTTGTTCTAATGCATTATAGTGTGTGTGTGTGTGTGTGTGACGGTACCGCCATCAGATGGCGCTGTGGCGTCGAAGTGCAAAGACTGCTGCAGAGTGCGCGTATGCAGGAGATGATGTAAGAGGACTTTTAATATGGACACGTGCACGTGCACCCCCCGCTACCACCACTCTTCTGGGAAGGCTTTCCACCAGATTTAGAAACATGGCTGTGGGAAATTGTGATCACTCAGATTACCACAAGAGCATTATGTTCAGTGGGGTTGAGGTCATGGCTCTGTGCAGGACACTCGAGTTCTTCCACTTCAACTTTAACACACCATGTCTTCATGGAGCTCGCTTTGTTTACAGGGGCATTGCCATGCTGGAACAATTTTAATAGTTAGTGGTGTACCCTGCTTTGTGCCCGATGCTCCCTGGGATAGGCTCCAGGATGGATGGATGGATGGACATTGTGTCAACAGATTGGAGAAGAAGCACATATGGGCATGATACCACACATGGGTGAATCTTTCATTGAGGAGGTATTTAACATTGAGCATTTAACAGTCAGAGGTAAAGCTAGACCAGGAACGTCTTCCAGGAACGTCTTCAGGACAGAGGGCTTTGCGGTTTCTTTGTAACACGGCAAGTTATGTTTTGTTTGTTTGGTTTTTTCCTCAATAGAAAAAAGAGATGCTGTTGAGGGAACAACTGTTTGCAGCTGCTATAACACACCTAACATGTTTCACAGATATCAACAACAATAATTGTAACTGTAAAGGGATAACAAGTATACTAGGTGGTTCTTTAATAAATGAAATGATTAGAATAGTTGGGAAATCTCTGTGGTATAAACAGAAAGAAACACTATTGACAGGCTTGTAGCAAAATAATCCACTTTGTGGTGGTAAAAGTAACTGCTTCATCACACCACTTGCTGATGATTATTTATCCGTTACAACACCACACGCAGTGTTTTATTCATTACTTAAAAAATGTCTGCTTTACCTGTTCTTACATTGGTGCCTCCTGCTTTATCAGACTGAAACAGCAGACCTGCATCATAGAAAACCCCCATATCATTTGTTCCACTGCCTGCTGTACAGCCAGTGTCATGCTTCTCAATGATGTCCCAGATCTGTTGGGGGAAATAAACAAGAATATTACACAAAAGAAAGAATATTACTGTAAATATGTACAGTATATTTTCTCTAAGAAAATTAGATCAGCTGGGTCCCAGCACCAATCTGGGGGACACTGTTATGCACATCCTGTGCCATTCCTGAGTAATCTGAACATAAAACTACAAGATACGACATCTACTCAGAGAATTAAATACATCTGGCAGGTATTTCTTACCTTGGTCTGTGTGAGTCTGTTCTTGTTGAGGACAAAGACAGCCTTATCCACAGCTACCAGACCAACCTTGGCACTTGGATCTCCAGTAACTATGAGATGAAACTCATCACCAGGCTCAAATACCTTCTTGACATTTAAACTCTCCTTTACATCCAGTTTCAGCTATATTACATAAGATAAGAAAAAAAAGAAAAGAAAAGAGAGAAAATAAAATATTCATTAGCTGACCCACCGGCCAAAACGACGCTCCAATGTGCTATATTCCATTTATTCTCATCATATTCCCTACAGTCCATTACATTTTTATTCTACAGTCTATTATATTTCATTACGTCTTCTGTATTTGATTATTTTTACTACATTCTGTTTTTATTATGCGTGTATATGCTTAGTCATTGTGGGACGAATAACTAAGGAAACATTACATGTATGTAATATGTATGTGACAAATAAAGAACCTTGAACCTTGAACCGACTGTAGCAGATTGCCTACCTTTCCCATGCAATCGTCGTTCACGTCAACCCAGACCGAGTCTGACACGACCTCAGAAGGTCCTATGTGGTAATACGCCACCACTCGAAATGAGGGAACCAGGTCCTTGCTGACGGGTAGAGACAGAGTCACTAGCGACTGCCCTTGTCTCTTAAACTTCTCCGCTTTCACAATCTGTCCTTTACTGAGGATCTGACACAAACAGAAGCATCAGAGCTTGCTTTATTTATTTATTTATTTATTTTAAACATTATTTTCTTTAGTTATTAAAGTTAGGTTTTAGGGTTTGGTAGAGGCTTAGCATTATTATTTCTGTAATACCCAAGCTAGTAGAACTACTTCACAGTATCACCAAGATATTTAAAATAATGTGTATGTAAGAGATACCAACCAGATATGTTACATCTTGAGTTTGGGCACTACTTTTGAAGTTTACATTGATGTTTATCTGATCATTGATTTTCAGTTCTGCAGCGTCGATGCTTATATGTAGGTAATTGTTGGAGTTTATTTTGGGGGTGTAAGCCTGGGCGGTCATCTTGTTTTCAGCTTGTCTTCCATCTGGTATGCCTGGGGCTGCGGTTCTTGCCTGGTTATACAACAAAATAAACATTTCTAGTATCATTCAGTGCTTTTAAAAATGTACCCCCTGCTGAAAAATTAATCGGGATCCAGCGACCAGCTTCCAAAAAACCCGCCAAATAACACTACAGTAAGGCAAACATTTATGATCAGTTTAGTCAAGTAATAAGGAAGCTGGAAAATAACTTAGCTACTGGACCAACTCGGCCTGTTATTTTATTCTAAGCTGGGAGTGAATGTAAATATTATGCTTCCTTATAATTCCTATTCCTTTTTTAATTCATTTTATTGATAACTTTACACATTTGTTAAAACCAAATAGGTCTTTAAACCCTCTTTTACATGACTTACTGTGATTTGTAGAGCCTTGTCTCCTTCCTGGGTGTTCACTATAACCTTGGCCATGCCATTACTCTTGGTTCGACCTCTCACATCACCGGGCTTGACCAACACTTCCACATTTTCAGCAGGTGACTGGTCAGGATTGGTCACATAAACCTTTTCAAATCCAAATCAGACATACAATGTGTAATAATTGTTTTTTCATGAGATTAAAATGCTGCATATCACTCAAAAAGACTGAATTTTTGATATTTATTCATGAAATTTAACATGAGCAACATACCGATGCTAATCATTTACGCTAATCATCTAGTGCTCCAGCAAATTACTACTGTAAAGATATATATGTTTAACAGAGCATGGTTAAATGGCGTTGGATAAAAGTTATTAGAACTTTTATACATGTTACGCGGAAAGAAAATGTTTTATACCGTGACATCAAAAGACATTCCAGGGTGGAAGAATTTTGGGGTTCTCTTGAACTGGATGGTATAAGGTGACATCACAATTTGAATGCCCCCTTTCTCTGCTTCAACCATTTCGCTACCTGAAATATGGTTGAAAGTCATGTCATGTGATGGCATCACGATGTGCATTCAGCCAAAACTGTCTTTGATTCATGTGCATCGCAGATGAGTACAGCTAAAATGTCTCATTTACCAACAAACATCACTAAATTAGCACTAAATTGTTTTGCGCGATTGCGCAAAAAAGCACAAAAATCTCAGCAAATTGCATCGCAAACTTAGGAAAAAAAAATACAGAAAAATCAAGTTTTTTTTGGCCACAACAATCACAAAAAGACTCTGTGAAAACATGTGTGAATTGATTATGTAAAATGTGAATGTAGATCTCTCTCTCTCTCTCTCTCTCTCTCTCTCTCTCTCTCTCTCACTCACACACACACACACACACACACACACACACACACACACACACACACACACACACACACACACAGCTGGAGTCTTACCGGTCTCAGTTAAAACACTGACTGAAGTGTACAAAGAGTCTCCGACCAGGTCAGCGATATTTGGGTAGGAACGCTGAATCATCTCACTAGTGAGCACTGCACGTCCCTCTCCTTTAATGATCTATATGCAGCATAAAATACTACACATAAGTAGTGTAACTGAATATGAAAACATTATACAGAAAGAACAGATAATGTTTTTTTTAAACAGACACAAATACTGATATGAATAGTTGGTGCACTATTTCTAGGGTTTTTTGTGGTTTTGTTTTATTTTTATTATTATTATTTATTTAATTAAAAAAAATAAAGTTTGCCAACAGGGTCACAGGGCATCTGGTTGATACCAGAGGTGTACATCAGAACTGGGATACTTCAAGACACAATACTGATATGAAGTTCACGGGAACGAAAAAGACCATGTAACAGAGTCACAGTGGTCTAAACTAGGCGACTATTTTGTTTACATTTTGATAGAAAATATAACCAAGTAAGTTAATTAAAAAAATATTGTGAGTATTATACAAAACAAAAACAAACAAACATAAAAGCCTGGTTAAATGAGATGAATGGACAGAGTCATATGGACATCTCAAGTTAAGTCCAATTATGAACTGGAGTGAAGCAGTTTTCCCCCAACTGCTTCCCAGTGTTTCTGGAGGACATATTGCTAGACTTCACATTTGATTTAAAAAATGTTTTAAATACTTGATTTGATTTAAAAAATAAATAAATAAAATCCAATCCAATCCAAGGTTTAGATCATGCCTACTTAGTGCTTAAATCTGAACACATGATTTTGATCTAACAAAAAAAGTGCGTGTATGAATCAGTAATTATTTACCTACCGATGCCATAATGTGAAACATCAGAAGTCTCTGGAACTTACCGGAACCCTTTGTAAAGACGCAGGCAAGGGGTGCTTAGAGTCATCCTTCTTAACTCCAAACACAACAAACGCAACACCATCCACATCTTTGCCAAACAGGTACCTTAAATACCGTATAATTCACAAACGTTAGATCATACACATAGCAGGACGAGGTTAAAAATAAATAAATTAATAAAATATAAATATATAAATATATAATCCATTAAGGCATTATATATCCGTATAGGTATTATTCCACAGTGGTAGTGAATCCAATTAGTTTGTTTATTTTTTGGACCGGTACAAACAAATATAAAATCTGCACAAGTGGGATTAAATGTTGATTAATTTTCTATAACAGCAGCTCTTACAGTAGTGCAGCTGTATTTCACAGGTTTATATTACCGCGCTTGTTCTAATACCTTTTTGTTTCTATGGTTTTTTAAACAGGAAAATAATAAACTTTTGGTAAGCGTAACATCAACTCTGCTTCATCGCACCACTCGGTCTCACAGTATTGTACTGTAACAGCAACAGAGTGGTTTATTCCTTTATTTATTTTAGGCACTCACTACAACTGGACTTTTGAAATTATTTCCTATTGTGTTCTACTTACTTGGCAGTTATGTCCACCTGAAGGTCCGGATCATCCACATAGAAAAAAGACTTGGATGGTTTTAACGCTACTTCAAAGCTCGGTAGCACTGCAAAGTGAAAAGCAGTATTTTAACACACGCGTAGAAATACCAACTATATAGGGTCAGCTTTCTTTTGTAGTCTGATTATAATCTGTACCGTATTCTTTAACTTCAAATTCAGCAGTGAAGTTCTTCTGTGGGGTGTTTTTATACCGCGTTACTACAGACCATATTCCAGATCTTTAAAAAAAAAATAGCAAGAGAGAGATTTGGGGGTTGGGGGTGGGTGGGGGGTTGATGTTCTATTGAAAAATTACAATATATAATGACTGTTCATGTCAGAAGCATTAATGCAGTGGACTCACTTGGCAATTTCGGGGATTTTGTATGACCCTTTTATGATCCCTTGCTTAGGAAAGAATTTGTCCCTGTTAATTGTGATGCCTTGAGAATTCTTGGAGGGAAAAAAAGGAAAACATTTGTGTTTCAGGACAAGTGGACATTTAAAATCAGTCAAGATGCCAACGGTATCTCAAAAATAAAATAAGTTTTCTTTATCGGTCTTTCAGTAAATACATAATGGATTGATACGAGGAGCAGAAAATCAGAAGAGAGATTATTTTAGCTCACGATTAGAAACTGTTGAGTGGAAAAAAAGTCCCAGCTGAGATGTTTGAGCACTTACTAGGATTTCTACATAGATTCCTCCAATCTGGTCAGTGGGCTTCAGATCAGGAGTCAGAGAGAAGATTCGGTAATGAACTGGAACAAGGACCATTCATTTCCTTTGTTTACACATTTAATTCATTAATATTAATTCCATCAGCCACACGGAACATAAACACATAAATACATGAAGTTCTGAATGAGTATTTCTATCTTTGTCTATCTATCTATCTATCTATCTATCTATCTATCTATCTATCTATCTATCTATCTATCTATCTATCTATCTATCTATCTATCTATCTATCTATCTATCTATCTATCTATCTATCTATCTATCTATCTATCTATCTGTCTGTCTGTCTGTCTGTCTGTCATGGTGGAACTTCTATTTTATGTTGGTTCCCTCTGATTTCATGTTCTTGGACAGTATTCTGCATCAATGCTTTCATTTTTGGCCACATGACAGTCCGTGTAATATTTCATCAGCTAGTCCAGACTGTTGTACCTTCTGTTCCAGGTGTGTAGATGCTCTTGTCTGTCTGAACGAATATGTAGCCAGACTGGAAGGAGACCAGGGCCAATTTCTCGAGCAAGCCTGAAGGAAACTGAGCCTGCAGATACACGTACTGCTTCTCCAGTGGGTCATCGCTAAAGAAGTTCTTATTGTCAGGAATCTGAACCACAGCAAAATGATGCACTTCATTTTAGTGTTCATTAACTATAAAAATATAGTCAGTTACTCCACAGTCTCTGAATTCGCCAAATCTCATTATTAAGGTAATCATTTATATCATGACATTTTTTTTTATCATAAATGAATGATTACTTATTCTATATAATTATTTATACATTTCATATTGTTAGTAATTCATACTATTTATGTTATTTATGGTTATACATTGTTGAATGCTTATGGGTTAATGTCATACAGTGACTACATTTCCCATCCTGCACTGCGCCTACAAACATGACGCCATGGAACACAATTCCCAGAACACTCTTTTATTCTAACCACACACACCTGCATCCAATCTCACACACAATCACAGCACATATAAAAGGGACTCATGAAACTGAGTGTTCTGGGAATTGTTTGTAGGCTGCAGTGCATGATGGGAAATGTAGTCAGTGGTTTGCTGTGATATGACACTTGTCACGTTTTGGAGGTTGAGGCAGAAGCAGTCGCAGATTTTTAAACATTTAATATAAACAAACAGATTACTAAACAAACACTAAGACAACTTGGCAAGAGACTATGGCAAGAAACAAAGCACACCGACATGAAAGACAGGAGTCTCAGACGACGAAAGACAAGGAGAGAGTGCAGACAAAGACTATATATACACATGAGTGCTCATTAACAAAAACGTGAATGAGATGCAGTTGTGGTGCGTATGGTCATGTGGTGCAGTGCAGTGGCTGATGGGAAATGGAGTCCAGATTTCCCAGATACGTGACAACACTTAAATACAAAACTCAATAACTAAATAAAAACTAATACGTTTGTTGAAATGTTCAGGAATAAAACAATCTTGATACCTGCAAAAAATAAAATAATTATTGTATAAATACAAGCAATATGCCTAAATATTTTGAAATTAAATTTGAAAATAGAATTTCATTTTGCAGTTAAAGGGGTCAGTGGCTGCAAAAAAGAACCTCTTGATGAACTTCTGGTTTAAAATACAGCTAAGTTCATGTTTTACACTGTTCACTTTTCCACTCCTGGAAAATAAGGGATCTCTTATTGATTGATTGATTGAAATGCCCAGACATGCATGGATTCTGTATGTTTTGTCCTACAATCTCGGAGAACCCACCATTATGTTTACAACAGCCTGGAAGTTGTTAGCAGCCTTGAGGATGACAGATTCAGATGTCAGTTCTGTATTTCCCTGTGGGTAGTTCTTCACGATGATCTTCACTTGGAATTCATTTCCACTATAATCCTGCGCCTCCACAAACACTCTCTCAGGGGTGCCAATCCGCAGCAGGTTCGGCGCCACCAAGACGTTGCTGTCACGACAAAGAAGAAAATGTTTTTCCAAATTGTGTATAAATAGATTAATATGTGCCGTTTGGGGGTGATTCCATCCACGTTCAGGTCTCACAGATATCCCTCGACAAAAAACGTAATGTAAAGTAAACGTAAAAGCTGTATTTCTACACAGGTCAATTTCCTTCGCATCAGCCAATGTTGCTGTTTTACTCTAAACATTAATAAATCCTCCTGAGATTGTGCAACAGTAAAGCGTTCACACTTTCACCAGGAGATTGGGAGTCTGAATTCTGACGATGACACAGCCATCTGAATCGAGAGAGCAACTCTGTGTGGGAGGGGCCTACATTATCTGTCAATCACAGCAACACTAGCTCCTGAGCTCATGTATGCAGAAGTGGTCGAATAGCGCTTTCCTCCGAATGCGTGACGCAGCACGAGCAGCAGGTCAACCCTTTGGTAGCTTTTGTATAATCAGGGTGAAGAGGTAGCCAGTGGGTGCGAACTGGCAGGTGACTAAACTGGGGAGAAAATGTGTGTGGGGGGGGGACCCCTACAAAATCTACAGCACTTAGAAAACAATTTTTTTTCTCACCGCACTTTAATTACAACTTTACCTTCAAACTATTTAAATTTACATTTATTTATTTAGCAGACGCTTTTGTCCAAAGTGAGGAAATACAAGCAAATACTTTAATAATATCATATTATTTTGGAAGAAATGTGAGTGAAAAGAATGCGAATGTACATTTCAACATGTTATGGCTTGTGCTCAAGTAAAGACACCTGACAATATGATCACGTGTGAAAAATACAATCACAGGCATTACATGTGAAAAAAATAATAAAGTAGGAATAATGTAGAAATATTATGAATAATGTAGAAAATACGAAATGTGAAAAAAATAAAAATAAAAGTTGCTGCACTGCTAATTTACTGTGTGTGTGTGTTTGTGTGTGTGTACTCACAGTGGGTCACATAGTGTGAGCAGGGGGAAAGAGAGAAGCGTAGCCGTCAGCCACACCAGGTCCACATGCATGCTGCCTGCTGCTCCTGGCTCAGTCTGAGGAACTGTGTGTGTGTTAGCAAGAAGAACCACAGCTTTTATACACAGGAACCTCAAACACACCAACTACAGCAGACCTCTCCCTCTCCACCTATTCACTGGGATGATGAAACACTGGCATTAGGGGGAGTCGGCGCTGGAGCGGGGTGCAGGGGTGTTTCAACAGATAAGATAAGAACATTCCTGACGTTTACTCCTCACTGCTTATGCTCTAAATTATATTGTGCAATAGTTTAAACACACACACACATACACAAACCAACAGACACACACGATTTTGAAGATTTTGTACGTTTGCCCACTGATAAAGGAATGATATATCGTAAGAGTATTCCATAAAGAGGAAATACAAACACATACCCGCCTAAAGGCATAAAAACAAAAATATATTTATTATTTTTTAGATCAATGAATAAAATGAAGGGGTTAGGGTTAGGTTACATAATTTTGCCGCAATAATGGGCTTGATACGTCATTTGGTTTCACAAAATGCTTTTTATGTTGCAAATCATTCTCTGTAATACATACTGTAACAAAAAAAAAGAAAGTGGTGGTGTCAAATGACCGCTCAAAAGGAACAGATAAAAGTAGCATATTGATAAATAATCTGCTTCTTGAACTTCTGTTGCAGGATCATGCAAAAGATTTTTTCATTATTTTATTTTATTTTATTTTAACGCACCACTCAAATCCATCCACGCATCCATTTTCTGTACTGTTTATCCCAGACAGGGTTGTGGGGACCCTATTCCAGGGACCTGAAGACAGGGGATACTCTGGAATCCGAGCCAATCCATCACAGGGCACAACTGCACACAGGTTCACACATTATGTACAATTTAGAGATGCAAATCAGCCTACAGAGCCTGTCTTTGGGACAGGGGAGGAAACCGGAGACCCCGGAGGAAACCCTTAAAGCACAGGGAGGAGGTGGGACTCGAACCCCGAACTCTAAAGGTGCGAGGCAAAGTTGGTCAAATCAGAAAATGAAAAATAATGAATAGGCTAATTGATTTATTTCACCAGAAGGTGAATAGTAAATAGTTGAAGACGGCTCAATCTGACAACCCGTAATGGCAGTTTAGAAGTATGCTGATCGTCCTGTTTGACCGGGCGTCTGAGTCACTTAAAACTAATTTAAAAACCAGTTTTGTTTGTTTCTTTACAACAAGAGACACCATTGCTTTATCTTTTATATATATAGATAGATAGATGGATAAATAGATAGATATGTCACAGTTCGCCCGGAGCAGTGGCGCACAGTGAGCGCTACTGCGCATGCGCGGACTCCTTATGCGTTGTAACAGCCCTCCCGGAGCAGTGGCGCGCATCGAACACCACTGCGCATACATTGTCCGCATCGACGTCACGTCTTCGGTGAGGTCAAAGGGTCATGTGTGGGAATCACGCACAGCTGCGAGCTGCTTTGACTGATGACAGGGACTCTATATATCATGTGCCGTGCTCCACACGGCGCGGTTCAATGCTTATGAATGGGTATCAATGAAGATAACTGCGTATATATGTAGATATCCGTAGCCACGAGAAGACACTCTTAGAATTTTGGGTGCATGAGTAAATGCACCTCCGTAGTAACCGTGTCTGACCTTAGTTCTTTTTGGCTCTTGTTTACGTATTAGCTTTAGCAGTTAGCACTAGCAGTAGCAGTGCTAGTCAAGTGAGCCTAGTTTAGATCTTGTGTTCATTTTTTGGTTTTGTTCCAGAAACACTGTAAATAAACATCACGGTTCATTGCTGCCTTTACGTCCTGTTTTGATTCTTGCGCCAGCGGCGTGTCACAGATTGAACCACCCAATCATGGATGTAGCGCGAGAGCGGAGAAGACGCCGAACTACAACCAGCACGTTAAGTATCCCCGCTTTTGACTCCATGCGTTTCGCGCAGAAGACCCCGGAGTAAATGCCTGCGTGGTATGCTAGATAGGATTACCTGGACTATTTCATTATGGAATGTCAGCAATATTTTGTCAGCCTGTGAGACCCGAAACCCACAGAAGGACAATTCATCTTGTTCATCATGTCTCGCATTTTGGGTTCCGCTCGCACGTGGGCACGACAACTAGTGGCTGAGAGACCCTGAGTGGTGGAGGATGTTCGGTTGTTTTTGGACTTATTTTTTGAGGAATTCGGAGAAACAGGGCAAAGGTATAACTTGGATAAGGTGCTGCGGGAAGGTAATTGGAGGACTCATGCTGAACCTTTTCTCCATGTGCACTATGAGCAAGCGAAACAGAGAAGGGTGAAGAGCAGAGAAAGCTCCAGTCCCAGCCAAGTCAAGTTTCCTGTCCACGTCATGTCTCCAGTCCCTGTCACGTCTCCGGTCCCAGTCACGTCTCCTGTCCCAGTCACGTCTCCAGCCCCTGCACGTCTCAGGTCAGCACTACTCAGGAAGGCTTGTCGGCGGAGGCCGAATTACTGGACACTATGGTCTGGCTGAAAGAAGAGTTAATCCGGAAACAAATTTTGATGACAATGCGGGACCAACTAGAGAAAAAGGTGACCCAACTGCAGCTGGAACTGGAGGGTGTACGCAGCACTCTGTCCGAGCAGGAAGCTCAACTCACCCAAACCAGAACGGTTCGTGATGAGGCACTGAATCGACTGAAGGAGTTGACTGCCAAAACGCGGGAACTAGAAAGCTCGGAAAAATCGAAGCCTCAAACCCACGTGGTCCAAGTCCAGACTCCGTCTCAAGCTCACGACGCCCAAGTCCAGACTCCGTCTCAAGCTCACAACGTCCATGTCCAGACCCAGGCTCAGGCTCATGACATCCAGGTCCAGACCCAATCTCAAGTTAGTGACATCCAGGTCCAGACCCAGTCTCAAGTTCAAGACGTCCAGGTCCAGACCCAGTCTCAAGCTCATGACACCCAAGTCCAGACCCAGTCTCAAGCTCACGACGCCCAAGTCCAGACCCAGTCTCAGGCTTATGAGTCCCACGTTCCGGTCACGTCCCATGTCCAGGTCCCAGTCACAGCCCCGGCTCAGGTCCCAGTCACAGCCATGGCTCAGGTCCCAGTCACAGCCATGCCTCACGTTCCCGACGGCAATGCCATGCCTCATGTTCCCGACGGCAATGCCATGCCCCTCGCTCAGGCCATGTCCCTCGCTCAGGCCATATCCCTTGCTCAGGCCATGTCCTTCATCCGAGTCCAATCTCAAGCCATGCCTCTAGCCATGTCACTAGCCCATGTCGTGCCACTAGCCACGTCATTAGCCCATGCCATGCCTCTAGCCACATCACTAGCCCATGCCATGCCTCTAGCCATGTCATTAGCCCATGTCATGCCACTAGCCATGTCATTAGCCCATGTCATGCCTCTAGCCACATTTCTAGTCCAAGCCACGTCTCTATTCCAAGCCACGTCTCTAGTCCAAGCCACGTTTTTAGTCCAAGCCATGTTTCTAGTCCAAGCCATGTTTCTAGTCCAAACCATGCTTCTAGTCCAAGCAATGCTTCTGGTCCAAGCCATGCCTCCTGTCCCAGCCATGTCTCTGATCCCTATCCCGGCCATGTCTCTGAGCCCTGTCCCTGCCATGGCCCAGCCTCAGGTCCTAGCCACATCTCAGGTCCAGGTGAAGGCTATCCCAGAGATTTTTTTTTTGGGGGGGGGGGAATGAGGACAGCAGGGCTCCTGCCTGAGGCCTATGGGGAGGTCTCAGTGGTTGAGTTCCTGCCAGCCAAGGAGACTGTCCTGCTGTCCTGTTCAGCTGCCGCTCAGCCTCCCTGTTCAGCTGAGGACGCCGCTCAGCCTCCCTGTTCAGCTGAGGACGCCGCTCAGCCTCCCTGCTCTCCAGAGGACGTCGCTCTGCTTTTCTGCTCTCCTGAGGATGTCACTCTGCTCCCCTGTTTAGCCAAGATCAGCGCTCCGCTCCCCAGCTCCGCCAAGAACACGGGGCAATTTCGTCCTGGCACTGCATGGGACATTCTGCCCAGGGGCCCGTGGCCGCCAATGAAAGGGGGAGGACTCTTGGCACTCCGGGAGAAGTGCCCTTGGGGGGGGGGTTCTGTCACAGTTCGATCGGAGCAGTGGCGCGCATCAAACGCCACTACACATGCGCGGACATCGTCCGCATCGACGTCACGTCTTTGTCCCGTGAGGTCAAAGGGTCATGTGTGGGAATCACGCACAGCTGCGAGCTGATTTGACTGATGCTGGGGACTCTTTATATACCATGTGCCGTGCTCCACACAATGCGGTTCAATGCATATGAATGGGTATCAATGAAGATAACTGCGTATATACAGTGCCTTGCGAAAGTATTCGGCCCCCTTGAACTTTTCAACCTTTTGCCACATTTCAGGCTTCAAACATAAAGATATAAAATTTTAATTTTTTGTGGAGAATCACCAACAAGTGGGACACAATTGTGAAGTAGAACGAAATCTATTGGATTTTTTAAACTTTTTTAACTAATAAAAAAATGAAAAGTGGTGCATTTAAATTATTCGGCCCCCTTGCGTTAATACTTTGTAGAGCCACCTTTTGCTGTGATTACAGCTGCAACTTGCTTGGGTTATGTCTCTATCAGTTTTGCACATCAAGAGACTGAAATTCTTGCCCATTCTTCCTTGCAAAACAGCTCGAGCTCAGTGAGGTTGGCTGGAGAGCGTTTGTGAACAGCAGTTTTCAGCTCTTTCCACAGATTCTCGATTGGATTCAGGTCTGGACTTTGACTTGGCCATTCTAACACCTGGATACCTTTATTTGTGAACCATTCCTTTGTAGATTTTGCTGTATGTTTGGGATCATTGTCTTGTTGGAAGATAAATCTCCGTCCCAGTTTCAGGTCTTTTGCAGACTCCAACAGGTTTTCATCCAGAATGGTCCCGTATTTGGCTGCATCCATCTTCCCCTCAATTTTAACCATCTTCCCTGTCCCTGCTGAAGAAAAGCAGGCCCAAACCCTGATGCTGCCACCACCATGTTTGACAGTGGGGATGGTGTGTTGAGGATGATGAGCTGTGTTGCTTTTACGCCAAACATATCGTTTTGCATTGTGGGCAAAAAGTTCGATTTTTTTTCACCACATGTTTGGTGTGTCTCCCAGGTGGCTTGTGGCAAACTTTAGACAAGACTTTTTATGGATATCTTTGAGAAATGGCTTTCTTCTTGCCACTCTTCCATAAAGGCCAGATTTGTGCAGTGTACGACTGATTGTTGTCCTATGGACAGACTCTCCCACCTCAGCTGTAGTTCTCTGCAGTTCATCCAGAGTGATCATGGGCCTCTTGGCTGCATCTCTGATCAGTCTTCTCCATGTCTGAGCTGAAAGTTTAGAGGGACGGTCAGGTCTTGGTAGATTTTCAGTGGTCTGATACTCCTTCCATTTCAAAATGATCGCTTGCACAGTGCTCCTTGGGATGTTTAAAGCTTGGGAAATCTTTTTGTATCCAAATCCGGCTTTAAACTTCTCCACAACAGTATTACGGACCTGCCTGGTGTGTTCCTTGGTCTTCATGATGCTCTCTGCGCTTTCAACAGAACCCTGAGACTATCACAGAGCAGGTGCATTTATACAGAGACTTGACTACACACAGGTGGATTCTATTTATCACCATCAGTCATTTAGGACAACATTGGATCATTCAGAGATCCTTGCTGAACTTCTGGAGTGAGTTTGCTGCACTGAAAGTAAAGGGCCGAATAATTTTGCACGCACCACTTTTCAGTTTTTTATTTGCTAAAAAAGTTTAAAATATCCAATAGATTTCGTTCCACTTAACAATTGTGTAAAAATTTTATATCTTTATGTTTGAAGCCTGAAATGTGGCAAAAGGTTGAAAAGTTCAAGGGGGCCGAATACTTTCGCAAGGCACTGTATGGTTGTAGATGTATTTGTAGATATTTGTAGCCACGAGAAGACACTCATAGAATTTTGGGCGCGTGAGTAAATGCATCTCCGTAGTAACCGTGTCTGACCTTAGTTAATTTTGGCCCTTGTTTACGTATTATCTTTAGCAGTTAGCACTAGCAGTAGCTGTGCTAGTCAAGTGAGCCTAGTTTAGTTCTTGTGTTCATGTTTTGGTTTTGTTCCAGTTGAAACACTGTAAATAAAACATCACCGTTCATCGCTGCATTTACATCCTGTTTTGCTTCTCTGCCAGTGGTAGCGTCCACTATATTATATATATATATATATATATATATATATATATATATATATATATATATATATATATAAATATACCAGAAGGTGTGGATTTAAGGGAGGCCGATCACGCACTGCTGGACACCGGGAGCACGGTGACCCTCGCCCGACCGTCCATCCTCCCCAGCGGACTCCGGCCAGGGGAAGCCTCACTGTGACCTGCGTTCATGGGGACACCAGGGAAGTCCCGACAGTGGAGGTGCCGATCAAGAGCGCAACCGGGATCTGGTCTCTCCACGTGGGCATGATCCCTGACCTCCCCGTACCGTTACTCCGAGGAGGGACTGGCCAGGATGCCTGCCGGGCCGGGACGCCGAGACAGGGAAGCCGCGACACCGGAAGCAGAGGACCGGGGCCCAGACCACCTACCTGGCCCAGGACAACGGGGACGCCACTCCCGAAGGTTAGTCCTCTATATCAATTAACTCTATGTCTGTTGTCGTCCACCAGGTGAACCGAGAGGGGAGCTTTGGTCGGGAGAAGAAGGAGGACAACCGCCTCAAGCACTGCTGGGCCCAAGTACGGGTTGTAGAGGGGGTCGACCAAAACCCCGACCTGAGACTTCCAACCTCGTACTTCCTCGTCGGGTGGCCTCCTCTACCAACGGGCCTGCCGCCATGGGGAGCAGGTCGATCTCCTGGTGGTACCACGGACGAAAACACCACTCGTCATGCACCTCGCCCATACCCACCCGCTCGGCGGTCACCTGGGACCGCGGAACACAGTGGAAAAACTGAGGGACCGATTCGTGTGGACCAGGATGAGTGCCGAGGTCCAGAGGTTCTGGCAGCGGTGTCCCCAGTGCCAACGCACCTCTCCCCGGAGGCCCCCGCCGGCGCCCCTCATCCCTCTACCCATCATCGGTGTTCCCTTTGAGCGGATCGGCATGGACCTCGTGGGGCCCCTCCCAAAGTCGGCCCGGGGCCACGAGTACATCCTGGTGGTCGTAGACTATGCCACCCGGTACCCGGAGGCGGTACCGTTGCGCAAAGCCACCTCCCCCAACATCACCAGGGAACTGGTACTCCTTTTCAGCCGGGTGGGAATCCCCAAGGACATACTAACCAACCAAGGTACGCCCTTTGTCTCCAAGTTAATGTCTGATCTGTGTCGGCTGTTGCAGGTGAAGCACCTGAAGACGTCGGTCTACCACCCCCAGACTGACGGGCTGGTCGAGCGCTTCAACCAGACGCTCAAATGGATGCTGCGGCGGGTGGTAGACGAAGAAGGGAAGAACTGGGACCCCCTCCTCCCTTACGTACTCTTTGCCGGTGGGGAGTGTCCCCAGGCATCCACAGACTTCACCCCCTTTGAGCTGCTGTTCGGCCGGCGCCCTCGAGGACTACTGGATGTCGCCCGCGAAGCCTGGGAGGAACAGCCGTCCCCGTACCGCTCAGTCATGGAATATGTACGGGAAATGCAAGATAGGATCGACCGCGTGGTGCCGATAGCCAAACAGCACATGCGTGCCGCCCAGGAGGAACAGCAGCAGGTGTACAACCGCCCGGCCCAGCCTTGGGAGTTCCACCCAGGGGACCAGGTACTTCTTCTGGTACCCAGTAGCGCCTGCAAGTTCCTGGCCCGCTGGCAGGGGCCCTACACCATTCTAGAGCATCAGGGCGCCGTTAAATACTGCCTGCAACAGCCCAGTCAGAGAACGGACGGGAAACTATACCACATTAACTTGTTGAATAAGTGGGTAGAACCGGCCCCGGTGGTTTCAGCGTACGCCGCCCTGGACACAGATCAGAACAAGCGTGCTTTGGTCGACCTCAGGGAGGACCTCAACCCCGCCCAGAGACAGGAGCTCCTTGAGTTCGTGGACCAATTCTCGGACGTGTTCTCCTCCTACCCGGGAAGGACCCAAGTCGTGCGCCACCACTTAAAGACACCTCCAGGGGTAGTGGTGAGACAGAGGCCCTACCGTGTCCCAGAGGCCCGGCGTAAAGCCATTGAGGAAGAGGTGGAGCGAATGCTACGAGACGGAGTTATCGAAGAATCCAACAGCCCCTGGTCCAGCCCTATCGTTGTAGTGCCAAAACCCGACGGGAGCATTCGGCTCTGCAACGACTTTCGCAGACTGAACCAGGTCTCGGATTTTGATAGCTACCCCCTCCCCCAAGTGGACGACTTTGTGGAGCGCCTGGGGAGGGCCCGATTCATTTCCACCCTGGACCTCACCAAAGGGTACTGGCAAGTGGCCCTAGCGGCCGACGCTCAACCGAAGATGGCCTTTAGCACCTCCACGGGCCACTGGCAGTACCGGTTCCTCCCTTTTGGACTACATGGGGCACCCTGCCACCTTCCAACGACTGATGGACATCGTCCTGCGGCCCCATCGTAGCTTTGCAGCGGCCTACTTGGATGACGTAGTCATCCATTCCTCCACCTGGTCAGACCACCTGTTCCATCTGGGGGAGGTCCTAAAGGGACTCCGGGACGCTGGCTTGACTGCCAACCCCAAGAAATATCGTCTTGGGCTAACCGAGGCGCAATACCTGGGATACCGCATTGGGCACGGGATGCTGAAGCCCCAGGCAGAGAAAGTTGAAGCGGTGAAAGGCTACCCTCGGCCCACGTCTAAAAAACAGGTGCGTGCCTTCTTGGGGTTGGCGGTGTAGTATCGGAGGTTTGTCCCTAACTTCTCTGCGATAGCCTCCCCTCTTTCAGATCTGACGAAAAAGGTCCAGTCATCCTGGTGACGGACCACGCCCCCCCCAATGGATGGCCCAGGCCAAGAACACTAACGCCAGGGTAACTCATTGGTTTCTCGTCCTGCAGGACTTCAGTTTTCAGGTCCAACACCGGGCGGGGACCCTACACAGGAACGCAGACGGGCTCTCACGGAGGGACGCACTATGGGCCCACCACCCGGCGGCAGTAGGCTCGGAGCTGGAGGGGGGGGGGGTGTATACTGTCGCGACGGACTGACACGCGGCGCGAGAGGAAAGGAAATCGCCCCTTCTCCGACTGCCGTTCGGGCACGAAGCAGGCAGCCCCATGCCAGACCTCGCACCAACCGGAAGGGACGCCACAGCAGGGAGGACCCGCCGATGCCGTACCGTCTGGGGATTAGAGGATCGGACGGAAGAATTCCACCACTCCCTAACCGGAAGGCGGAAATGAAAGGACGCCTTGCCGCCCCGGGAAAGTTGAGTACCGACTCACCGAAACGGTTGGCGTCCGAACCGGATTCGAGTACAGGTATTCCACCCCGTAACCGCTTTAAGGGTGACTAATCTCTCTCTCTCTCTCTCTCTCTCTCTTCCCTCCCCATATATATCTCTTCACAAGGCACCGACACAGACGAGGACGGCGCCGGCCGAGATGACACACAGCGCTGAGGGACGGCGTAAGAACCCCAAGGCTTCTTCCGGGATTCCCCCGACACGCCCCCGCGAGCGTCACGACGTCAGCCCGGCCCAGCAGACCTACACACACGCCCCCACGAACTTACAAAACGAGAATAAAGCCTCAGCTTTTGCACTACTCACACCTCCGTGTCTCTGTGCATCGCCCTTTCTTGCTACAATATATATATATATATATATATATATATATATATATATATATATATATATATATATATATATATATATATATATATATATATATATATATATATCAATCAACAGAAAAAAATATTCACATTCACTCACAACACACACACACACACACACACAGACACACCTCACCTGAAAGGTCGATAGGCTGTCTCCTCTCCTGAGTGTCTGTCCCTGTTTTCCTGACAGAAAAAATCCCAGTTTTTCATGAAACAAAACATCGTACTCGGTTTGCTGGGACGCGGTCAGCAGGAAGTGTCACTGTTCTGTTGTTTTTGGGAAAGCAGGCGGACTTCCCGTTTACCTTTTCCTCGTGTGAGTAATGAGCAGCATCCACCTGGCTGGTAGTCACGTGGTCCAGAGAGTGCGCTCAATCAGAAAGATTTCTGGGTCCCAGGTCTCTTTTATACACATTCTTAAATGGAGTGCTCAAAATCTCAGCTTGTTACCTGTATAAAAGACACCTGTCCACAGAAGCAATCAATCAATCAGATTCCAAACTCTCCACCATGGCTAATCATGTGTCTGATTACCCCCACCAAACACACACACATACTCCCAATATGAGAAATAAAACACAACAATTGTTTCCCCCTTTACAACTAATGTGTACAGTTTCTAGTGTTATAACCTCATGTTTTTTTTTATTATTATTTTTTATTCTACTTCAGTTTGCCTCAGTTTAATTATACAGATTTTTACATTAATTTTACACTAAAACATAAACTATATCGTAAGAGTATTCCATAAATAGGAAATACAAATCGTACCGAGTGCACTGAAAACAATGATTGGTATTAAAATATCCATTAAAAGTCTGTGTATGTCATGTTTTCATATAACTTGTAGTTGGAATCTCGTTAGATACAATCATATTTCTTAGCAGGTAAAGTGCTCAAACTCAGCATTGATACATAATAATAATAATAATAATAATAATAATAATAATGCCACATGGTATCATTATCATTCTGCCATCCTCAGGAAATAGTTTTTACCATCACAGGATGTTCTGAAGGTGGTTGTGTATCGTTATTTTGTATATTAAGAGCAATGAGCAAATAGTTAGCAGTTTTTGAAAGCGGGTGTTCTAATAAGAGTGCATTCATTTGTGCCAGTAAGAGAATGTTGTTCTTTAAAATTAATTATTAATTACATCAGTGATGAGTGGTTCCACCCCGCCATGGCGGCTGTTCCGGTTAGCGCGGGGTCCGGCGCGGGGCTGCCTGCTTCGTGCCGGCACGGCAGTCGGGGATGGAGCGATTCTCTTCCCTCTCGTGCCACGTATTAGTCCGTCGCGACAATATATAATCACAACAAACACACACACACACACACGCACACACGCACGCACACATGCACACACGCACGCACACACACACAGCAGTGGAAAAACAGTAATAAGAAGATTGTGTAACTAACTGACTATGCTGTACATCTCCCACTCAATCATGTAGTTTTTTACTGAACAACATGAGGAGGTTCTGATTTCTCTCCACGGACGTCACCTGGGGTCTTGTTCACTCTGAACTGTACAGTCAGTAATCCTGCAAGTAATCTATACTGCAGTGGCAAAAAACCTAAATACCTTTTACCAAGACCCCCTTGCCAACCATGTAACAACCATTTATAAACATACTAACTTCATGTATTACATCATCATATGTTGACGTCATCAGAGTTTGCATGTTCTCCCTGTGCTTTGGGGGATTTCTCCATGTACTTTGGTTTCCTCCCCCAGTCCAAAGACATGCGCTGTAGGCCGATTGGCATTTCCAAACTGTCCATAGTGGGTAGGTGCGTGTGATTGTGCTCTGAGATGGTGTTGGTCAAATTTGCCTACTTTCTTATTATCAATATAACAATTTTTGAAAAATATTGAATGTACTTACAATAGCTTTCATCAGCTGAGATACTCAAAGTCTAAATCACCACACAGAACCAGTGAGTGAGAAAAGATGAAGGTCCAGTTTATTGATTCCAGTTACCTGAGATCCAAACAGTTTGGGACGTCTCAAAAAGTGATCTAACATGCCTGGAGCGGGGCTCCCCTTTTATACAATTCTTCTATGAGCCTCCGCCTCTCCTTCTATCTCGTACACCATTATGTCAGAACTTCTTTTTTTCCCATGCCCCTTTTGTTTGTATTCATGCCTTATTTAGCAACCAATATGTTTTCTATTGTGTACTTTTCAACAACCAGTATGTTTCAAAACTCATTGTTTCCAATTACCTATATGCACATGTTTTATCTTATTTCCCACACCATTATGTTTTTGTTTTACTCATTTTCCCACACCCTTATGATTCTCCTGGGTTTGGGTGTTTTTTTAAAAACCTGCGGTACTTCCCAATTATGTCTCATTCGGTTCTTTCACCTGAGCGGAGTGGATTGATTGTTATTCTTAGTTCTTTCCAGCAAGGGAATTTTCACTATGGGTAAGTGTATGTCTTATTTCTGCTTCATTGTTTTCTGAGTGACCTATTCTTCCCATAATCCTATCTGGTTATTTGTAGCGTATCCCTTATGGCTTACGCTATCTTATTGTGTGTATTTATACAGCGCACCGTGCTGGGCTTGGGTTTCTGTTTTCTGCTATGGAGGGGTTAGAGGGCCTAGATCTGGATTCTAGGTATCAACTGTCACATCTTTTTGCTGACTTGGCCCTCCATGTGGATGTTCTCCGCATACCTTCCTCTACCTCCACCTTTCCACCCCCTCTTCGGTATCGCCTCAGCCCTGCTGTTACTCTGGTGGATTCTTCTACCCAAACGGAACCTCTGTCATTCACTCCTTCTACTCAGACTACTGATTGCTATTTGACATGGAACCATTCCAATGTGACTCTGGCCCTAATACTTCCTACAACCCCACCAGCCCAGAATATTCTGACAATTCGTCTGGCCCTATTTCTTCACCTGGGCATACCCCGTACCGCAATTCATTCTCTCCTCCCTATACTGGCCCCTCTCCTTCTTATTCTCCCACCAGTCCCGCTTCTCCTCAATAAAATTGTTGTTTCTGAGTTTAACTAACTGTACTGTGTCTTTTTCTTTGGTATTATGAATTGTCATGTATCTTTTTATTGGTATTATAATGCGGCATAATTTCAATCCAACAATGGGTTGGCACCCCATCTGTCCCAGAGTTCCCTGGAATACGTTAGTTGGTCTTCATTAACTGAACTTAGAAATGTCGTTCTAAAGCAAAGTTCTAGTTAAAGTATGACGCAATAATGGCAACTAATAGAGTTCTGTTCCATTCTAGAACCACACTTTATGATGTAGAACTCCATGTATTCTATAGTGGTTTAAATTATACACTGATGATGCTCTCTCTCTCTCGCATTTTGTCAATGACAATGATGCTTTTTAAAAGTGTTCTCCAAGGTGGAGGGAAAACAAAAAAAAGTCACTTTTCATGTGGATGAGAGAAAAGTGTATATATATTTTTAAAGTGTTGATATTGTTTTAGGATGTGGTTTATGATGATGTTGACGAGGTGGTCACACTGTGATCTTTCTTTATAATTGAATTCAGCTTTGTATTATCACGTATCGAGGAGAAGGGAAACGGAAGCAGGAGCAGGCGGCAGATGAAAGCGTAGAGTCAAAGGGTGTTCAAGGTACGTAAACGGGAAACAGGCAATGGTCAGGCGATCGGAAGAACAGAGCATAGAGGGCAAGGCAAAGAGCATGGTCGAGGACGTAGATAAGGGTCAAGGTAACGAGGTAAACAAAACGACAATAGTAAAGGCTTGGAAACGCAGAGAACGAGTCAACTGAACGTATACTTCGCACCGATACTCTGTGACTGACAAACCTAAGTAGCGGTGACTGTGTGTGTGTGTGATTAATAGCAGGCCTCTCTGATCAGAACTCTGGGGATGGTGAGCGCATGCGTGCATGAGAAGCAAGTGTTGCATCTTGGGAATTGGAGTTCTGATCTGGCCGAGCTGTGAGATGTATATTATTCCACCGCACTCGTGTAGAGGTGGCAGGACATGACCCGTGCCGCACCTCTCCGGGTTCCACCGCTACGCTGCTACAAACTGAATGGAGCTTTCGGGTGAGCACTCTGAATTCGAGTGTAATCTTAAGCAGTGGTTCTGCTCATTTGAATCCTCATGTTCGTCATTATTCTTGGCCGTGTTTGTGTTTTGTGCACGTTTGTCCTTCTCCACCGCTCAATGCACAGCTCTTAACATTAATCTTGAGGCATTTTACATTCGACAGGTTGATGTACTGTTGCACCTAACGGGCTGGTGTAGTCATGTGACTGCTTTCACGTCGATTCTGTATTTTCACTTGAATGGAGAACTCTGGCGAAAGAGTGCTTGTGTGTGTTTGTGTGTGTGTGTGTGGATGGCTGGTGATGTCTGTTAGATCTGCACTCTTGCACAAATGTCCTGTGCTGTATATTTGACCTCAATACCAGGACTTGACGGGAAAAGCTTGCACAACGTGTCTGCTAATGCTTTTTACTTTTTAGACATGGGCATAATGAGTGTGTAATGAATTTAATGTGTTCTCTAAAAAAAATTATAATAATCTAATCAAATGTAAGTCCTGAGCAATTTCTTGCACTGAATAATAGAAATAAAATGTACATCTGTCATTTCCTTTTGTTTCTCAATCAAAATGATTACTGTATTAATTGGCAGTCCATCTGTTTAACTCCTAACCTGGGATATACTCCTTTTTTTTGTTAGTTTTTTGTTTATGTATTTTGTATTTTATTGCGCTAACGTGCTGAAATGTGCAATGCAGACAGTGATGGGATTCAGTTTTTTGGCGAATAGTTGTGTCAATGTTTACTGTGTCACTCACTCAGTGTGTCCTAGAGGACAAAGCCCACCAAGTTAGTGTTTACTATTAAAAATCCTTTCAAATATCCAAATTCCAAAGGCTGGAGGTAGGAAGAAATCAAATACTAGTTAACTTTATTAAGTAAAACTACTCAATATATTTTTTTAAATCACCACGTTTCTTTATAATCATATATTTATAAAATCAAAAGGAGATTTTTTTATTTATTTATTTATCTATCTATTTATTTATTTATTTATTTATTTTATTTAAAGCATCAGACTGCTCTGAGATGACGACCACAATTCATAACAAACCTAAACTTTTTAAATGGGATCTTTAACAGGCGTGTATTAAGTGCTGCTGTTGTTGCATGTGGATGTGGCCTGAGAAATGGTAAATGCGTTTTTCTGGATTTTTTTTGTTGTTATTCTGTCTCTCACTGTTCAAATAAATCTACCATTAAAATTATAGACTGATCATTTCTTTGTCAGTGGGCAAACGTACCAAATCAGAAGGGGATCAAATACTTTTTTCCCCTCACTGTATCATCAGTGAGTGTAATATTGTTAATGAGTGTAAATATACTTTTTTTTTTCCTCATGGGGGGGCATAAATAACACTGTCAAAGTCTATAAGATTTATTTAGAAAGAAAAAATATATATTTTTTTAAATGGACAAAAGAAGTGTGGTTTAAATGTTCAGTTTTGCGAACTGGTTTGAACAGCAGGATCGTTGTGCGATGGCGGAGCGAGTACTGTATCGAGCGCACTTTAATAGGTTACACAATAATAGTAGGATGTGCTTGAGTAAACTAGACATCTGCTTGTGCCTTTCTTCATTACACACCTCTGTGGTCACTCCAAATAATGGTGGGCATCTCTGGCAGCTAACACTGGCATGGCCATGAAACGATCCCTGCAGTCAGTCACTGCTCAAATCTCTTTTTAAGTTCAGACATGTTCAGTGGCGGAAGGTCTTCATCCTCTGTGGCTGTGGAGGATAAATTAGATGTGCTTGGTGATTTTATGGTCAAGTCATCAGTTTTTGTACTTGCAGTTACCCGAAGGGCTTCAGGGCCTCGTGGAGAGATGTTTAGAGGTGTATCTAATGTTTTGTGGCCAAAACTGGGTCTTACACTCTCGGGTGAACCCTTGGTCTGGTAGGCCTTGACCTGGAACAGGGCCACTTTGGAGAGCACTTTAGGAATCGATTGGTTTTTGCACTCTTCCTGTTCCTCATCTTTTTTGGCTGCATTAACCAAACTGTCTGCATTCAGTTGTTCCTCAGCAAGGTACTCCTTTTCCTGGGGAGAGTTTCTAGCTAGACTCCCTCGGTTGTTCGTCTGAGATAGATCTTGGTGTCCTGCATGGTGTGTGTTGTTTATTGCATCTTTTACTTGCCTCTCCTGGGCTTCACTACTTTCCCCATTATCATCATCATGTTTGGACTGCAAGTTCTTTCCTGATTTTCTTCTGGTGAGCTGCTATTTTCCTGATGTTTTCTGTATGATCTCTTAATTTCACCTGGTACTACTTCTGAGGGTTTGCTAGGTTCCTCCTTATCTTCTGCATGATCTGCTTGTTTTCTCCTTATCTTCATTGGATGGTCTGCTAGGTTCCTCCTCATCTTCTCTGGATGGTCTGCTAGCTTCCTCATGATTTTCCCTGGATGGTCTGCTTGTTTCCTCCTGATCTTCTCTGGATGATGTGCTAGTTTTTTTTTTTTTACAGTTTCCATTCAGCTCCTCTTCAAGTTCCTGCCTTAGATCCATGAGATCCTCCTCTAATCTTCCAAGATCCACATATGGCTCCTACTCCTTTGAGGTAATGTGACCCTCTCTCAACCCATCGACCATGCCCCTTTCTGGTTCATCGTCTGGCAGCTCGGACTCCGACTCCTCTATATCTGGCCCCTCTTCAAGCCCTTCCTCCCAGCTCATCAGACTACCATTGTTCCCAGTGGAAAGACTCAAACTCTCTTGACTGGGTGTGGCTAAGCTCCTCTATTGCTGGAAAAGCTGCCTGATTTTGTGTGTGTGTGTGTGTGTGTGTGTCTGCTCACTCTGCTGATGAAGTCGGTGCAGTCGGAGGTGAAGACGTCAAGGCAAGTCCAGCTTGTACAGCAAGCCCGGCTCTCCCCAAGCATGTCCATCCCCTCGAGATCGGCCATCATGGAGAACTCGTGCTACTCAGTGAGGTAATCATAAGCCAACTCTACGCAACTGTACACAAATACTCGAAAAAATTAACCTGTGTGTGGTGTGGTTCTAGCAGAATACTGAGTGATGGGGTGGTGCAATCATACTCTTATTACTGTTCTGCTTGTAACTACATTTAGTCCATTAAGGTTGTGGAACGTTTGCGTTATCGCAGCTATCAACATTATATTTCCTCACCAGCAAACTTGAGACAAAAATGCAGCTTGTCGTGTTACCAAGAAGCTGCAAAGAAGCGTAAACTCACAGCTTTAACTCTGACTGTTTTCAAAGTGCTGACACTGGAGACTCCTTACTTTAATGTTGAACATCTTTTATAAAACCTCAGCATATCAACAATTCTATACGTTTTGAATCATTTTATGTGAAGCATCTGAGACCTGTTTAATGAAGCAGTTTCAGTGGTTACTCGGGTAAGTTTGTGTTTAGTTTCATCTCAACAAGGCGAAATGTGTTTTTGTTTGTTTGTTTTTTTAGTGGGTTAACCGTTGGTTTTCCTGATGACCATCTGTATGAAAGATATGAATTTTTGGCAGATGGTACAGTTGATCTATACCGGCTTCTTGAGCCGCACATAAAAAGTCAGCGAACGGCAAACAGGCATAAACTTGGAGCAAGGCAGATATCAACAACGTGGCACGGAAAACAGGGTCGAGAAACTAACATAAGCATAAACATTAACGTGAGCTATGACAATGATCTGGGAGCGGATAACCCAGCGTGAACTATAACTAACATGGAACGGGATCCTATGTTTAATTAACCGCACCGTGTGTAGTACGGCGAGTAGTATATAAGCCGGCATGAATTAACTTAAACAGCTTGCAGCTGAAAGTAATACAGACACACGTGGGGAACCAACCTATGACAGACATGGGGCGGGGTCATGACGAACATAAACAAAACACACGTGCCCTCCCAGACAATGACAGAAACAAAAACAAAAGCACGTCAAAATGTCACAACAGACGTGCACGCTCGCGCAACTGCGTGCGAGCGTGCTGCTTCAAGGGGGAACCGTGACAAGTATTATTAGTTGATATGTTTGTAACAGTCGTGTCAGTATGCTAAAGAAGGATAGTGTTCTATGCCACGTTGCTTGTTTCCCGATAAAGACCGCATTTACTTTGAGTTTTGTGTTTATATTCAATAAAGAAGTTTGATCTGCACCTGCAGCTGCCTCCAACTACATTATGCGACATATAGACCCCCCTCTTCCTTGCATTGGGCTGAATCACACCACCCCAGCATAGATTTTTTTTCCTAGAACAACAGAGCACTTCCCAGTAGACCGGTAAGATCAGTGCAAGGAATATTCCTGGTTTTTAGTCTCGCATGCTACAGATACCCATTACTAAGATAATTAAATGTGATAATGTTTTTAAAATGTGTAGGTTGGTCAATGTTTGGGGTAGCAGACTTACAGACACAGGCAGAAGTGACAGCAGAAGAATCTGCCAGGATGCTACATCAACTATCTAAAGCATCTGTTAAATCCATATCCTTGTCAGTCATCTTGGAACTACAAATAGGGCTCTCAGGTCTAGCTGCTAAATCCTGAAGAGAGTGGGAAGTAAGACCGTTCGTTAGTCATCCAACCTGAGGAGACGCTGTTGCAGGTGGAAATTATGTTCAACTAATTCATGGGGAATCATCCAAGAGCCTACAAGAGCAATTTCAGCAACAGATGGACCACTCACAATCCTCCTGTTGATTGTCCACAAACGCCCAGTCACACTTAGCTCATTCGATTGAAACAGTTCGGATCCAGTTGCAGGGTAACCCACTTCTGTAATTTTCTGGAAGGCTGTTATTAAGCCTAGGGGGATCACTAATGTAGTTGTTGCCATCTATCTTGAGTATAATGTGTAAGGAGATGAAGCCAGATGCATGTGTGAGTGCTCTGTATGGGTTTTATTAGTGGAAAATCCAACAATCAGAATCAGGAGAACAGGTGAAAATGAGGCAGTTGGGAAACATGACTGAGACTTATGGACAAATTAGCCACAGTAATTAAGGAATAATACAAACAGATCAATATATTTGGGTAATAAGCTTATGACTGAAGGGGGAGGTGCAAACATGAGCACGTGCCGTTTGCATTTATGTGGTATGCCTACTCTTGGAAAGCAAACCTAAAGAAGCATTTTTTGTCACACAAAAATTGTAATAATTCCGCACAATTTTTTTTTATACAATCACTTTTTCTCAGTTGTATTAAAAGTGACAATAATACTGAAGTGCAAAAGTGATTTTCTACTGACCAGTATTTATTTCCTTCACAGTTGGGATTCTTTATCCCACATCCAGCTCTCAGGGAAGTATGAGCGTGATATGATTGCCTCAAACAGTTCATTTGCATCTGTCTCTTCACCTTAAATAAAATTGCATATGTTCTATAAGTTACATTCAACATACATCACAAAGTTTTAGGAATAGTTCATATTATTCCTATTACTATTAAGGCCAAAATAATATGTTGTATACTTTGATATTCAACTCATAACTTATTTAAAAAGAGTGTACTGTTTAAAACGAGAACGTTAAGGAGTTAGCTTTAAACATATTTGCTACAGTGCCCAAATCACCAAAAACATTCGCATTTCACAAGTGTGTACGTGCTTTAACTTTGATAGAACAAGTGTGTCAACATCATCTTTTTTTGTTGTTGCAAAGATGTAACTGCTGGCTCTCTTCTTCTTCTTCTCAGTAATAAGTGGGTGTCAGAAATGGAAAGTTATGCAGCAACACCTTGTGTACTGGGGGTATATCTGCATTTCAGTAAGCGCCATCTACTGTCAGGGAGTGAATCTGCTCTTTCGTTCAGCACGTTGCCTGGGTGTGAACACAAACGTGTGAACCGGGCTTAACGGTATTTCATTCTTATTCACAATGGATCACACAAACATTAGGTCATTATTAAGCTTCAAATGTAATATTTAAATGCATTGTAAAATGTTTTAATGCCAAAAAAAGGCTAAATTTAACTTACTTCTGGTGAAATGCAGCTCCCCTTGCACAGCTTCTTTTCTTAAATCAGAAAGTTTCTGGCAACAACGCAGGAAGGCTTTGCGACATTCATCTCCATCAGTAATATACTGAGATCTTCGCTCACAGGTGTAATCCAGGACGTTTTCCACCATCCCATCCCTGCAGCACTGCTTCTGTGTGTCATTGTACTCACTCACTACATTGAAAAATGGGTGTCCAAATGTTGTAAAAAGATAAAATATAGGGAGAAATTACCTGTTTTACTGTATATATTTCTATATTTTCTTATGTACCACCATCTTGAAGAACATGGTCTCACTCTTGCAAATTAGTAACAAATTACATGACCCTAATTGACAAATTGCTGTAGTAACATGGTATGTAAATTTTTATGTACCTTTTAGCCACTCGTTCATCTTGACACATTCTCATTTTTCCTTGCATTTGTGTCACGTGTCAAGTCGTATTTTACACAACGAGTCACGATGTGGCCAGCAGAGGGCACTATGGCACTGTGGCTCGTCTTCGGACAAGCCACGTGACTTTGTTTTGTTTTGCTCACTGGGTTAAGCACTAGTTTAACTGTCTTGATTTGCCACAGGTGCTAAGGTTTGAGTGATGATTATGTTCCTTATTTAAAGTCCTGGGTTTACTGAGCTCGTTATTATTAGTTGTTAGCAGGTTAGTGCTCTATGTCACGTTTCATGTGTCCAGGTAAAGACCGCGTTTACTTTGAGTTTCGGTATTTACGTTTAATAAAGACTTTCGATCTGCACCTGCATCCGCCTCCAACTCCGATCCATAACACAACGAAGCAAAATGGTTAAGTATTAAGTAATAGCAATAGGAATGTTCGAAAAACTCAGATCTTTTGTGAAATTTTTTTAGCATTTATTTTTTTTGCTCTAGCTTTCTAATTTCTGTATAATTGAACCATTTGTCAATTAACACACATTGAAGATAATTAACAGAGTACTGCCCCTCCCACCTACACCACAGCAACCACATGGAATACCATAGCAACCAGCTACTATATGGAGTGGCTTTAAAACACATTATCAACACATTATTTGAGTTTTACTTTGTAGATTTAATTTATTTTTGATGACTGTGAAACACTCAAAATAGTGGGAGAGTCGATTGTTTATCACTGTGTAACATCAGCTTTTCTTTTAAAAACACTTATTAAACAGTGAAGTGTAGAGTAGCAAGTGGAATTTTTCCCCATTCATCCGCTATGCATTTCTTCAGCTGAGCAACAGTATGAGGACTTTTTTTTTTTTTTTTTTTTTTTTTTTTTGCTTCTCTATCGGAGACCAATCGGGACTACAGACAGGCCATGCTAGCACCTGCACTCTCTGCTTACGCAACCATGCGCTTGTAATCCAGGCAGAATGTAGTTTGGCGTTGTCCTGCTCTGGATGGCAGCATATGTTGCTCCAGAATGTGTACATATCTTTCTGCATTAACTCTCACCGATGTGAAAGTTATCCATGCCATGTGCACTGACACGCCCCCATAACATGGGCACTGACACACCCCCATACCATATGCACTGACACACCCCAATACCATGGGCACTGACATGCCCACATACCATGACAGACGCTGGCTTTTGGACTTGATGCTTATAACAGCTCGTATGGCCCTTTTCCTCTTTGGCCCGGAAAACACGACAGCTGTTTTGTCCAAAAACTATTTGAAATGTCACCTCATCGGACCACAAAACACGACTCCACTGTGCTACTGTCCATCTCAGATGAGACCTATTCCAGAGAAGTGGGCGGTGCTTCTGGACAGTGTTGATATACGGCTTCTGCTTTGCATAGTAAAGCCTTATCTTGCATCTGTGGATGCAGCGGCGAATTGTGTCGATCAACAAAGGTTTACCAAAGTATTCCCGAGCCCATGTCAGGATCTCCATTACAGACTGATAGTTTTTAAGACAGTGACGTCTGAGGGATCGGAGATCACATGCATTCAGAAGTGGTTTTCGGCCTCGCCCTTTACGAACTGAGATCTGACCGGCTTCCTTGAATCTTTTAATTATATTGTGCATTGTACAAGGTGAAATGCCCAAAATACTACCGATTTGTCTTTGGGGAATGTTCTTCTCAAAGTGTTGGATTATTTGGTGATGTATCTGTTGGCAGATCGGCGAGACTCAACCTTTTTTGGAGGCTCCTTATAGACTATGATCAGACGATCACCTCAGCTGTTTCACATCACCTTCTTATTTCAACTTCTCACATTGCTATTAGTCCTAAATAAACTTTTTTGGAATGTGTTGCATGCATCAATTTCAAAATAAACATATATCTTCAAAAAACTTTGCAGTTGATTAGATAAAACATCAAATACCTCGTCTATATACATTTTTTGTTTAAATACAAGTCAAAGTACATTTACACATTACTCCTCTTTGATTTTATTAGCATTTTCCATACTGAACCAACTTTTTCAACTTTAGTGTCCACATTAAGTACATTACATTTATGGCATTTGGTAGACACCCTTAACTGAGCAATTTAGGGTTAAGGGCCTTGCCCAGCAGTGGTAGCTTGGCAGTGCTTGGGCTTGAACTCCTGACCTTCTTATCAGTAATCCAGAGCATTTAACTACTGAGTCACCACTGCATCCTATTTTGTCTAAAACAAAAGTTCGAGAACTTTTCTCACTCACAACATCCAATTTATTGTGTTGATAAATCCATTATAGAAATAGTGGAGACAGAAAACACAGGACTCAAATTTACAGAATGCAACGATAGTTATCATTGTGCAAGACGACAAGCACGATGGCTTTGATGGCATTACTTAAAAGTTGAAGCTTTGGAAGAGGATCTTTTTGAGCAGAGTGTACAAACGAGGAGGTGAGATAGCTGGACAAGCTAAAGGACTAAAGAGCCGCTGCATCATTCTCTTTAGGGAGAGATAATAATAAATACCACTGCGCCATTATTGGCAAATAGTTCAACAACATTATGAGGAATCTAGGAAACCTTTAACCAAAGTAAAAATAGGCCAACATGTTGATGAAAGAGGTTTCATTAAAGATACAGAAATTCATTAAGGTCAGTCATGTTTTTAATTAAAAATGAAAAAGTATTTCCATAGCCTTACCAAAACCCTGTTCAGGGAGCTCCGGATGCTTATTTTTTCCTTTCCGTGGAACACACCAAACACAATAAAAGCACTACCTTCGACGTATTCGCCAAACAGGTACCTAAAAAGAAGTAAAGAGTAGAAAGTAGAAAGGTCAAGAATAAATACATCACCAATCTGTCATCTGAACTGTAGCAATTAAGTAACACAATTTGTAGCAAACAAACAAACAAAAAAAACTGCTACAATGCCAAATACAGCAGTAGATCTTAGTAGATCATTCCTGTGCTGCTCTTTGATAGCATGAGATTTCAATGAAGTGAGAACCTTTCAACTAGTTTGTTGCTAATTTTGGAGTAATCATGATCAAAAACGTTATCATATATGAACGCTTACTTTGCATTACATTACATTTACATTTATTCACTTGGCAGACGCTTTTATCCAAAGCAACTTACAAATAAGCAAAGCGATATATCAAGCAGGGAACAATACAAGTAGTGCTACTATACAAGATCCATTAATTGAATAAATTAATTGCATTGATATGGACAGAAAACTTATCATCAGCGGCAAGAAAGATCTCTCAGGTGTCAGATTCACTTCAAAACTGGGCAGCCCTAGAAAGTAAAGTCATACTTTACTTTAAAGATCAAGGCATGTTATCTTGATTTTGGATAATACAAACATGTTTCTGCTGTCACATAGTAAAGAAAAAAAACATATTGTTCATATAAAATAGGCTTCACAAAGTATAGATGCTGATTATTATAATAATAATAATAATAATAATAATAATAATAATAATAATAATAATAATAATAATTATTATTATTAGTAGTAGTAGTAGTAGTAGTAGAATTGTTAGTGGAATAACAACAACAACAACAATAATAATAATAATAATAATAATACATCAATAGTGGTATTGTTATTGACCTAATGCCTATTAGTATTACATTTATTAAAATACGTACTGTATTCTTTGACCTCAAACTGTGTTGTGAAATTCTTATTAGGATTATCCTTAAAGCTTGCTGCTATTTTCCAGATTCCATTGCTTCAAATACAAAACAAGTCTCAGTGTTATATTAACTATTGCCATGTTCATGTACATTACATTTATGATTTGGCAGATGCCCTTATCCAGAGCAAATTATATTTATCTCATTTATACAACTGAACAATTGAGAGTTAAGGGCTTTGCCCAAGGGCCCAACAGTGGTAGCATTTTAGTGCTGGGACTTGAACTCCTGACCTTCTGATCAGTAACCAAGAACCTTTCACCACTAAGCCACTACTGGCCAAACATAGTAAAGAGAGTTGTTTATTTGTCCTGATTTCTTTCTATTGGCCCATCTCATCTGGGTAATTATTGTGATTGCTCATTGCAATGTGAGGAATGTTCTTTTAATGCAATTATAAAGCAATGTTGTGATGATAAAACATGTATCTAAAAGTTTAGGTTATTGCTGTTAGAAACACTATAACAGGTTTCCCTGCAAAGTCGATTTTATATTCAGAACCTCACGACAGCTGATCATACTGTATAAGTGTGAAATCAAGACTAAAGTGTAGTTTGGTATGAGCTGATTAAATCGTGAGCACTCAGAAACATTTTCAAAGACTGTGAAACAACTGCAGGTCAAAACCAACCTGATGGGATCTCCAAGTTTAAAGTGATCAGCTGCTAATCCTTTTTGTTACAGTAAGGAGTTTTTGCTGAACAATGATCCCTTCTGGAGTCTGGGGATATAAATATAACCATGTTGTTATGATGATATTATTTCCATAACATTTGATAAAAATTCGCATTACTGGGATTTGATGCTAAAATCATTGTACTTGTGCTTATTTTACAAAAATCTGTTTTACTTAAACTTACCACAATTTTCACAATCACAATTTTCCACAGGCTTTACTTTGGAGTTCACAGCAAATATTCTGTATTTTACTGAAGAAAGTTCACAATAAAAGTCAACAACACAGCAATGCAAAACCAGACAGGCTCACATTAGGTATAAACATAGACTTACACGATGCTCATACAGTTATGTGCTGTTGACTTGCTCATGGTGGAATTTGCCAAGGACATAGTCCTGTCTTTATGTTGTTTTTACACAATCCTGACCTGTTTTATGTGATATCTACTCAAGCGAGTCCAGCATTAACCCAGCATCACTGTCTGAGAATTTATTAAAACCACAATATTTCACCCTGACATGTTTCCTGGAATGCTTTTCAAGGGCATCCATCCCATCCATTTTCTGTATCCGGGAGCCTATCCCTGCCGACTTTTGGCACAAGGTGGGGAATACCCTGGATGGAGTGACAACCCATCGCAGGGCACAATCGCACATACACTCAAACACCCATTCACACACTACGGACAATTTAGAGATGCCAATCAGCCTACAAAGCATGTCTTTGGAGTGGTGGAAGAAACCAGAGTACCCGGAGGAAACCCCTGAAGCACGGGGAGAACATGCAAACTCCATGCACACAGGGCGGAGACAGGAATTAACCCCCAACCCTGGAGGTATGAGGCAAATGTGCTAACCACAAAGCCACTGTGCCCCCCAAGGGCAAAATGTAAAAAAAACCAAACATGTTCCATTAGAGGAAAGACGGGGTGCTGTGATATAGCGGATAAACTGTGAAGTTTTCCTATAACAGCACATCCCTCATCAGCTCTAAATATGACCCCTTATATTAAAACAAAACAGTTAGAATATAGTGAGTTAGAGACATTGACCATTTAATGTTTGATCGAGGTTTCAGTAATTGTACGATGAGGAAAAGTAACACTCACCAGTAGTTTCTGGAGTATATATTTTGGTTTATCAGTTTGAATAAACAAATACCCCAACTGAAATGAGACCATAACAATTTTCTCCAGGGCAATGTTATTATTCACTTTTGCTTTCAGATAAACATACTGTTCAGTCCAAATCAGAGTCCACTTTAAAAACCTTATCATTGAAGGGAATCTACAATACAAAAAGCAAAAAAAGTTGTAAATCAATGGTACATTTCAACATTTACATTTACTGAGTACAGAATCGTTATTTATATTAAAATATTATCAGTATTAATTTTAACAGCAAATTCAAATTGAGTTTTAGGCTTGAAAGTAGATACAAATGAAAATAGATATGAAGTATAGTGATATTTTTTGTTGCAGTATTTAGTTTTTGTTAGTCTTTTGTTCCAATTTAGTTGACAAAGATATGTCACGTAATTGAAGAGGCAGCAGATGCAAGTGCAGATTTATTAGAAGAAACGAAAAAACAAACAACTAAAGCAGTGAAACATGAACTAAGAACATAAACACTGGAACAAAAGCAAATAGGCATACTACAAGCATGTCTGTGGAAGGCACAATTACACACAATACAAAGACAACAATGCTAGAACATAAATAGAGGTGCTAATGAGGGCGAGACTAGGCACAGGTGAGCATCACAGGACATGTGATGTGGTCATATGATGTGCAGTGGTTCATGGGTATTGTAGTTTGTTGCCTTATAGACGCCAAAATGACAGAGACCCCATTTAAGGATTGGATCCTGTTGCACAAAAGCAAGTTAAACAGAGGGGGTCCTAGACAACCTGGGGAGATGTCTTTCAGCTGATCAGGGTTCCTAAGTGCGCTACTCCTCGCAGAGCCGATAGGAGATATGATGCCTCTCACCAGGCAACGAGGTGGCACAATCTGCTTGGAACAGACGAGGGGTAGCAGACATCCAAGGTGGAGCACGAATGCGGAGCGATGTCGACCATGATGCTGGTGGGGAGAGAGAAACCCAAGGTGGAGTCACAGATGTGAGCAACATCCCGAAGCCAGAGGGGGAGCGACATCCTCTGTGTAGCCAGAGGGAGGAGCGGCACTTGCCACAAAACAAGGGGTAGAGAGACGTCCTCTGTGAAGCCAGAGGGGGGAACAATGACTTCTGTGAAGCAACAGGGGGTGAGCAGCACTCTCCACGAAGCCAGAGGGGGGAGAAACATCCTTTGTGAAGCCAGAGGGGAGAGTGGTTCACACCACAAAGCAAGGGGGAAGAGTGACATCCTCAGTGGTGCAGGGAGGCAGAGTCATGTCCTCAGTGGAGCAGGATGGTGGAACGACATCCTCAGCAGAGCAGGTAGATGGAGCGACGTCCAAGGTGGAGCAGGAAAACACAGTGATGCCCATGGCAAGGCCGGGAGCTGTAATGTTGTCCTCTGTGGGGCCAAGGGTCCAGGGGACATCCTCAGTGGAGCAAGTAGGGAGAGAGATGTCCTCAGCTGAGCAGCGAGACAGAGTAATATTCTCAGTGGAGCAAGGAGGCAGAGAGATGGGGCAAGGAGGGTGGCAGATGGTTTTTGTTGGGTTAGTAGCCTTTTGTGATAGGGTCATGTGACATGCAGTGACTGATGGTTATTGTAGTTTGATGCCTCATAGGTGCTAACCTGGCAAAATGACAGTAATTTTAACCAAGTAGTCCATCTAAAAGCAAATTTTACTAGGGTATAAAACATTTTAGCACCAAATACTGTCACTGAAATTGATTTGATTGATGGGTCAGCAGTTTGATTCGCGGCCCACATGACTCCACGTACTGAAGTGTCCTTGGACAAGACACGCAATCCCAAGTTGCTACCAATGGCATGTTAGCACCTTGTCTGTGAGTGTGTGTTGGCATTATGCATCTCCAGTGAACAATTGTGATCAGATTCCATACATTGTTTCTGTTACAGAAAGGCAGTTATGCACATTATCTCAGTTTTCAGATGCATTTATTTTTAGGCAGAAATGTCTCTTGAATCATATATCATATACCTTTACACATGTTGTAATTGTGTGGTCTGGTAGCAAAACTTATAAATGAATTAGATGAAGAACATTTATAAATTAGTTAAATAAGTTTGGTGTTCTGCAAGGTTCTTTTTTAGGCCCACTGCTTTTTTGGATTTATGGATCACAATGGATCAGCCTTACCAAATGTTGTGTGGGGTAAGGCTTTGTAACTATCCTTAAGTGCTGGATAGCAATGATCAAGATTTTGATTAGCACGTGTGTGGAAATGAACGTGCTGCTGGTATCTGTACAAGACCTTTCTCATCTTTGTACTGTTGAAGTTCCCAACTATTATAAAAGCAATCCCTTTGTTTTAATCGGAAAGGATCATGTGTCTTATATAGCATACGCATCTGGCAGGTTAGGACATGATATAATAGGACATGAACTGATTAGATAATTAAATGAATAACTTGTTTCATACATTTTATCTATTTTATCCAGATTTTTTTTTATTTTTGTCTGTCTGTCCAAATCTCAGGAACATATGGCATGTTTTGTTGGCTTCCTGCAGTTGGTCAATTCAGAGTCAATAACTGCCTAAAGAACCGCACTGAGGTGGAAAACAGACAAGTATTCCATTCAAATTGACTAAACACTGCAAATGTGAAAGCATCCTTAGGTGTATGTAGTCTGATTGAATGGAGCGCTTTTTTTTCTAATCTTAAACTGTCCAGTTTCTGTGAGTCTGTGATAACTGTAGCCTCAGAATCCTGTTCTTGGCTGACAGAAGTGGAATCCAGTGTGGTCTTCTGCTGTTGTAGGTCATCCACCTCAAGGTGTGAGGTGCTGTGCATTCTGAGATTGGGCTTTTCTGGCCAACAAACTCATAAAGTGTTTATTGTAATCATTTAACGTAACCATTCTTTTCAGCTTACACCAAGCTGGCCATGTGTCGATGCACTAATCTAGATGTTTCACTTACTCTTTAATACATCCAGTATTTAAGTAACAATCATTATTAACAATCATTAAAAAAGATGGATCAGATGAAAAGATGGTTCTCAACATCATATACCCGCTGTTGGAAAGGGGTCAGATATGCAGAAGATGCTGACAAAGCAAAGAATGTGCAGGATTTGGAGGATTTTCCTGAAGAACAGTGGGCAGTTTAACTGCTCAGGATAAAAGTGACTCGTGAAGAACTATCACAAAACATAAAAACGGTTGTTGATAATCCAGGGAATGACACACGGTATTAAGAATCACACATATGTAAATTTTTGGTTTATTAAAGTTTTCATTTGTGTAAATTCAGTTATTATTGTGTCTTGTGGACTGTATGTAAACATCTGTTATGGGAAATAGTGATTTCAAGGCCGTACAGAATAAAAAAACTAAATGTACTTTTTATGATCCATCATATTTATTTATTTTTAATTATTTTGAAAAATCTGCAAGGCATATGTAAACTTATGAAAGCATCACTGGTGAAAATAAATCATATACCAAATGACCTTTTACAATATTAAACGTAGATCCATATTCTCTGGGTTAATAAACCTGTAATAAAAATATATCGGATCTTACTATCGGGGCAGATAAGACTTACCTTTATATCAACAAGAGCTTGATAGTTTGCAGAATTTAGTGTGCCATGGACATTGCTGATTTCCGTGTGTTTATCAGCGAAGTTCATTACTGTGATTTGGAATGGTAAAACATCTGTGTGTTTGTAGTCCTGTGCCTCCACAAACACCTGTTCTGTTGTTCCCACTCGCAGGATCTGTGGAGCTGACATGATGTACCTGAGAGTACAGAATAGAAAGGATTTTAAAGATTAACATGATTATCTTCGCTCAAAGACATTGAAATGTATACAATAGCATTAAGATATGGATTTTGGTAAAAGAGCAAATTGTGTTATTTTTTAAAATTGTATTTTAATTTAACAATATTTGTTGTGATATCATATTGGAAATAGATGTGACATGGTTTATTACATCACTAAAATGGCAATTTTAACAGGGGTATAAGTATCAGGGTACTTTTTATGCCCACTGAATATATTGTGTATGTGGTATTTTATGATGAACATAATAGTTGATTATATACAGTAATGTATCAAATTAGTTCTTGTGGGTTATATGAGGCAATATTCTTAAGCTACAGTGCAAATTGTACAATGCTACAATGTAAATGTAGCAGTAGCCAGCTAGCTATTTCCGTCCATTTTTTATACCGCTTATGCTATGTCACCTGGAGCCTATCCTAGGTAGCTGGGGGCACAAGGCAGGCACCCGGGACAGGGTGCCAACTCATTGCTGGGAACAATCGCACACACGTTCACATACGATGGATAATTTGGGAATGCCAGTCAACATACAACACATGTCTTTGGACAGAAGGAGGAAACCAGGTTGCCCAGAGGAAACCAACAAAGCATGGGGAGAACATGTACACAGAGTGGAGATGGGATTCGAACCCCCAGCTCTGGAGCTGCGAGGAACTAAGTGATGAGCACAAAGTCACCGTGCCCCTGCTAGCCCCATACTCCTGGCCCCCAAACCGTGCCCCCACGCATTCCCCCTTCTTCCCCCACTGAGTCCCCCTTCTTTCCCCCTTCCCCTCCCACTAAAATGTCCATCATAACAGACGGTTTTTCAAATTTTGCGTTAACCTCCAAGCTCCTCCATAGTGTCCCTTAAAATTTACAGCTGTTACAAAGCGAAGACACTCTGTTATAAAGCACTGACACTGGAGGCTCTTTCCATTTTCCAATTATGTGTAGCATCCACCACACAAGTCCCTGCAATTGGCACTGCTGTCAGAGCTGCTGTTATAGAAAAAATATCCAGCACCGACTGATCAATCAGAATCTAGATTTCACAGACATGTGGTATGAAAGATTTATTGCTGATCGAGTGAAATTCATACCTTCCAAAAGATAAACATCTAACATGTTCTCGTGTCATGGAATCGTAGTACTCACAGTGGGTCACATAGTGTAAGTAGGGGGAAGGCGAGAAGCTCAGCCGTCAGCCACACCACGTCCACCTGCATCCTGCCTGCTGGTCCTGGATCAGTCTGAGGAAGTAAGTGTGTGTTAACAAGACTCCGAGTCAGCACTTTCTGGGAAAAAAGGCTGCTCTCTGAAACATCTTTATACCCCTCCTCTCTTTACTCAAAGATCACAATGGTCAATGAACTACAGTACTTTGAACAGTGTTTTGAAACACACACAAACAAGCATGCACATGTGCACACACACACACTTGAATTTGTTACCTTTCAGGACAATACACTGTGCATACTTTTGTGCAAACAAAAAGTACCCGGGCCGGGCCATAAAACTGGGATACCAGGAAGCCCAGCTACCGTTTCTTGGTAGGCTTGGAGGCCACCAGGCTTGCAAAGTACACCTGGCTGTGGAACAGGAACAGCAGCAGGTGGGATCCCCACTCATACATTTCCAACAGGAGTTCAGTGGCCATCCTCTGTGAAAATTGCACAGACTTGTACTGTGGCCAGTAGTCTGAGCGCCTCCCGACAAGGTGCTCTCCTGCTACTTCCCTGCTTTGGCGTGGCATTCTGTTACAGAACGAGACTTGACAGGTAGTAAGCGCAGGAGGGAAGTCTTTATATGATACTTCAACAGAGGACATGGAACGGAAACACTACTTGAACTAAGGCATGAATGTTCTTTAAATTAAGACATGAACATTCCTTAACTAAGTCATAAACACTCCTTAAACTATGGTAGGAAACTTAGGCATGGCATAAACACTCAACTATGGCATGGAATAAACACTCAACTATGGCATGGCATAAACCCTCAACTAGGGCATGGCATTAACACACAACTTGCTTGGTTTGGTGTTGCTTTGCTGCAATTCTTTAGCTTTGTCTCTCTTTGTCCTGTCCCGATTCGTGTGGGTAGATTCCGTTCAGTTCCCGTTAAGATCAGGTTAATGCCGCGCGACGTGTGCCGCAAGACGAGGGGTTTAAATAACTAGTCATCCATCTCATAATTGCTGACAGCTGGAAACACTTGACACAGTGGTAGCGTCCATGCGCATTTCAAGCACGTGCGCGCTCTAAAGCCGCTCGTGCACATTGTTGCCTCAGCGCCCTCTGCTGGCACGATCGTGACAATTTGAATCCTGTGTTAAACCATAGAATTTAAGAAAAACCATAGAATTAACCATAGACCTTGTTAGATTCACCCCATAGGATCTCTGTCATGCCTTTCAGCCTGTTTTACCATTACCTTCTAGTAACTTTGAGTTACTTTTAGTTCTATGTTTCTATGAGCTAGAAAGTGTGGTTTGCAGCAGAGTCAGGCGCCTGGGCAGTCCGAACTGAACACAAACACACTGACAGATATGAGCATGTTCAAAAGAGACTTACGCATTATTCATTCAAAACAGCAGTATTTATACATATTGTACACATTGATAACAGCACTGCGTGGACGGTTTCTACTGATCAAGGTGTCAGACAGATTTAGACAAAACACACAGCACATAGTTATGATACAAAATAATGTCATGTTGATAAAGAAGTACATAATATAATCAAGGATAGCAGTTGATCAGCTTATTCAAAGAGGGAACTAAATGAGTACATTCATCATATATTTGAGAGCAGTTCATAATATTAGAGGATACATAATATTTAAAAAAAAATTATAAAAGAGAATTTCCTTGCAGACCTTAACCATAGAATAATTTTGTTCATTATTTTGGCATTGGCCCACCCTGAAGGTACGTCTGGTTGGTTATTTGTACAATTATATGTATATATTGTCTATTACAGTGTACCACAAACTTTTTCACACAACCTTGTTGCGTTATTATTCCCTTATTTAAAGATCAATCCTACTGAATCCCGAGCTGGTTACTCTGTGCAGCCCAACCTAGACTGGGCCATAATGCCACCTGACACAGCAACTTTATTTATCATAAATTTTTATCAGATTAATGAAGCCATAGTCAGCGCAAACATTTTTAACAGAGGTTACTGGTGTCTCAAAGAAGAAAAATAGATATAACTCACTCGAAGGACAGAACCACAAGTTAGCATTTCATCCGCTGAAAGGACCTAGAAAGGCACAATATCTACTGTTTGACATTACCCAATACTGAATCTTTTCATGCTGTAAATTTTTTTCTAATCTTCTCGAAAGGTCAATTATATAAAAGGTCAATTATAATTATGTTGAGAGTTGTATAGCAAAGATAATATTACATACGTTCTGCACATATGTTCTGCACTTAGATCAATCAATCTTAATTATGTTGAGAGATGTACACCAAATATATTGAACATGGTTTACACTTATGTAATTATCTTAACAGTTTTTGTTAAAGGTCTTTAGCAACTGAAGTTTTGAACTGAACAAATTTTTTGTGGAGTGTTTCTGGTGTAAGTCGGGTCCAACACCTTAATCTTCACTTTTGATGTCCGAAATGCCAGCAAAGGTGATAGCATTTCATCTGCTCTGCTACAGCGGCCTGCTCCATACACTACATCCTAGCCTCGTAGTGATCCCTCCTCCCCCTGTGAAGGAGTTGTTATGCCCGCGGTCCCTCTCAGTTTCAAGGAGGAGCTCCTCTCTTCACTCCAAAATGAAATGGCAGCCATTTTCAAAACCGAGCTCCAGGCAGCCTTGGGCAAAAACTTGACCTCTATTAAGGCAGAGCTGCAGACTGTAAAGTCAGAATTGACAGTCAGTATTACGAATATCCAGTTAGATGTGAGTATTTTGAAGAATGCCATGGGTGAAATGGAAACTTCACTCTCCACCTGCTGTGATGACATTGCTATGCTACATGCTAAAGTGGAGCACCTTTCTGCTGAGTTTGCAAAAGTGGAAAAAAAATGCGAGAATCTCGAAGCTAGGTTGCGGCGCAACTATCTAAGGATTGTAGGTGTCCCTGAACACTCGACCAGCTCTTCCACACTGGTAGCTGTTTCCACTCTGCTTAAAGAGACTTTTAAGCTGGACAGAGAGCCCCTTCTGGACCACGATCATTGCACCCTACAGTCAAAGCCCAAACTTGGTGAGCGTCCCTGCCCCATAATCGCCTGACTCCATTATCATGTGGACTGTGTGGACTTCATGCAGTGGGCCAGAGCCCAACAATGGATGAAAGTTGGTTACATGGTTGTCTCTATCTTTCCCGATCATACCATGAAGACAGCCCGTGCTCGTGGCATCTGAATTTAAATGTAAGTGAAATGATACTCACATTGTAATGTCCTTAGTATTTGTTCAGTCTACAGGTCCTTTAACACTCTGTTAAATGAATAAATGTAAATGTACTACAACATAAATTTTGTTTTACATCAATTAATGCAGAATTTACACACAATATTAAGTTGATGTAATTATTAACATTGTCAACACAACTCATCAAAATAATGTGTACAACTTTAAATATTTAATTAATTCAATATGTAACCCCTTCCTGGCGCCGGAAGTGTAATATTAGATAAGGTTACTACTGTAAATGGTTTTAATTAACAGGATCCTGAGTACTTAGCAGTTGATGGTGAATTGGCTAACCTCTATTTACCAGTCGATGATGTTATCACAGGCAGAAATGTGTGTAAATGATTTAATTAAGAATAATAGCGCGGTGCCTCCACTGAAGAATCACCCCACTCACACACTATGAGCGATACGGTTATTCCTCAGAAACAAATATCAAATATAACTATGACAAATATATACATACGTTATTAAATAAAATTTTAAAAAAGTTCAGTAAAGCCAGGTAGTATGTATTACAAAAATAAAAACACTTATTATGCTAAACAAAAAAACTTCAAACTGTATACATGCATTAGAAACAAAATTTAGACCAGTTACTCAACCACTCCTTTCTAATTATTAAACAACAGGAACAGTACAGTTTGGATTTTACCACTTAAACCCTTTTTTATTAAATGTTCAGAACCTTCACCAAGCGCTTGGGTTTTCTGTTGGGGCTAGAGAGTTGGTGCACATAAAAACAAAACCCTCCTTGGTTCCTTTAGTGAACGGCTACTAAAACCTCTCCATTACTCATGCCTCTGAAACAGAAGAATTAGCCGACATAGACACGAGCTGAGAGAATGAATCCGCTACACACGAGGTTCCAGAAGGTTAATTCAGCGACGCAGGTTCAGCGATGGAGCCCCTCCTCAAACAGGCGTTGCTACCATGGTACCTAGCACAGTTCAGCACAGTTCTCCACAGTCCTCGTCCTTCAGTTTCACAGTGAAACTGCGACTGGCGGTTACAGCTGTCCGTCTCTCATGAAGACATTAGCTTAACGTCCATGAGTTACAGTTTGTACTTAGCTTTCTTTTTCCCAAGCTAGTGCAAAACAAACAAACGCAGATAAGCTAGCTGCACTTCACCTAAACTTACAGTTCACCAATTTACCGATCTGATAGTTGCTCTCGACTTTTTGCTGAATAAAATGATATTTGTGCCACTACTGTAATAGAAGTTTAGTCTACAAACATCACCTCTGCGGTTCACTTTTTCCCGCTCTCCTCCCGCGTGTCACTCCCTCCTCCGTTCCTACCTCTCCCCTCCTTTCCTTTTTTTTTTTCTTCTTTCCCACTCCCCAACAAAGGTGACCTCCGATTGGCTAGGAGTTTAATTAAACAGGCAACCCATTGGCTAGAACTACTCCAATGGAACCAAATTTCAACGCATCCAGAAACAAAGGACCATGGGAAGTGTAGTCTCAATTGAATCCACCCAAAAATGCAGCAAGCACACCATTTATTCAACTACATTTTTGGGAGGTACCTACAAATAAATTATAATTTTTATCTTGCAACCACACATTCAATTTAGATTGCGGGGGTTTGTTTTGTATAGCTCCGCTGTTAGAAAATACATTTTTGAGAAAATGGCATGACTTTGAATAAAAATGTACTGAAAAAAATACTCTACAACATTGATATACCCAATGAAATGTAAGGAAAAAACGTTTTTACATACCTTCTAAATAGGTCCCTTTAGGAGGTTAACGTTTTAAAGATGGTGTTTTATAAGAAACGCATGTATTACATGCCTTCTCAGCATAACCCTTTAGGATGTAAAATATTTAAAGTGTTGCTTAAAAGAATCGAGGATTTTATTTAAACTAGAACACACGTTTTTCAGCGATGTCCTGTAGGCCTATACACACTCCATCCTACACGTGTTTTCCCGGGGTGACAGTTCTGAAGTGTGTGAGAGAGAGAGAGAGAGAGAGAGACACATGTGTTTCCTGGGTGTTTGCTGACCAGAATGCTTACAGTGTGTTTGTTAATGAATTAAGGGACGAGTTTTGTGTTTCAGGGTTTTACGATCTCTACCAATGTGTACATTTGTGGTTTGAGTGAATCTTTGTTTCTGAAATTACTTCTGTGGTAATTATCAGTTTGTGTAACTAATCTATCAGAAAATACAAGACCTGGTGACTGAATGTGGTTGATGTATTAGAATTTTGGACATGTTATGCATGTGTAGTTCCCTATGTGTATGATCTATGTGTAATCCTTCTGTCAAGAAATGAACAGACTGACTTAACAGATGTCATTTTCTTAACAATATTAGGCAGGTGGCTTAAATGTCATGGCTGATCAGTGTACGTGTGCTTAAATTAATATTAATATAATGAACACCATGCATCATTATTTTGACTTATTTTACTTAACTGTTAAGTTTGTGTAGTATGAGCATGGCTGACATTTTAATAGTGACTGTGATCAAACAAATATGGAAAGCACATTGTGGTAAAGGTTACAAACCAGACCAAACTAAAAGAGGTTACATTACCCCACTGTTTATTCAATGGTCTCCTTTTAGATGATCACAGAAAGCTTTTACATTATAGAATGAATGTTAGGATGGATAGTTGCTGAGGTGAGTGACGATAGTAAATTAACCATTACAGCAATAGAAAATAATCTTGGAAAGTTGTATAGAAAAAAACAAAATGGAAATCCATTTTATGTAGTGCATCCAAAGTCAGTAAGGGTTTGAGCCAGTCCACTGATGCCGATGTATTTGTCTCTGTATACAGAAGTTTGACCTTCCTCCCTTGTGGGCCAGTATTCAATCCACGTCTGCTCACCCAAGATGTACTGGAGCCTTACAACAACAAACAATAGAAGTGAGGGTCCGATCACACAGATAAAATCATTGATATGCATGGCTACAGAGATTTCTGTTCTCTCTCTTCTACTACACCACATTCAGTCCATGATGACCTTGCTGATTAGCTGATGAGTTAACATACTTATCGTCTATCCTCGGTAGGTCAGCACTTCGGCCCATGATGAGGTAGCTCTTGCCTTCCTCGAAACCAAAAGACTCTCTGCAGTTAGCATGACCCATGAAGCTCCTCACTTTCTCACGGACATCTGGGTCAGAACCTGTAGAGTAAAACCCCAAACACATGAATTTATCTCGTAACACTTAATTGTCCTGGAACTTCACTTGGATGGACATAGACATAGACAGACAATTAAAAAAAAAGACAACAAAAAAATTTATATTATAAAGGATTAAAAATATGTGTCCAATATTACATACACACACACACACACTAATATATATATATATATATGATTAAATTTATAGTTGTTGACCATGAATTTATTTTTCTGTGTTTTCTGTTATTTATTTATTAAATTTTAATTCATTTTTGATCAGACTGTGATACAGACCATTAACCACGTTTGATCATCTTTTAGGGAGGACTGTACCAACTCACCGGGAACCTTATCGCAGTGGAGAGGTTTGTGTGTCCCTATGAATCTAAAGGCTGTGTTGTCTGGAGCCTTGTGCTCTTGGTAGGGCCTCTCAAGGCAAAGCGGTCCCAGGGAAGGGGCCAGACTAGGAATGGTTCAAAAACCCCTCATGAAGAAAATAAAGAGAGGAGGATTTACCCTGCCCAGAGAAAGCCCGGGGCTCCCGTCTGGAGCCAGGTCCAGAGGGAGGGCCCGACTGCGAGCGCCTGGTGGCAAGCCGGGCAAAGCCCGAAAAAGCAATATGGCACCCCCCTCTCCATCCTATGGGCCCACCACTGCTCTGGGTAAACTTGAAGCGTCATAGCTGTTACATGAGTATGTGTACGGATGTGGGTGGAGTGCTACCAGCTAGATCTGGTGGGGCTTACATCTACGCACAGTCTCAAGTCTGGAACTGTACTCCTGGATAGGGGAGGGACTTTATTCTACTCTGGAGTTGACCATGGTGCAAGACGCCGGGTGGGTGTGGGGATACTCACAAGTCCCCGGCTGAGTGCCGTTACGTTGGAGTTTACACTGGTGGACGAGAGGGTCGCCTCCTTACGCCTACGGGTTGTGAAGGGGAAAACTCTGACTGTTGTATGTGCATATGCACCGAACACCAGTTCAGAGTACTCTGCCTTCTTGGAGACCCTGAATAGAGTCCTGTATTATTTGTAAGTCGCTTTAAATAAAAGCATCTGCCAAGTGAATAAATGTAAATGTAATGTAAATGTATGGGGCACCAGTAGGGGACTCCATAGTTCTGCTGGGGGACTTCAACGCGCACGTGGGCAATGATGGAGATACCTGGAGAGGCGTGATTGGGAGGAACGGCCTCCCTGATCTAAACCCAGAGCGGGCATTTGTTATTGGACTTCTGTGCTAGTCATGGACTGTCTATAACGAATACCATGTTCGAACAGAAGGAGGCTCATAAGTGCACTTGGTACCAGAGCACCCTAGGCCGAAGGTCTATAATCAATTTTGTAATCGTATCATCAGACCTGAGGCCGCATGTTCTGGACACTCGGGTGAAGAGAGGGGCGGAGCTGTCAACTGATCACCATCTGGTGGTGAGTTGGATCAAGGGGTTGGGGAAGACTCTGGACAGACCTGGAAAGCCCAAATGGGTAGTGCGGGTGAACTGGGAACATCTGGAGGAGGCCCCTGTCCATGAGATCTTTAACTCACACCACCGGCAGAATTTTTCTGTCATCCATGTTGAGGTTGGGGGCACTGAACCTGAGTGGGCAATGTTCAAAGCTTCCATTGCTGGAGCTGTGGTGGAGAGCTGTCTCAAAGTCTTAGGTGCCTCAAGGGGCGGTAACCCTCGAACACCATGGTGGACACCGATGGTCAGGGAAGCTGTCTGACTGAAGAAGGAGCCCTTCCTGGATGTGTTATCCCGGGGGACTCCGGAGGCAGTTGGAAGGTACCGACAGGCCAGAAGGGCTGCAGCTTCTGCTGTGGAAGAAGTAAAGCAGTGGGTGTGGGAGAAGTTCGGAGAGGACATGGAGAAGGACTTTCAGTTGGCACCAAGGTGTTTCTGGAAAACCATCCACCACCTCAGGAAGGGGAAACGGGGAACCATCCAAGCTGTGTACAGTAAGGAGGGGACACTGATGACCTTAACTGAGGAAGTAATTGCATGGTGGAAGGAACACTTTGAGGAACTCCGACTAACAAACCCTCTATGGTAGAGGCAGAGGTGGAGGCTGATGGGGGATCATCGCCAATTTCCGTGGTGGAGGTTGCTGAGGTTGTCAATCAACTACACAGTGGCAAAGCCCCGGGGATTGATGAGATCCGCCCAGAAATACTGAAAGCCCTGTGTGTGGAGGGGATGTCTTGGATGACACGCCTCTTTAACATTGCGTGGATGTCGGGGACAGTGCCCAAGGAGTGGCAGACCGGGGTGGTGGTTCCCTTGGTTAAAAAAGGGGACCAGAGAGCGTGCGCCAATTATAGGGGTATCACACTTCTCAGCCTCCCTGGTAAAGTCTACTCCAAGGTGCTGGAATGCAGTGTTCGGCCGAGGTTTGACATATTGAGGAGGAACAATGCGGATTCCGTCCAGGTCGTGGAACAATGGACCAACTCTTTACTCTTGCAAGGATCTTTGAGGGGGCCTGGGAGTATGCCCATCCGGTCTACATGCGTTTTGTGGATCTGGAGAAGGCGTATGACCGTATCCCTAGGGGTCTACTGTGGGAGGTGCTGAGGGAGTATGGGGTGAAGGGTTCCCTTCTTAGGGCTATCCAATCACTGTACGCCCAAAGCGAGAGTTGTGTCCGTATGCTCAGCAAGAAGTCAGACTTGTTCAGGTGGGGGTTGGTCTCCACCAGGGCTGCGCTTTGTCACCAATCCTGTTTGTGATATTCATGGACAGGATATCGAGTTGTAGTCGCGGTGGGGAGGGGTTGCGGTTTGGAGCTGGAGCTGAGGATCTCATTGCTGCTTTTTGCGGATGATGTGGTCCGAATGGCATCATCGGTCCGTGACCTCCAGCACTTGCTGGATCGGTTTGCAGCCGAGTGCGAAACGGCTGGGATGAGGATTAGCACCTCCAAATCTGAGGCCATGGTTCTCAGCAGGAAACCGATGGAGTGCCTACTCCGGGTAGGGAATGAGAACATAGCCCAAGTGAAGGAGTTCAAGTACCTCGGGGTCTTGTTCATGAGTGAGGGGACATTGGAGCGGGAGATTGGCCGGAGAATCGGAGCAGCAGGAGCGGTGTTGCAATTACTTCATTGCGCCGTTGTGACGAAAAGAGAGTTGAGTCAGAGGCAAAACTCTCGATCTACCGGGCAATTTTCATTCCTACACTCACCTATGGTCATGAAGGTTGGTTAGTGACCGAAAGAACTAGATCGCGGGTACAAGCGGCCGAAATGGGTTTTCTCAGGAGGGTGGCTGGCCTCTCCCTTAGAGATAGGGTGAGAAGCTCGGCTATCCGAGAGGAACTCAGAGTAGAGCTGCAGCTCCTTTGCGTTGAAAGTGCGTTGAGGTGGTTCGGGCACCTGGTAAGAATGCCCCCTGGGTGCCTCCCTAGGGAGGAGTTCCAGGCACGTCCAGCTAGGAGGAGACCTCGGGGAAGACCCAGGACTAGGTGGAGAGATTATATTTCCACACTGGCCTGGGAACGCCTCGGGATCCCACAGTCAGAGCTGGTTAATGTGGCTCAGGAAAGGGAAGTTTGGGGTCTCTTGTTGGAGCTGCTACCCCCGCGACCAGATTACGGATGAGCAGTTGAAGATGGATGGATGGATGGATGGATGTACCAACTCGTTCCTGGGCCTGAGGGATCTTCCTGCACTGACTACGGTGCCCAAAGGCACATGAGGGGTTAATCGACCAGAGTTACTATAGATCAGTTGAATTGCAGCCATCAGGCTGTTATTGATTTTAATGTATTCAACAAATAAAATGAAATGTCATTTGGGACACAAATTTGGTCTGTGTCCTGTGCCGTGCTCAGAATGACGAATCAACGAATGAGATTTGTTGCCGATTTTCATAATTGATTTTATTGATCAGTTTTCACAGTTCTTCCTTCTTGGTAATTTATGGGTAATTGTCGTTCTGCAGCATACACTAGGCTGCATCATAACACAATGCATTGCGAAGCAAAAATGTGCAGTTCACATTGTGAAAATCAGCAATCTACCGATTATGTATGGAATGCATTTGCACTGTTTGAATGCCAGAGGCCCCAGTCTGCACAACCCATAGAGTTAAATTGTATAGAGAGCACACTGGCCATGTGATCCTGTTCTTTTGTGGAAAGCCTGCGAGATCTGCACTTGTGAAGTCTGATAGCCTGATAGCTCAGGTTTGCAAGAACCAACATGCATTATACATTATATGGTTCAAGGACCATGTTATAATGGTTTAAAAGAGTTCTTCAGAAGCTTTCAAACAACAACAAAGGATGAGGAGCCGGACATTTTAGCTGACTTTGGAGCTCTATTTCTACCACGGAGCTCAATATGTTTCCCAGGTTCTAATATATATTTTTAAAATTAATTTGTCTTCATGTTGTGGAATGTCTGTGAAACAAATTAGTTCCTGGTATCTCATACTATACATCAGCTGAATCATGTCGTTCCAACACCAGCCTCTCATTGCACTGTGTATCGTATACACATCATTAAAAGCAACCAGAACCCCGACTTTGGTTTAATGTGTAATTATTATTAGTGAAGCAATATTTAAGATTACATTTACTGTGATCTGTTGTCATTCAGATTAATAGTAAAACATACCTTCTTTCAGGACCTCTTCAATCTTCAATTCATAGAAATCCGTGTTTGGGTTAAGGTCCAGTTTCAATACTTTGACTTTATAAACTGCAAAATACATGCATTAAAACAATATCATTGTTATATGTATATTATATTATATTATATATACACATAAAATGTATCATTCATTTTTACACATATTACACAGATCTGAGTCATTATAGATTATATCATGACATGAATACAGTGAGTGAGAAATGTGTGCCAGCAGCATGTTTGTTTGTGTCTGAATCTGGTATATTAATAGTTCGGTGTTCACCGTAATCCATGTCGGCTTCACAAGCTTTTTTCTCACGGTCTTGCTCATTAATTTTCTGTTTCTTCTGAATACTGCAGTTTTCTGTTTCAGGAAATATAGAACATCTCTCTTACACACAAATATGCAAAAAAAAAAAAAAAAAAAAGAAAAAGCACCCAATTTTCTCTTGTATAATATGTGCAATTAGATATTGGAATTAGGTTTAAAAAAAAAAAAAAAAAAAAAGTCAGTTTAATAATTTCTCCAGAATTCCAGATATATTATTACAGATTCCATTAGATTTTAAGGATTGTATTCATCAGCTGTAAACACGTGTACCTTCAGCACACTGGCACAGATCCTGCTGGTCACTGCACAATCTGGTCAGGGCTCCATCTTTCTTTACAGGATGGTAGAACTTCACACAACGTTCCCCTACAAAGAACACAAGGGTGGGTGTGGGTGTGGTTGGGTGTGTGGGTGTATGTGTATGTGTATGTGTGTGGTCGGGTGTGTGAGTGTATGTGTGTGGGTGTGTGCACACTGTTTACCTGGAGAGTAGAACTCGTACACACTGACAGCCGCAGGTTGAAGCAAAGCTACGTTGGTTATCTTGTGCACTCTGAAAACAATCCTGTCTGGCACGGTGTGTGATACCTGACAAGAGAGCAAATCAGCTTCAACAGAACAGCTTTACCCCCCATTTTAATACTTCAAATATTAAAGAAAAAAATAACCCTGTTAATTGTACCTTATCTACGTAAATAATGAGGGAGCCTCGTTCTGAAAGTTGCTTGTCCATCTCAAACTTCTGTATGTATTTGTCCCTCCCACTGGTTAGCTGAGATTAAAAAGTGTAAAAACATTGTCAGACACTGCTTTCTGTGAAAATATTTCTAATTCTTATTGTACAGAAATTATTCTCACAAGGCCAGAACTATCTGTAAGTATCTGGCAGATTTGAACTTACATCCGTAAGATCGTTTTCATCCACCACAAATCCTGTCAGCAAGCCGATATCCAGAATGGTCATAGTGGCATCTTGGTTCGGATTCTTATAGCTGGATCGATGTATTAAAAAGGAAGAAAAATTCATTCCAAAAATCTCTAATTAATTGTTAAATATTAATATGTTTGAATTTCTTCATAACAGAACTGAATTAAGAATTAAAATGAGAAATAAGCTAATAATTGCGTAGATCTACATGCCCTTTGTTTTGAAATAATACTCACAGAACGTCAATGATGACCTCGTAACTTTCTTGAGCATCTGGATATGATACTGAGAGATAAATATTAGAGCAGAAAAACATTATAGCAGGGATATTTTAAACATCTTAACAACAAACGTTGTTGATTGTTTCGGCAGCACAAACGGAAATGGAGTCGAACACGGGGATTAAACATGTGGAAACTCACCTAATCTTTCCCTTTTCAATTCAACTTTAAGATCATACTTTGTGCAGTCGCTCTTCTTTTCTATGGGTCTAGCATAATAAAGTGTCACTACCTACAAAAAAATTACAAAAATATAATATAATATTTCCATAATATAATTCATAAAAAAAAATATATATATATATATATATATATATATATATATATATATATATATGAATTCCTCTTATATTTTTGTAATTTTTTTGTAGGTATACAAAATATATATGAATACAAATACAAAACCAAAGGTTTTTTTTTAGTATATATGAATACTCACTTTGAGAACTCCAGCACCAGTTCCCTTAGCAGTAATATTAAACTCTTGCTTGAGCTGAACCTGTAAAAGTCCAGGCACAGAAAGCTTCTACTCAGTCTATACATTTTACTAAGATATGGACAGAAATTTTAAAGGTGTAGAATGCAAACATTTTGTAATTTTGCCCTCTCTGGTAGAGAAGGCTACTGTGATGGACAGGTGGAAGAAAATTTTGTAATGTAGCTGGAGCTCTTCTCCACGTCGAGGATGAATCTGATGACTGAGAGGCAATTAATACACATTCAAGGAGGATTCAGTTGATGTCCCAAACCAGATTCTGCACACTACATAGGATGCCTAAAATAGTATAAACATTATTGGTGTACTGACATTCATTAGAATGTAGTATGTGGGTTGTGTGTATGTGGATATTTAAAGTATACCCATTAAAATGGCGGGTTTCTGTGAAGTAAAAAAAAAACAACAAAAAAAAAACCCCAATGAAACTACTATGAATCTCGTCAGAACCTCTTCTGCCTTTATTGTGAAATTGCAACCTAGATATTAAAGTGAAAAATATTCATCTTCTTCGTGTTTTCGCAGAAGCCTTAAGGTTTGTGCCAAAATTTTTTGTCAAACATATCTTTTGGTATTATGGCCAAAAAAAGTTCAACTTTGGTGTTATCAGGCCATAACATGACTGGGAGATTTTATTATTTGATTTTATTAATTAATTAATTTTAATTATATTTATTTATTTGTTTTGCAAACTTTATCCAGGCTTGGATATTTTGTTTTGTTCTTGGTTAAAAAAAGGCTTCAGGAGATAGTCTTCACATGTATGGAGCAACCAGTACTTGCCAGAAATTGCTGCATTTATTTTAATGTCGCTGTTGGTCTCCCTGACCGGTTTTCTCCTGATCTTCTCCTCAATTTTCAACGGACGTAGTAGTGTCACTGTCATGAAATATTTTCTCAACTTGGTGATTATTGTCTTTAAAGTGATCCATGGTATATCCAATGCCTTGGAATTGATTTGTAACCCTCTCCTGATTGATATTTTTCAACAGTGAGATCCTGTACCTGCTTTATAAGCTCTTTGTGGTCCATGGATTTTCCAGTTGGACGTTATCATGAAGATGTCAGGAAAATCCTACTGGAACAGCTGGACTTTATTTGGGGTAATCAGTCACTTTAATTGAAGGCAGGTGTACACTAATTTAACATGAGTTAGAATGTCATTGGTTCATTCTGAACAATGTCACAATGCCAATATTAAAAGGGCGCTCACACTTAATGAGAAATGTTTTATGGGAAAAAAGATTAAAAAAAAAAAAAATTCCAATACCCAGCTTTCATGTTTACCACTTAATTTTTATATGCTGCAAATTCACAATAAAGGTGAAAATGGATCTGACGTGGTTTAACTTAGTTTCTATTTTTCTTTTTGACATCACAACAAATCTGCCATTTTAACCGGGGTGTGTAGACTTTATATCCACTGTAATCTCAAGGTTTCTGCATTATCAAATTTTATAACTGTTAGTTCAACATGTACATCACCTTCATATCACAGAGTATCTGAGAGCAAAACCTTCATCCTTAAGCAAGAGCTAGTCTTTTGATTAGCATGCTAACATTAGGCATTGAGCTTGCTAGCATTGCCTGTTTTGAACTTTATTGTGATCCAGCATCACCGTGCTCATGAAATGCTTTTTAAGAATATATTTTAGAACAGTAAAACAATAGAACTAGTTTTCTTTGGACGGAAAATAACCTTGTCTGAACGTGTGAGATGTGCATTGTTCCTGTTGAAAGTCCATCTGATGGCGCGCTTTCGTCCACTCACGCTCACTTCCACATCCAAGTCTGCATTCTGACCAGCCCTTACTTGCTTATAGTACTCAGCCACTGCTTGGAACACAATGATGGTTGCCTAAGTGACATGTAAAAGAAATAATTAAGTATAATCTCAGTTTGAAGAGATTAAAGAGTTTGAAACTCTTTTTTAACTGAAAGAATTTGATTTACATTTATAATGACCAAAGGATGTTAGTAAAACCAATTCTTTAAAAATTCACTCAACCGAATTTTGAAAATTAAATTGTTACTTTCACTTTCTTCCACATCAAAGGTGACATGCATAACCCCAGTAATGTTACAGAAAATATAGAGTATTGCTTCAAAGATGCCTTCAGTTTTAAGCAAACAAACCAAATAAGCCACTTGACTGAATATGTCCAGCATATTCAGTCAAGTTAAAAAAGGAAAGAAAAACAGAAAAACTTCTCAACCTACCTGGGTGGTTCCATGACCCCCATATGGACTACTCTGCCTATTGAGCCAATTAACAGCTTTTCCTGCTGCATCAAACTCCTTTGCTTTTACTAGAGCAAGCACAGCATATGCTGTTGCCTCCAGGGAGAAGTGATGTCCTCCAGAAACTTGCCAGTATGCACCGTCTGTGCACAAGATATACAAAAAAATGAAAAAGTGCTTCCTAGAGGGTTGAATTCAGTTGAATTTAAGCGATCCTGACCTTCAGAGGAGAACTGCAGCAGGCGATCTCTGTTAAACTTGCCAGCGTTGGCCAAGGCATAGGAAGATATAGCAACTGCATACTGATTGGTCAAAGAGGGGAGCCTACGTTCCAAATATGCAATGGCTTTCTTGGAAGCCTCTGGAAGGCTCTAAATGACAGAAAGAAAGTACAGAATTTACAAAAGCTGGTGTACATGTTTGATCATTTTCACCTATTACACATGCAGATATAAGTTGACGTACTCCGACTAATTTGCCACAGAGATGGTTTGCTTCTTGCAGGGCAATCAGGACAAACGCTGTCAGAGAGGCATCAGCATCATTACCTCGTACAGCACCCTGGAATCACACAGAAATGTATTTAGATGTAACGAGAGTTCACAGAAATAGTAGATTTGAGGTTATTTGTAGATGTCACAAACGTCAGATGGAAAACAAATCTAAGCTCAACTTACGACCATCTCGGCATGAATCACTGGAGCACTTTCTTTAAACTCGCCGTCTGGCATCTGTGCATTTAGAATCAACCATTTGATGGAACCACAGAGAACATTTTCATCTATGCTAATGAGGTCACTGGCCAGAGCAAAGACTTTGGACACGTATGCTGTCAACCTTTACCACAGAGAAGGCAAGCAGTCAAAATATGACGTAGGATTGAATGAGGTGTCAAAATTGATAAAGTACTCAAAATCGGATTGGTGTCTTTTACCATGTGCTGCTAGGTCTATCTACCCATGCAGCGTAAGAACCATCAGGTTTACGGTATGTAAGTTCTCGTGCATATCCTAAGAGAGGGAGAGAAAGAAGGATCGTATTCTTAGTCTTACAAGTGCCAAGCTTTCAACAATTTTATTAAAAGCTCCTCAAAAAACTCTTAAACTTAAGGTACCAACACTTTAGTAGATCTAAGCTGTTGATCTAGACAATACTGGCACACTCTTAAACACTCTCTACCCGATAAAATAAAGCTTGACCCCTATCTTCTAGCATGGTCCAGTGGCTCAGTAGGTAGCATTAATGAATCACTGATAATGAATTAATGATGTAATTTTCTATAGCTTATGGTCAACTTATTGTCCTGTTAGGGACAATTTCAGGAGAAATATTCCTGAGACAAATTTTGCAAAGCAGAGCTGGACTGAAGGAGGACGAGGAGGAAGAGGAAGTGGAAGGGATGAGGTCTGTACAGCTCTTTAATTCAGAGAAGGCAATTTCACAAGAAATGCCTCCAGGTTGTCTCTGAGATTTTTTTCACCTTGCTGCTCTGGTTGTTTGCAGCTTTGGTGAAACTTTACACCATAGGATAACTCGTAAAATATGACAGATAATGTAAAATGCTTGATGAACAAAATGGCATGTTACTGTGTGTTATGCTTTTCATCTGGAACATTTGTCTCCTTAATAAACCTTAATAAACCTTTGCTGTATAGTGTTTGGGAAGAGTCTTCTCACCTGTCTGTATGTGCTGGATAGCCTCACTACGTCGCTGCACACCAACTCCTTCCCACTGCTTGGTGGTATCCAAGTAGTGTGTGGCAATAAGGGGCAATGTCATATAGATCATGGTTTGCTCTCCACAGCCAGTGGGCTGTACGATCAGCCTCCCCATGAAGTTTCCACTGATGGCCTGCTCGATTGTCTGACTCACCTCCTGACCTGCAGGTAAATAGATGAATATAAAGATGGTTGTTAGGGTGGATAAGCAGGTAACCCCTGTTGTGGCTAACCTTATTATGTATTAAACTGTCTACCTATGGCCTTACAAGGAAAGAAGGTAAAATACAAAGTATACAGTTACAAAATAATCCTGGGAGTTGGACTACAAGTGTTGGTGAGATTTGGAGAACCCATCAGTTTTTGTTCTATAATTAGTAGTTTTTATTTTGGGATGGGTGGGGGTGGTTGGGGGCAGGAGTAATGGGGGTGTGTATCTCAGGGATGGCACTGTACCAATACCCCCCCTCCCCCATTTTTTTTAATTAGATCTGATGGGCATAACTAGGTGCCACCTCAAGGATTGCATTTGATAGGATTTTTTAAATTGTCAAACATACTTGCACAATAGGTGGCAGTATACACCTTAAGTTGGTATTACAAAAAAAACAAGAGTAAAACTCAATAAATATATGTGTGTGTGCTGGTCATATGATCATGTTTGCCACAATGAAACTGTACCATTACCAAAACGGGAATAATCTCCACTTTTGAAGAGCCCCTGGTCAACCCCCATAATGGTCCAGTTTCATGGCAAGGCTTTTAGGCACATTGTCCACTCATGCCATTATCTGTTGCTAGTGCTTTAGAAGACTAATAATTAACCACACACATGAAGTTCTGCCTTCCTTTCTAGCATACACATTGCGCCAACCAGTCTAAAGAAGATACTAATGTATCCTCTGCTCTTTACCTGGCCCTGATACATCTGGACAAGAAAGACATTTACACGATAATGCTGATCAGTGACTTCATCCGACTAACATTTCTTCAAGTAGTCAGCATGGACTACCGAACCTCCAGTACTACTGACCTGGACCTTTATTGGTCCATACTGGCTTATATTGATATGTTGAGTTTCTTCTTACCAGCCACAGTGATGTAAGTTTGAGCAGGAGTGTTTGGAACCTGTCCATTCGGTACCTCAGTCTTCAAATGCAGTTCTTGAACACCACCTTTTATTAAAAATAATAATAATAAAAATAGAACACACATTAAGAACAAGAGAAATAGAGTGAAATAGAAACTTTATGCACCTAAAAATAGAAAGCCAGTATATTCAGAATAAATGTGTTTTATGTTGTAGATATAAAACATAGAAAATCTCACCAGGTACTCGAGAAGGATTTAGTTCCAAATTTTTTTCTGGGAGTTCAGTTAGGACACCTTCAGACTGAGGAAGTGAAAAAAAAAAGAAAAGATAATGTTTCAAATCTTAATCTTATCTTAATTTAGCGTTGCATTTAATTTAATTTGACACGGTATCTTATAAAATGTTTGTGAAGAATTTCACATTATCTACAGTATAATAAAGTTCATGCATTCCTTTTTTTTTCCGGCTACATATAATTCAGCCCACATCCTGTTAAGGGTTTTTACCAATCCTGTCTGGAAAAAATTATATATATATATATATATATATATATATATATATATATATATATATATAATCTGCTGATACTCACCACAACCTTCAAGGTTTTCCTTACTCCATCATGAAGTGTTGCAGTTGCAGCTTGCACTTCTATATTGTGGAGCCCTATTTCCATGGGAATAATCACATATGGGATGGCTCTTGTGGACTTGGCGTCAATGTTAACTGTGAGACGGTATTTGCTCTTTTTACTGGCTGCGCTGCAAACATGCTCTGTCTCAAAGAATTCCACACGCACCTGGTGGGCACAGGAAGTCAGACAGATGTCCTCAGTATCAGGACAAAGCAGGGATTATGGAAACCTACTGTGAAGCAGGCATCAGTGTGAGTAATGAAGTGGACTGAGTGGCTGAACTGAAACAATTTCATTCGTACGTCTTCATTAAATGGTTTACGCCGGTCAGGGTGGCAGTGGATCCAGAGCCTGTCCCAGGTGCACTGGGGGCATGAGGCAGAACTAGACCCTGGATATGATGCTAATCCATCACAGGGCACTGTGAACATATGAATGCTATTTAGCATAGCCAATCAGTCTGCTGGGCATGTTGATGCGAGGTAGGAGGAAACAAGAGAACCTGCATACTGCCCACATTGTTGTTGTGAACTGAACCATATGTTTAATGTAGAATTGCAGATGCTAGTAAAAATACCTTGTGTTTCTTATTGGAGAAGTTATAAAGAACAGCCTTGATTTCTAGTTGTTCATTGCGTACTGCCGAGTAAGGTAACTTGAGATCTATAAAGAAGTCTTTTGCCACTGTTATTTCATAAGGATCAGCCACACAGATGCCTATATGGAAAGAGAAATGTGTGTTTTAATATTTGCAATCATATGCCAGTTCTTGTAGGTGTCTATTTATTTATTTTTTTAGACATATTATCACTGTTTACATCAGGATATTTAGATATGCGAAGCGGCTGTGGCACTGACCGTGGGTCTTAGACAGACTGATGGCTAGGACTTGCCAAGTAGTAATAGAGTCTTTTAGATAGTTTGTGCCCAATGTGAGGCTTGTTGTATCACTAGAGTAAACAGGAAAAATCAGATCAGATCAGATCAGTATCACCGTTAACCTCCAGAATGATATACTAACAGAAATATTGGATTATTGCATTTACCATGGTAAGTTTCCTGCACAGGCTGGCAAGTCTATGTCTTCCCACAGCCAGCTCTCAGGGAACTGCGTTCGGGTAACAATTTCATCAGAACTTATGTAGTCATCATCATCATCTTCACCTGGACACAATTATATTTCTAATCATGCCTTGTACAAGCCGCAAACATTCACGTCAACTTGGCAGGCTTAAAATATTGATATATTTGTAATATTTGTGTAACAGTGAAGCAAGTATGGCACTGTTGCATGAAACTGTTCCTCTCATTTTCCAGCTTAAGTAAAGTAAATTAAAAAATCAAATAAAATATTATTATTAGAAAAATTCTTCTTCTTCTTATTCTTTTATTATTATTATTATTATTGTAATTTGTCTTTAAAGACAAGTTTTTTTTTTCTGCCACACTTAATGGCAACTTAAGGATTTATAGGGGTCCATACACCGCATAATTGTAAAGGATGCTTGGACCCCACAGATCGCCCCTTTAATCTAAATTGATTGTTATTTTTTCTGTGTGTAAACACTGTGGAAATAAAAATTAAATAAATAAAAAAGGTTAAGTAAAAAGTTTGTGTAAACTGGTTTAACCATTTATAATGTTTATTTTCCATGCAGTTGACCAAACAAGATGATTTTCTTACAGGCATAGAGTGGCTTAAAAAATAACATTGCAATGATCAGTGTTGTGTAAAGCTCACATTTAGGTTAAATTTGAAATATATATTAAAACTATCTTTTATCTTAAAAAAAAGAAGAAAAAAACCTCACAACTGAACCAAAAATAAAGAACAAAATGGGTTCTTACCACGAACCCAAAAAAAAAAATCTTTTCAGTTTGGTCATCCTTTCTGTGCTTTTGGATCTCCTTACAGCAGTCCAGGAAGGCCTGGACACACTCTGAACCATCCAGAATGTATGTAGCTCTCCGTTCACATGTGTAGCCCAACCGGTTTGGCCTCAGTCCATCACCACAGCATTTCTTCTGTTCGCCGGTATATTTACCAACTTAAGAAAAAGGGAATAAATGAAGATCATCACTGAGAAAGTTGTGGCTAAATTAACAATCATACAAATTGGTGAATAAAAAGTCCAGCTTCTTACTCAGTGTTTGGGTGATCTGTATTAGTGTCACAGCTCTCCGTTTTCTCTTTGGTGGGGCGGGACACTCAGGATCTATAAAAAAAAAAAAAAGAAAATTCTTACATATAGCTTTTAGCTGAAGTTTTAACCTGTAGTTTTGCTGTACATCTTTAATATGTTAATATCAGTTTATATCACAGTACTGTTGAATGCTGGATGACTTTCTGACTGTTGAGAAGGTGTTAATTAATTTTCCTTAACAGCAGCTCTGAGTGTAGTGCAGCTGCGAATCAAAAGGTTGCATTAACGTGCTTGTTCTAATGCATTATAGTGTGTGTGTGTGTGTGTGTGTGTGTGTGTGTGTGACGGTACCGCCAGCAGATGCTGTAGAGTGCGCATATGTAGGAGATGATGTAAGGGGACTTTTTAATATAAACACGTGCCTTTTTTGGTTTTGTTCTCTTCCTCTTCAGGTATTAGCTCATGGTCGAGGGTGTGTCTTTATTTGCCCCAGGTGTCTATGCTTTAGTTTGATTGTGTTTGCCGTTTAATACTGCACTTCGCCCAGTATTAAATGAGTACCCGAATGTAATGGTGTGTAATAACATCTCATTCACAGGGGCTTGCCAGATATAATTTTAAAACACACTACATAGCCAAAGATTTGTGGACCCCTGACCATCACACCAAATGTGCATTTTTGAGCATCCCTTTCCAGAATAATAAATAATAAGGATGGATGGATGGACATTGTGTCAACAGATTGGAGAAGAAGCACATATGGGCATGATACCACACATGGGTGAATTTTTCATTGAGGAGGTATTTAACATTGAGCATTTAACAGTCAGAGGTAAAGCTAGACCAGGAACGTCTTTCAGGAACATCTTCAGGACAGAGGGGTTTGTGGTTTCTTTGTAACACGGCAAGCTATGTTTTGTTGGTTTGTTTTATTCCTCAATAGAAAAAAAGAGATGCTGTTGAGGGAACAACTGTTTGCAGCTGCTATAACACACCTAACATGTTTCACAGATATCAAGAACAATAATTGTAACTGTAAAGGGATAACAAGTATACTAGGTGGTTCTTTAGTAAATGAAATGATTAGAATAGTTGGGACATCGCTGTGGTATAAACAGAAAGTAAAACTTTATTGACAGGCTTGTAGCAAAATAATCCACTTTGTGGTGGTAAAAGTAACTGCTTCATCACACCACTTACTGATGATTATTTATCCGTTACAACACCACACGCAGTGTTTTACCATTACTTTAAAAATGTCTGCTTTACCTGTTCTTATATTGGTGCCTCCTGCTTTATCAGACTGAAACAGCAGACCTGCATCATAGAAAACCCCCATATCGTTTGTACCACTGCCTGCTGTACAGCCAGTGTCATGCTTCTCAATGATGTCCCAGATCTGTTGGGGGAAATAGACAAGAATATTACACAAAAGAAAGAATATTACTGTAAATATGTACAGTATTTTCTCTAAGAAAATTAGATCAGCTGGGTCCCAGCACCAATCTGGGGGACAGTGTTATGCACATCCTGTGCCATTCCCTGATTCCTGAGTAATCTGAACATAAAACTACTAGATACAACATCTACTCAGAGAATTAAATACATCTGGCAGGTATTTCTTACCTTGGTCTGTGTGAGTCTGTTCTTGTTGAGGACAAAGACAGCCTTATCCACAGCTACCAGACCAACCTTGGCACTTGGATCTCCAGTAACTATGAGATGAAACTCATCACCAGGCTCAAATACCTTCTTGACATTTAAACTCTCCTTTACATCCAGTTTCAGCTATATTACATAAGATAAGAAAGAAAAGAAAAGAGAGAAAATAAATATTCATTAGCTGGCCCACCATGCAAAAACAAAGCTATATTCCATTTATTCACATCATATTCCCTACAGTCCATTACATTTTTATTCTACAGTCTATTATATTTCATAATGTCTACTGTATTTGATTATTTTTACTACATTCTGTTTTTATTATGCATGTATATGCTTAGTCATTGTGGGACGAGTAACTAAGGAAACATCACATGTGTGCACGATGTATGTGACAAATAAAGAACCTTGAACCGACTGTAGCAGATTGCCTACCTTTCCCATGCAATCGTCGTTCACGTCAACCCAGACCGAGTCTGACACGACCTCAGAAGGTCCTATGTGGTAATACGCCACCACTCGAAATGAGGGAACCAGGTCCTTGCTGACGGGTAGAGACAGAGTCACTAGCGACTGCCCTTGTCTCTTAAACTTCTCCGCTTTCACAATCTGTCCTTTACTGAGGATCTGACACAAACAGAAGCATCAGAGCTTGCTTTATTTATTTATTTATTTATTTTAAACATTATTTTCTTTAGTTATTAAAGTTAGGTTTTAGGGTTTGGTAGAAGCTTAGCATTATTATTTCTGTAATACCCAAGCTAGTAGAACTACTTCACAGTATCACCAAGATATTTAAAATAATGTGTATGTAAGAGATACCAACCAGATATGTTACATCTTGAGTTTGGGCACTACTTTTGAAGTTTACATTGATGTTTATCTGATCATTGATTTTCAGTTCTGCAGCGTCGATGCTTATATGTAGGTAATTGTTGGAGTTTCCTTTGGTAGTGTAAGCCTGGGCGGTAATCTTGTTTTCAGCTTGTCTTCCATCTGGTATGCCTGGAGCTGCGGTTCTTGCCTGGTTATACAACAAAATGAAACTTTCTAGGATCATTCAGTGCTTTTAAAAATGTACCCCCTGCTGAAAAATTAATCGTGATCCAGCGACCAGCTTCCAAAAAACCCGCCAAATAACACTACAGTAAGGCAAACATTTATGATCAGTTTAGTCGAGTAATAAGGAAGCTGGAAAATAACTTAGCTACTGGACAAACTCGGCCTGTTATTTTATTCTAAGCTGGGAGTGAATGTAAATATTATGCTTCCTTATAATTCCTATTCCTGTGGAATTCATTTTATTGATAACTTTTCAAAACCAAATAGGTCCTTAAACCCTCTTTTACATTACTTACTGTGATTTGTAGAGCCTTGTCTCCTCCCTGGGTGTTCACTATAACCTTGGCCAAGCCATTACTCTTGGTTCGACCTCTCACATCACCGGGCTTGACCAACACTTCCACATTTTCAGCAGGTGACTGGTCAGGATTGGTCACATAAACCTTTTCAAATCCAAATCAGACATACAATGTGTAATAATTGTTTTTTAATGAGATTAAAATGCTGCATATCACTCAAAAGGACTGAATTTTTGATCATGGACATTTATGAAATTTAACATGAGCAACATACCGATGCTAATCATTTACGCTAATCATCTAGTGCTCCAGCAAATTACTACTTTTTTTTTTTTGCCAGTTATAAGATTGTAAGGTTTTTGACAAATTACTACTGTAAAGATATTTATGTTTAAGAAAGCATGGTTAAATGGTGTTGGATAAAAGTTATTAGAACTTTTATACATGTTACGCGGAAAGAAAATGTTTTATACCGTGACATCGAAAGACATTCCAGGGTGGAAGAATTTTGGGGTTCTCTTGAACTGGATGGTATAAGGTGATGTCACAATTTGAATGCCCCCTTTCTCTGCTTCAACAATTTCGCTACCTGAAATATGGTTGAAATACACATTGTGTGATGTCATCACGATGTGCATTCAGTCAAAGCCATCTCATTTACCAACAAACATCACTGCGAAAAAATGCTGCAGCAAAATCAAACTGTTTTGGCCACAACAATCACAAAAAGACTCCAGGAAACTGAACTGATTATGTAATGTGTGAATGTAGATCTCACACACACACACAGCTGGAGTCTTACCGGTCTCAGTTAAAACACTGACTGAAATGTACAATGAGCCTCCGACCAGGTCAGCGATATTTGGGAAGGAACGCTGGATCATCTCTCTAGTGAGCACTGCACGTCCTTCTCCTTTACTGATCTATATGCAGCATAAAATACTACACATAAGTAGTGTAACTGAATATGAATACATTATACAGAAAGAACAGATAATGTTTTTAAACAGACACAAATACTGATATGAATAGTTGGTGCACTATTTCTAGGTTTTTTTGTGGTTTTGTTTTATTTTTATCATTATTATTTATTTAATTTTAAAAAGTAAAGTTTGCCAACAGGGTCACAGGGCATCTGGTTGATACCAGAGGTGTACATCAGAACTGGGATACTTCAAGACACAACACAAAATTTGCACAGGCAGAAGTTTTTAAAATATATAATTATGTCAGATATGAAGTTCACAGGACCGAAACAGACCATGTAACAGAGTCACAGTGGTCTAAACTAGGCGACTATTTTGTTTACATTTTGATAGAAAATAGAAACAAGTAAATTCATTAAATAAATAAAAAACTGTAGTTATTATACAAAACAAAAACAAACAAACATAAAAGCCTGGTTAAATGAGATTAATGGACAGAGTCATATGGACGTCTCAAGTTAAGTCCAATTATGAACTGGAGTGAAGTAGTTGAGGCAGAGGAACTGTCAGGTTTTCCACCCAACTGCTTCCCAGTGTTTCTGGAGGACATATTGCTAGACTTCACATTTGGTTTCAAAAATGTTTTAAACACTTGCTTGAATTAAAAAATAAAAAAAAATAAATAGTACTTAGTGCCTAAATCTGAACACATGATTTTGATCTAACAAAAAAAGTGCGTGTATGAATCAGTAATTATTTACCTACCGATGCCATAATGTGAAACATCAGAAGTCTCTGGAACTTACCGGAACCCTTTGTAAAGACGCAGGCAAGGGTTGCTTAGAGTCATCCTTCTTAACTCCAAACACAACAAACGCAACACCATCCACATCTTTGCCAAACAGGTACCTTAAATACCGTATAATTCACAAACGTTAGATCATGCACATAGCAGGACGAGGTTAAAAATAAATAAATGGATAAAAAATAAATATATAAATATATAATCCATTAAGGCATTATAAATCCGTATAGGCATTATTCCACAGTGCTAGTGAATCCAATTAGTTTGTTTATTTTTTGGACCGGTACAAACAAATATAAAATCTGCACAAGTGGTATTAAATGTTGATTCATTTTCTATAACAGCAGCTCTGACAGTAGTGCAGCTGTATTTCACAGGTTTATATTACCGCGCTTGTTCTAATACCTTTTTGTTTCTATGGTTTTTTAAATATTAAAATAATAAACTTTTGGTAAGCGTAACATCAACTCTGCTTCATCGCACCACTCGGTCTCACAGTATTGTACTGTAACAGCAACAGAGTGGTTTATTCCTTTATTTATTTTAGGCACTCACTACAACTGGACTTTTGAAATTATTTCCATGTATATTAATCTATTGTGTTCTACTTACTTGGCAGTTATGTCCACTTGAAGGTCCGGATCATCCACATAGAAAAAAGACTTGGATGGTTTTAACGCTACTTCAAAGCTCGGTAGCACTGCAAAGTGAAAAGCAGCATTTTAACACACGCGTAGAAATACCAACTATATAGGGTCGGCTTTCTTTTGTAGTCTAATTATAATCTGTACCGTATTCTTTAACTTCAAATTCAGCAGTGAAGTTCTTCTGTGGGGTGTTTTTATACCGCGTTACAACAGACCATATTCCAGATCTTTAAAAAAAAAAAAAGCAAGAGAGATATTTGGGGTGGGGAGGGGGGGGTTGGAGAAAGGTGGTTTCTATTGAAAATTGATAGATCACATTAATACTCTCTTTAAGTATGACAAAATGTAATGACTGTTCATGTCAGAAGCATTAATGCAGTGGACTCACTTGGCAATTTCAGGGATTTTGTATGACCCTTTTATGATCCCTTGCTTGGGAAAGATTGTGTCCCTGTTAATTATAATGTCTTGGGAATTCTTGGAGGGAAAAAAAGGAAAACGTTTGTGTTTCAGGACAAGTGGACATTTAAAATCAGTCAAGATGCCAACGGTATCTCAAAAATAAAATAAGATTTCTTTATCGTTCTTTCAGTAAATACATAATGGATGGATAAGAGCAGCAGAAAATCAGAAGAGAGATTATTTTAGCTCACGATTAGAAACTGTTGAGTGGGGAAAAAAAAAGTCGCAGCTGAGATGTTTGAGCACTTACTAGGATTTCTACATAGATTCCTCCAGTCTGGTCAGTGGGCTTCAGATCAGGAGTCAGAGAGAAGATTCGGTATTGAACTGGAACAAAGACCATTCATTTCCTTTGTTTACACATTTAATTCATTAATATTAATTCCATCAGCCACACGGAACATAAACACATAAATACATGATGTTCTGAATGAGTATTTCTATCTTTGTCTGTCTATCTATCTATCTATCATGGTGGAACTTCTATTTAATGTTGGTTCTCTCTGATTTCATGTTCTTGGACAGTATTCTGCATCAATGCTTTCATTTTTGGCCACATGACAGTTCGTGTAATATTTCATCAGCGAGTCCAGACTGTTGTACCTTCTGTTCCAGGTGTGTAGATGCTCTTGTCTGTCTGAACGAATATGTAGCCAGACTGGAAGGAGACCAGGGACACTTTCTCGAGCAAACCTGAAGGAAACTGAGCCTGCAGATACACGTACTGCTTCTCCAGTGGGTCATCGCTAAAGAAGTTCTTATTGTCAGGAATCTGAACCACAGCAAAACGATGCAGTTCATTTTAGTGTTCAGTAACTATAAAAATATAGTCAGTTACTCCACAGTCTCTGAATTCGCCAAATCTCATTATTAAGGTAATCATTTATATCATGACTTTTTTTATCATAAATGAACAATTATTTATTCTATATAATTATTTATACATTTCACATTGTTAGTAATTCATATTATTTATGTTATTTATGGTTGAGTTCTTATACATAGTTGAATGCTTATGGTTTAATGTCATACAGTGACTACATTTCCCATCCTGCACTGCGCCTACAAACATGACGCCATGGAACACAATTCCCAGAACACTCTTTTATTCTAACCACACACACCTGCATCCAATCTCACACACAATCACAGCACATATAAAAGGGACTCATGAAACTGAGTGTTCTGGGAATTGCGTTCCATGGTGGCCATGTTTGTAGGCGCAGTGCATGATGGGAAATGTAGTCAGTGGTTTGTTGTGATATGACACTTAAATACAAAACTCAATAAAAAATTTTTTATTAGTTATTGATTTTTTTTTTATATATTTTTATCTAATACGTTGGCTGAAATGTTCAGGAACAAAAAAACTTGATACCAGCAAAAAATAAAATTATTATTGTATAAATTCAAGCAATATGCCTAATATTTAAATATTTTGGTATTATGTTTAGAAATTAAATGTGAATATAGAATTTCATTTTGCAGTTAAAGGGGTCAGTGGCTGCAAAAAAGAACCTCTTCATGAACTTCTGGTTTAAAATACAGCTAAGTTCATGTTTTACACTGTTCACTTTTCCACTCCTGGAAAATAAGGGATCTCTTATTAATTGATTGATTATTTGATTGATTGAAATGCTCAGACATGCATGGATTCTGTATGTTTTGTCCTGCAATCTCGGAGAACCCACCACTATGTTTACAACAGCCTGGAAGTTGTTAGCAGCCTTGAGGATGACCGTTTCAGATGTCAGTTCTGTATTTCCCTGTGGGTGGTTCTTCACGATGATCTTCACTTGGAATTCATTTCCACTATAATCCTGCGCCTCCACAAACACTCTCTCAGGGGTGCCAATCCGCAGCAGGTTCGGCGCCACCAAGACGTTGCTGTCACGACAAAGAAGAAAATGTTTTTCCAAATTGTGTATAAATAGATTAATATGTGCCGTTTGAGGGTGATTCCATCCACGTTCAGGTCTCACAGATATCCCTCGACAAAAAACGTAATGTAAAGTAAATGTAAAAGCTGTATTTCTACACAGGTCAATTTCCTTCGCATCAGCTGATGTTGCTGTTGCACTCTAAACATTAATAAATCCTCCTGAGAAGGTGCAACAGAAAAGCGTTCACACTTTCACCAGGAGATTGGGAGTCTGAATTCTGACAATGACACAGCCATCTGAATCGAGAGAGCAACACTGGGTGGGAGGGGCCTACGTTATCTGGCCTGTCAATCACAGCAACACTAGTTCCTGAGCTCATGTATGCAGAAGAGGGCGAATAGCGCTTTCCTCCGAATGCTTGACGCAGCACGAGCAGCAGGTCAACCCTCCCCCTTTGGTAGCTTTTGTATAATCGGGGTGAAGAGGTAGCCAGTGGGTGCGAACTGGCAGGTGATTAAACTGAGGAGAAAGTGTGTGTGTGTGTGTGTGTGGGAAACAGATTTTTTTCTTCTCACCGCACTTAATTACAACTTTACCTTCAACTGGAACCATTTAAATTTACATTTATTTATTTAGCAGACGCTTTTATATAAAGTGAGGGAATACAAGCAAATACTTTAATAATATCATATTATTTTGGAAGAAATGTGAGTGAAAAGAATGTGAATGTACATTTCAACATGTTATAGCCTGTGCTCAAGTAAAGACACCTGACATCATGTGAACAATATGATCACGTGTGAAAAATACAATCACAGTCACTACATGTGAAAAAAAATTAAGTAGGAATATTGTAGAAATATTATGAATAATGAAGAAAATACAAAACGTGAAACGTGTGTGTGTGTGTGTGTGTGTGTGTGTGTGTGTGTGTGTACTCACAGTGGGTCACATAGTGTGAGCAGGGGGAAGGAGAGAAGCGTAGCCGTCAGCCACACCAGGTCCACATGCATGCTGCCTGCTGCTCCTGGCTCAGTCTGAGGAACTGTGTGTGTGCTAGCAAGAAGAACCACAGCTTTTATACACAGGAACCTCAAACACACCAACTACAGCGGACCTCTCCCTCTTCACCTATTCACTGGGATGATGAAACACTGGCATTAGGGGGAGTCGGTGCTGGAGCGGGGTGCAGGGGTGTTTCAACAGAATGGAATAAAACAAATTTCAGAGATAAGACCATTCCTGACGTTTACTCCTCACTGCTTATGCTCTAAGTGATATTGTGTAATAGTTTAAACACACAAACACACATACACACACACACACACACACACACACACACACACACACACACACACACATATGCTGACTTGTAAGAAGAACTGCATGCTGATAGCAGCTAACATTTATATTTTTTTAAAGAGAAACGTTACAAGGATCTGAACATCTCCCCAAATTTTAGTCAACATTTCTAAATATAATTACAGATTACAGGTGTATATATATATAATATATGCACATATTCTGTTTAACTTTTTTTTATATATATATAGTTTTTAATCATACATTTATTTGTAAAACATTTATGTTTGTAAATGTTTGTCAAACATTTATGAAAGCTTTCTTTTCTCAAAACATATTCGCCTGTAAACTTAAAAACAAAACAAACAAAACAACAACAAAAAATAAACAATTTAGCCGTGGCGCCTGTTATATATTTATTGGAATTTTAAATCATTTTTGATCAGACTGTGATACAGACCATTAACCATGTTTATTCATATTTTAGGGAGGACTGTACCAACTCGTTCCTGGGCCTGAGGGATCTCCCTGCACTGACTACTCTGCCCTGAGGCACGTGAAGGGTTAATCGACCAGAGTTACCGTAAATCAGCTGAACTGCAGCCATCTTGTGTCCATTTAACCTTTGATCATTTGCACTTCCCCACTAGGAGGCTGTTATTGATTTTAGTCCGGTCAGCAAATGGAAACTTTTTTTCTAATGATTAGAAACTGTGTTAAAGATGAAGATTTCCACCATGCACAAAAATTTAAGCACACTGATCAATTAGAGGTTCACTGCTGCTGCAGTCTCTTATTATAAACAATATTCATGTGTGTGTGTGTGTGTGTGTGTGTGTGTGAGAGAGAGAGAGAGAGAGAGAGGAGAGAGTAAATGTAAAGTAATAAAAAGTAAAGTAAAGGATAAATGTAAAGTAATAAGAAGCGACCTAATTTATTAAATCTGTTATATAAGAAATAATGAGCCTGAGGTCATGCACATGTTGTTCTGAGAACCTCAGACTGGGGCGGGGTGTAATCTGGATAATTCTGTGGGATAAAATGAATAAAATTATTAAGTAAAGACGAGAAAACGAGAGGAAAGCGGCTCGTCTTCTGCGCGCGCGCTCTGTCATGGCGCGCGCTCTCTGGACCACGTGACTGCCAGCCAGGTGGATGCTGCTCATTACTCACACAAGGAACAGGTAAACGGGAAGTCCGCCTGCTTTCCCCAAAACAACAGAACAGTGACACTTCCGGCTGAACGCGTCCCAGCAAACCGAGTCCGATGTTTTGTTTCATGAGAAACGGGGATTTTTTCTGTCAGGAAAACAGGGACAGACACTCAGGAGAGGAGACACAGCCTACCGACCTTTCAGGTGTGTGTGTGTGTGTGTGTGTGAGTGTGAGTGAGTGAGTGAGTGAGAGTGAGTGAGTGAGAGAGTGTGTGTGAATGAGTGTGTGTGTGTGTGAGTGAATGTGAATATTTTTTTTTCTGCTGATATATACATAAAAGATAAAGCAATGGTGTCTCTTGTTGTAAAGAAACAAACAAAACTGGTTTTTAAATTAGTTTTAAAAGTGACTCAGACGCCCGGTCAAACAGGACGATCAGCATACTTCTAAACTACCATTACGGGTTGTCAGATTGAGCCGTCTTCAACTATTTACTATTCACCTTCTGGTGAAATAAATCAATTAGTCTATTCATTATTTTTCATTTTCTGATTTGACCAACTTTGCCTCGCACCTTCAGAGTCCCACCTCCTCCCTGTGCTTTAAGGGTTTCCTTCGGGGTCTCGGGTTTCCTCCCCTGTCCCAAAGACATGCTCTGTAGGCTGATCTGCATCTCTAAATTGTACATAGTGTGTGAACCTGTGTGCAGTTGTGCCCTGTGATGGATTGGCTCGGATTCCAGGGTGTCCCCTGCCTTGAGGTCCCTGGAATAGGGTCCCCACAACCCTGTCTGGGATAAACAGTACAGAAAATGGATGCGTGGATGGATTTGAGTGGTGCGTTAAAATAAAATAAAATAAAATAATGAAAAAATCTTTTGCATGATCCTGCAACAGAAGTTCAAGAAGCAGATTATTTATCAATATGCTGCTTCTATCTGTTTCTTTTGAGCGGTCATTTGACACCACCACTTTCTTTTTTTTGTTACAGTATGTATTACAGAGAATGATTTGCAACATAAAAAGCATTTTGTGAAACCAAATGACGTATCAAGCCCATTATTGCGGCAAAATTATGTAACCTAACCCTAACCCCTTCATTTTATTCATCGATCTAAAAAATAATAAATATATTTTTGTTTTTATGCCTTTCGGCGGGTGTGTGTTTGTATTTCCTCTTTATGGAATGCTCTTACGATATAGTTTATTCACAAATCTGTATAATTAAACTGAGGCAAACTGAAGTAGAATAAAAATAATATTAAACATGAGGGGAAAACAATTTATTATTTATTAAACTGTATTTATTAAGGCAGCTTCAGAAAAATATCTGGGTCAGTGTTGTATGTCTCATATTGGGAGTGTTCGCATAAATGGTGAGTGTGTTGAGGGGGTGGAATGCATGGCATGCATGGCATGCATGTAGTCTCCTAATCATGTGTCTGGTTAACATGCTTTGTCACCCCCAACACACACACATACTCCCAATATGAGAAATACAACACTGACCAGATATTTTTCTGAAGCTGCCTTAATAAACACCGTGTAATAAATAAATTGTTTCCCCCCTTACAACTAATGTGTACAGTTTCAAGTGTTATAACCTCATGTGTTTTATTTTATTTTGTTTTTTTTTAATTATTTTTATTCTACTTCTGTCTCCCAGTTTAATTATACAGATTTTTACACTAATTTTACACTAAAACATTGTGCTAAACTATATCGTAAGAGTATTCCATAAAGAGGAAATACAAACCGTACCGAGTGCACTGAAAGCAATGATTGGTATTAAAATATCCATTCAAAGTCTGTGTATGTCATGTTTTCATATAACTTGTAGTTGGAATCTCGTTAGATACGATCATATTTCTTAGCAGGTAAAGTGCTCAAACTCAGCGTTGATGCATAATAATAATAATAATAATAATAATAATAATGTCACATGGTATCATTATCATTCTGCCATCCTCAGGAAGTAGTTTTTACCGTCACAGGATGTTCTGAAGGTGGTTGTGTATCGTTATTTTGTATATTAAGAGCAATGAGCAAATAGTTAGCAGTTTTTGGAAGCGGGTGTTCTAATAAGAGTGCATTCATTTGTGCCAGTAAGAGAATGTTGTTCTTTAAAATTAATCATTAACTACATCAGTAATGAGTCATCCTCTAACAGTGGACTCTTTCAGGGTTCTGTGTGAATGTGAGAATAAAACAATGTTGTGTTTCCCACACTGCATGGGGAAATCATCTGTAATGAAAATATCAGAGGAAAGAATCCATAAGGACACAAACCCTGTTGTGATTATATATACTGTATGTATAGGAGACTCACACACACACACACACACACACACACAGTGTATTGGAAAAACAGCAATAAGAAGATTGTGTAACTAACTGACTATGCTGTACATCTCCCACTCCATCATGTAGTTTTCTCCTGAACAACCTGAGGAGGTTCTGATTTCTCTCCACGGACGTCACTCGGGGTCTTGTTCACTCTGAACTGAAGTACAGTAGTCCAATCTTTTGTCTAATGCCCTGCCAATGTAATGCTTATGCACTGCAGTGGCAAAAAAAAAAAAAAACCTAAAATGGAACCTTTTAATGAACCAAGGAACCCCCCCTTTGCCAACCATGTGACGACCAATTATAAACATACTAACTTCATGTATAACATCATCATAGTTCCCATGTCGAGGTCATCAGAGTTTGCATGTTCTCCCTGTGCTTTGGGGGATTTCTCCATGTACTCTGGTTTCCTCCCCCAGTCCAAAACATGCGCTGTAGGCCGATTGGCATTTCCAAAATGTCCATAGTGTGTAGGTGCGTGTGTTTGTGCTCTGAGATGGGTTGGCACCCCATCTGTCCCAGAGTTCCCTGGAATACGTTAGTTGGTCTTCATTAACATAGTGAGTGTGTGTGTGTGTGTGTGTTGTGTGTGTGTGTGTGTGTGTGTGTGTGTGTGTTTAGGGGACCATGGTGGTAGTGATGCTGACTGAAGTGCATGCAGCTCTGGCATTTTTCACGCTCGCTGCTCTGGCCACGGTGCTGATGGTATGTGTGCTACGCAGGAAACGCAAGACCGAGGGAACCTACCGGCCGAGCGCAGAGGAGCAGAAACAAGCCGAGGGCCAGGAGCCCGAGAAATCAGGCCTCCCGCTGCCTCTGCCCAAAGAGGAGCGACTGATCTGAGACCCTTCTTTAACCACACGGTGTGACTGAACTTAGAAATGTCGTTCTAAAGCAAAGTTCTAGTTAAAGTATGACGCAATAATGGCAACCAATAAGGTTCTGTTCCATTCTAGAACCACACTTTTTATGATGCAGAACTCCATGTATTCTATAGTGGTTTAAATTATACACTGATGCTCTCTCTCTCGCTCTCGCATTTCGTCACTGAAAATGATGCTTTTTAAAAGTGCTCTCCAAGGTGGAGGGAAAACAAAAAAAAAAAGTCACTTTTCATGTGGATGAGAGAAAAGTGTATATATATTTTTAAAGTGTTGCTATTGTATTAGGATGTGGTTCATGATGATTGTTGACGAGGTGGTCACACTGTGGTCTCTCTTTATAACTGAATTCAGCTTTGTATATTATTCCACCGCACTCGTGTAGAGGTGGCAGGACATGACCCGTGCCGCACCGCTCCGGGTTTCACCGCTACGCTGCTACAAACCGAATGGAGCTTTCGGCGAGCACTCTGAATTCGAGTGTAATCTTAAGCAGTGGTTCTGCTCATTTGAATCCTCATGTTCGTCATTATTCTTGGCCGTGTTTGTGTTTTGTGCACGTTTGTCCTTCTCCACCGCTCAATGCACAGCTCTTAACATTAATCTTGAGGCATTTTACATTCGACAGGTTGATGTACTGTTGCACCTAACGGGCTGGTGTGGTCATGTGACTGCTTTCACGTCGATTCTGTATTTTCACTTGAATGGAGAACTCTGGCGAAAGAGTGTGTGTGGATGGCTGGTGATGTCTGTTAGATCTGCACTCTTGCACAAATGTCCTGTGCTGTATATTTGACCTCAATACCAGGACTTGATGGGAAAAGCTTGCACAACGAGTCTGCTATTGCTGTTTACTTTTTAAACATGGGCATAATGAGTGTGTAATGAATTTAATGTGTTCTCTAAAAATAATTATAATAATCTAATCAAATGTAAGTCATGAGCAATTTCTTACACTGAATAATAGAAATAAAATGTACATTTGTCATTTCCTTTTGTTTCTCAATCAAAAAGATTACTGTATTAATTGGCAGTCCATCTGTTTAACTCCTAACCTGGGATATACTCCTTTTTTTTTTATTTTTTATTTATTTTTTTTTTTTATGTATTTTGTATTTTATCGCTAACGTGCTGAAATGTGCAATACAGACAGTGACGGGATTCAGTTTTTGGCAAATAGTTGTGTCAATGTTTACTGTGTCACTCGCTCAGTGTGTCCTAGAGGACAAAGCCCACCAAGTTAGTGTTTACTGTTAAAAATCCTTTCAAATATCCAAATTCCAAAGGCTGGAGGTAGGAAGAAATCAAATACTAGTTAACTTTATTAAGTAAAACTACTCAATATATCTTTTTAAATCACCACGTTTCTTTATAATCATATATTTACAAAGTCAAAAGATTTGATTTGATTTGATTGATTTATTTATTTATTTATTTATTTAAAGCATCAGACTGCTCTGAGATGATCACAGTTCCTAACAAACCTAAACTCTTTAAATGGGAACTTTAACAGGCGTGTATTAAGTGCTGCTACTGTTGCATGTGGGTGTGGCCTGTACAGCATTTTTTTTTTCCTGATGAGAAATGGACATCCTACAACTAACACGCACAAGAATCTGTACGAAAATTGGTTGTTTTATTTCATATGCAAGGCTTTGTACTACCTTCATTCTGTACTAGCCGAATACACTCACAGAGACCAGAGTTGGGTGTTACTGTAACCTAATGACTCTTTCGGATAACGCGGTAATGTAACGCATTACGTTTTAAATGTAGAAAATTTGATTACAGTTACTGACCTCAATAAGATTTGCGTTACAAATTTACTGTTAAAAAAACAATATAAAGTAAAATGCATTTTTAAAATAAATCAAAAAAGGTTTTCTCTTTATCCCTAAATAATTCTCCACTTGGGAGTGGTTTGTCACGACATAACTGAACGTCAGTAAAAGACGGCGGGGTAATTTCATATCTTCAGTGAACGAAGGCGAGACCGATCAGACAGGGCTTACAGGGAAATCCATGGAAATAAATTCTACTCGGAGTTCCAGTTTACGTGACGTGAGCAGAGTAGAAGGAAAGATAATTATGAAAAATCCAACTTTTTCTGATCAGGTCATACACTGACGCACGCAATAATTACTGAAAGAATTATGAGTTTCACTTTGTAGTGTATTTTTGTAGGTTTTGAAAGTAATGAGTAATCTGATCACATTAGTCATCTGTAGTGGATTACAAGTTTTTTTATTTATTTTTATTTTAATTTTTTTATAAACTTAACCAACACTACCAGAGACACCAGATCCTTCCGAGCTTTATTTTTCTCCATAAAGTCTCTATACACATTTCATTAGAGGTCATATATGAGGGGATGGGATGAAATGAACGATGTTCATAAGATTTTCATTATTTATTCATTTTTTGCATGTCAGACAGTACATATGAACTCATCGCAGGTAGGAACTAAAGTTGTGAGTGAGGAACTGAAAAATGTCGCACCGCATGCACCATAGGATTCTTCCGAGGAACTATTTGCCCTGGTTAGGTTTGTTGCTTTGCTGCATTAGACCTATTTTTGAGTAGAATTGCGAACATCGTAACTCAGACGTTGCTTGCGGTTGCAGCATGAACAACAGTTTAAAAAGATGGGGGTGTCTGGCTACACACGTCTCGGAGGAAACGTGACTGTCTTCACCCTCCCTGGTTGGTCGCTGTTGTACAGTATAATGGGGTGATCTAACTGGTGGGGGCCAAGACTAAATTAGTGAGGGACTAAATGAATTAGCCTTAGCTCATGCAGTATTTTCCTATGTTACTATACGTGGTTTACTGGTGAAAGATGCAATACATTGCCACAAGTAACTAAAATCAGCATATCAACATATTTTAACTAGGTGAAGAATGCGGTGCTGTCTTTATTTTATTTATTTATTTTTATTATTTTTTTACACAAGTGTATTTACTTAAAAAACATGTCTAATTGCTCTCTTACTTGAGTAAAAATTTTGTAGCCTCTAATTTCCAGATTTCCAAAACCAGTGCACTCCTTCCTTTATTTATTTGGACAATTTCAGGAACTACTGTATCATCAGTGAGTGTAATATTGTTAATGAGTGTAAATATACTTTTTCCTCATGGGAGTGCAAAAATAACACTGTCAAAGTCTAAGATTTATTTAGAAAGAAAATTATATATATAATATTTAAATGGACAAAAGAAGTGTGCTTTAAATGTTCAGTTTTGCGAACTGGTTTGAACAGCAGGAGCGTTGTGCAACGGCGGAGCGAGTACTGTATCGAGCGCACTTTAATAGGTTACACAATAATAGTAGGATGTGCTTGAGTAAACTAGACATCTGTTTGTGCTTTTCTTCATTACACACCTCTGTGGTCACTCCAAATAATGGTGGGCATCTCTGGCAGCTAACACTGGCATGGCCATGAAACAATCCCTGCAGTCAGTCACTGCTCAAATCTCTTTTTAAGTTCAGACACTTTCGGTAGCGGAAGGTCTTCGTCCTCTGTGGCTGTGGAGGATAAATTAGATGTGCATGGTGTTTTTATGGTCAAGTCATCAGTTTTTGTACTTGCAGTTACCCGAAGGGCGTCAGGGCCTAGTGGAGAAAAGTTTAGAGGTGTGTCTAAGGTTTTGTGGCCATAACTGGGTCTTACGGTCTCGGGTGAACCCTTGGTCTGGTAGGCCTTGACCTGGAACAGGGCCACTTTGGAGAGCACTTTAGGAATCGATTGGTTTTTGCACTCTTCCTGTTCCTCATCTTTTTTGGCTGCATTAACCAAACTGTCTGCATTCAGTTGTTCCTCAGCAAGGTGCTCCTTTTCCTGGGGAGAGTTTCTAGCTAGACTCCCTTGGTTGTTCTTCTGAGTTAGATCTTGGTGTCCTGCATGGTGTGTGTTGTTTATTGCCTCTTTTACTTGCCTCTCCTGGGCTCCACTATTTTCCCCATTATCATCATCATCAGGTTTGGACTTCCAAGGTCTTTCCTGATTTTTTTCTGGTGAGCTGCTATTTTCCTGATGTTTTCTGTATGATCTCTTAATTTCACCTGGTACTACTTCTGATGGTCTGCTAGGTTCCTCCTTATCTTCTCTGGATGATCTGCTTGTTTTCTCCTTGTCTTCTTTGGATGGTCTGCTTGTTTCCTCCTGATCTTCTCTGGATGATGTGCTAGTTTTCTTACAGTTTCCATTCAGCTCCTCTTCAAGTTCCTGCCTTAGATCCAGGAGATCCTCCTCTAATCTTCCAAGATCCACACGTGGCTCCTCCTCCCCTGAGGTAATGTGACCCTCTCTCAACCCATCTCTCATGCCCCTTTCTGGTTCATCGTTTGGCAGCTCGGACTCCTCCTCCTCTATATCCTGGCCCTCTTCAAGCCCTTCCTCCCAGCTCATCAAACTGCCATTGTTCCCAGTGGAAAGACTCAAACTTTCTTGACTGGGTGTGGCTAAGCTCCTCTGGAACAGATGAGGTGTAAATTTACAAAAATATATTGATTGATTGCTGGAAAAGCTACCTGATTGTGTGTGTGGGTGGGTGTCTGCTCACTCTGCTGATGAAGTCGGTGCAGTCGGAGGTGAAGACATCAAGGCTGCGTGTGCTGTACAGTAAGCCCGGCTCTGTGGAGCTCTGAGTGCTTAACGTGTCGAAGATCTCACCAAGCAGGTCCATCTCCTCAAGATCGGCCATCATGGAGAACTCGTCCTCCTCAGTGAGGTCATCAGAAGCCAACTCTACACAACTGAACACAAATACTCGAAAAATTAGCCTGTGTGTGTTGTGGTTCTAGCAGAATACTGAGTGATGGGGTGGTGCGATCATACTCTTATTACTGTTCTAGTTGATTATTTTACTCTAACGTCATATCCCCAATTGTTTTATTCCCTTTATATCACAGCAACAGTTAACATTTATTCTTCCTTAAAGAATGTAATACTTTTTATCTGCTTGTAACTACATTTAGTCCATTAAGGTTGTGGAACGTTTGCGTTATCGCAGCTATCAACATTATATTTCCTCACCAGCAAACTTGAGACAAAAATGCAGCTTGTCGTGTTACCAAGAAGCCGCAAAGAAGCGTAAACTCACAGCTTTAACTCTGACTGTTTTCAAAGTGCTGACACTGGAGACTCCTTCCTTTAATGTTGAATGTCTTTTATAAAACCTCAGCATATGAACAATTCTATACATTTTTAATCATTTTATGTGAATCATCTGAGACCTGTTTAATGAAGCAGTTTCAGTGGTTACTCGGGTAAGTTTGTGTTTAGTTTCATCTCAACAAGATGAAATGTGTTTTTGTTTGTTTGTTTTTTTAGTGGGTTAACCGTCGGTTTTCCTGATGAACATCTGTATGAAAGATATGAATTTTTGGCAGATAGTTCAGTTGATCTATACCGGCTTCTTGAGCTGCACATAAAAAGTCCGACATGCTGAAGCCACTCTCTTACTGTACCGCAAACTGTAGACTATGTATTGCTTTGTGTTTCTTTGCGAGTGGTATATATTGTACAGTACTGTGCAAAAGTTTTAGGCACATGCAAAGAAATTCTGTAGAGCAAAGAAAATAGTATATAGAGCAGTAAACGGTGACAAAGGAAGCAAGGGTAATATTTGGTGTGTCGACCTTTTAGCTTAAAAAAAAAAAGTCTTCTCATGTAATTAGTGCAGTTTTATAAGGAAATGTGCTGCAAGTGTTATCGAGCATCTTGTAGAACCAGACACGGTTCCTCTGGAGATTTTGACTGTCGCACTCGCTTCTTATATTTGCAGCAAAACCCAGCAGTCTTCGTTATGTTTTCAGACTGAAAAGTCTCTTACCACTTCATACTCTGCTTACTTTACTGACGAAGAAACATTTTACTTTAACGTTTCATTTTGTGCTGTAAAACTAACGTTTGGAAATGTTTTCGTACTGAATCGATAATGTAGAAGTCATCAAATAAAAATCTATAAAAATGTTTTGGTCTTAAGTAAATAATAGGGTGGCTAAAACTTTTGCACATTGCTGTACATGCATGCTGCGGCATTATCCCCATCATAATATATTTTCACAAACATCTTTATTTTATTAATACTTAATGAAAGAATGCATTTTATATTAAATCAGATGACACGCAATATGTCAGGGTTATACGTTTTAGAACCCCGACACACCCACTATTTATTCCCACTGCGAGCCTATAAAAGTAAACTTACGTGTTTTTACCTGCTTTTTGTGGTTAATGGAGGATTAAATCAACTTTTAATATGTCTGCATAATCATTTCTTGCTCTTCAACCGGAAGTATGCTCACCTGATTTTTTTTCCCCCCATGCTGAACATTGCTGCCTGTTTGTTGCAAAAGTCAGGAGTTTATGTGATTGATAAGATAAGACGAGTAAACAATTCATTCAGGGATAAAACCTGGGCTGACTGAGAAAGTTGATAACCAGCATCATGAAACCTGTTAACTTGTTAACCTTTTCATTAACCCGGGTTGGACTTGTTTATTTTAAATCCACTCAAAACTTTCTCCGTAGCTCAGAGGTTGTTCAGCTCGCTTTGTGAAACAGCCCTATGTTGTACAAGTCCCTGGGGATGAGCGGTTACTATAGAAACGATAACGCGTTAGAGCGAACACATCAGTATGACCCTGCGGTTAGAAATGATTAGATAACTTCATCATACACAGGTCCAACAAGCTGCCTCTGAGGAACAAAGTGACTTGTCTTTTCAATAAATGTACTTGAAGTGGATTATAAACACATTATTATAAACATTATTACTGTTCCCTGAGTAATTCTTCATAGAAGAATAAACTTTTTGGCTATTCTACCCACCCCTATATCTGTTCTTTTAGCATGTGAACAATTTCTCGCTCTCTCTCTCACTCTCACACACACACACACACACACACACACACACACACACTCACCACTCGTCTCCCCAGCTGCCACTGCCACTGTCTTGCGGTATTTCCTCCCCCTGCTGGACGGTTGGTTTGCGCGTGGGTCTGCGAGGTCGGGACTGGAAAAATCAATGTCAACATTAACATCCATGTTTGTAATCAATATTCTAATCCAAACTCAAGCAGAGCTCATCTTAAATCGTTGCATTTTGAATATCGGAGCTCTTAAAACAAATGGATGGAGATC